>CM057459.1:711377500-711837500 GCA_016271365.2 Neoceratodus forsteri | reverse complement strand
GTGGGTCAATGGTAAGACTTAATAGAAGAGGGACAAAGGGCAACCTTGCCTGGTACCCCTTTCTATAGAGAAAAAGGGAGATGTGAGCCCATTAATAATCACTGACGACGTGGTATTACTATACAGGATTTTAATCCAGTTAATAAAATTCTGAGGGAATTTGTACAGCTTCAGGGTACAAATATGTGGCCACAGAACTCAGTCGAATGCCTTTTTGGAATCTAGGGAGAGCAAACCCATGGGTTGCTTGGCTGCATTAGCATACAAGACGATGTGAAATAATTTTCTAGTATTGTCAGCTGCTATTCTACCCTTTATGAAACCAGTTTGTTGGGGGGCCTATGATATGGTGGATTACTTTCTGTAACCTGCTAGCTAAAACTTTGGCCAGTATTTTAATATCAGCGTTTATTAGAGAAATTGGTCTGTAGTTAGATAAAAGGAGGATCTTTCCCTTGCTTATGTATTAATGTGGATAACCCTTGTGTCGTACTGTGAGGAGCAAAACCTTTAACAAACGCGTCATTAAAAACCCCTTTAATGGCAGACTGATCAGTTATTGCTGCATCCAGTTCATCTATTAAGTTTGTGGATAGATCAGGCAGCAGCACAGCTTCACAGAAATCCTTAAGCGTAGCACTATTACCGGACGCCTCAGTAGAATACAGTTCCTTATAAAAAAACAAAGAATTATTTTTTTATGGCCTGAGATAACTGAGTTATCTTTGATGTCCCTGAGCATTGGAATAGATGTTGCTGAGCTCATTTGTTTCAAACGAATTGCTAGGATTTTTGATGATCTGGGTCCTGAGTCCAATTAATTTTAGCCTTTCAGATGAAAAACTCTGCTTCACTTCTTATTAGTTCATTATAATCTGATTTCAAACTAGACCATTCCCTGCACTTATCACCGGATGCATCTCCAACTAGATATTTTCTTTCTCGTTAATTCTCTTTAGCAATTCATTTTTCTTTTTGTCCTTTTCTCTTTTGTAAGAAGTGGCTGCACTAATGATATGCCTCCAAAGCCATGACTTCATACGCTCCCAATTTGTGCTTCAGGAGGTATCCTCTGGTTGGTTAATAGCTAAGAATATTCTTTCATGAGTCCTTTAATTTTAAGAGTGAAAACAGAGTTTTGTAGTACGAAGTTGTTGAACTTCCATCTCCTGTCCCTGTTGTGAGTAAGAGATTCTTTAATAACAAGTCGAACCGGAATATGATCAGAGATGACTTGCTGCATAATTTCTACCATAATAATTCTAGTAACTGCCACTTCAGGAATGCAGATTTGGTTAGTCCAGGACCCAGAGTTGACAACTGGACGAAAAAGTGTAGTATCTTGTATTAGGATTCATGGATCCTCAAGTGTCCACCAAGCCAAGGTTGTCGGTTAAGTGAGAAGTCTATCAATCTTTGATAGAGCTGACTGGAATTTAGACCCATCAAGGACACAATCTAATATGGAATTAGTGTCACCAGCTCTGTTTATAGTACTGTCTGAGTATGGAGATAAGTGGTCAAATACTGTGTTAAAAGTATCGTGGGAGGAAGAATTTGAACCATAAATATGTTCAGGCAGTGGGTAACAATATAGATTAGTAATTTAACCAAAAAAAGTAAAAAAAAAAAAAAAAACACGCATGAACATATTGCATGGGCATCTAAAGGTGTAAAAATGTTTCCTATCGGCTTTAAATACATTGTTGTAGCCAGTATTGTTGTGGTGTTTTGAGCCCGTTTCTGTTTGTTAGAAAAACAAAACGCTGCTGTTGCCTTATAGAGTTCCAGTGCAAGTATGTGAATTGCTCAGAGATTTGTTTTGTACACAATTGTCTGATACTGTTGCCTCTACAGATGCTATGCTAAAGGAAAAAGACCCTGAAGAGGATCAAGAAAAAGTGGATGAAGCAGTGGGGGCTGAGGAAGAGGAAGGCTTGAAGATTAAAGAGGAACATACAGAGAATCTGGAGGAAGAGGGATTGAAGGTTAAAGAGGAGGAAGATACAGAGCCAGAATCTGAAGCTGTACCACAGAAACGCAGAGGACGGCCTCCTGGACGACAAAGGCGGAAACGTAAAAATGAATGTAATGAGAAAGCTATTAAAGAAGAGAATATCTCCGACAGTGAGACCGCTTCTGTTCATCAGTCTCCAGAGAACACGAGTAAGGGTTGTTCAGTGGTGAAGTTCAATGTGAAGACAACACCTTATTTGCAAAGGTAAGGAAATACCATTGCTGCTGTATGCATGTATTTGTGTGGTGAAAGAGCCTAATTTAATAGTAAACAAATCATAGCCTTTTGTTAAAGATCAATGGCAGCCATTTTACACATTGTTTAAAAAAAAAAAAAAAAAAAAAGCCTGAATTAAAGTCACTGTGTCATGAGCAGGGTTTCCTGAAAATGTCATGCTACAGTACTTGGTTTTGTGGTTTTCTTTAAATCAGCATTTGTTAGCTTGTTCTGCACTAACTGGAAACCGGCTGATCTTCCTGGACATAAAGTCTCCACCACTCATTCACACTGATGGGACTACGCCGGAGGTGTTGGGACCCAGCGGGAGCCAAAATTCTTCAGGAGGGACGGCGCCAGGTAGGGCCGTGAGGCAGCAGCACCGCGAGCTCTGCTCGCAATATATAGGCTATCCAGCATCGACCCTCCAGCTGCCTCAGTCCTTTTTTTCCCGGCGTCCAGTGCACTTCAGTGACGATGCTCGCCTGCCAGGAGTCTAAACTTCTTGTCTGTACGACAGCAGCTATAGTCTTTCAGTTTCATTTTGTTTTAGTAGTTTTATTATTTTCTTACCAGTTTAAAAGAAAAATAATCTCCTAAGTTTATTACGTAGATTTTTCATCAGAACAAGTCTTCAGCCCTCCTTCGACAGAGTCTGCTATGAACGGGGCAGGTGACTATAGGGAAACTTCGCATGAAAGCTGTTCGGTCAGCAGGGCTAGGTCTGGTCCGCCGCCCTCTATGGGGAGGGGGCTGACTACAGGCAGTCCAGTGCTCTGGGAGGGGGGGCGGTCTTCCTGAAAACACAAAAAGAAGCGGTCCTATTCTCAGTCCTCATTGAGGACTCTGCACCGCTCAACCTCTCAAGTTCTTCGGCCTCCCGGTCGAAAAAGAAACAGCACCACTCAGTCACCTTCTGGTACATCTGCATGTCGATTGTCTGTTACTGGCAGCAGGGGCCAGACTCTGCCTCTTCCGGGGTCTCCTCCATTCTCTGTCCCTGGTGGCCGGCATCCTTGACTAGAGTCCTTCCCCGCCCACTGGGGGTCCTCCGGTGAGCAGTTTCACCCTTGGGGCTTCCTCGTCACGCGGCGCCTTCTCCAGTGCCATTGACGCTGCGCTCTGGTGTTTATTCCTCTCATATGGCTGTGGCGCAGGGGTCCATACCGGTGCCTTTATCTCCTGCTCAGTTTTTTCGTTTTTCCTCAGCGAGTCGGGGGTTGGGAACCTCTGGTTCAGCGCTGCTGGCTTGTCTGGCTCAGGTGCTGCATCCTGTGCTGGGAGCACATGTGGTGCAGGGGTTTTCGACTCCAATTCACACTGCTGCTCCTCCTCCTTCATTTTCTCCTTTTCCTATCGATGCAGTCCCTTCTGGACTAGTAGGAAATGACATTGAGCCCAATCCTGATCTTCGACTGGGGGACGACTTCAACAGTGATTTCTCCCTAGGGGCAGTGAATAAACATCTTTCAGAGCCTTTGGTCGAGGACCTTTTAAGTCACTGCTCAGAAATTTGAATACCCCTCCCTCTCTCTCTATATATATATATATATATATATATACAGACTTGAAATCATCCTGGGAAGTTCCTGTGTCTGCAGTACCTGGACATTCCTGTGGAATTAACCCCCCCACGCAACCTCTTTGAGACACTCACAGATGGGGGATAGTCTGGCACTTATTTCCTCTGTGTGCAGTCCATAGACTGGAAATATGTCCCTCCCAGGGATCGACCCTTTCTGGCCTCGCAAGCCTTTGCTGATACTATCGTCGTTCTGGCAGAGATTGACAAAGCTGTTCTTCCACAAGAATCTACGGCACATCCAATAAACAAGGAATCTCGCAAGATCAACACCTTGGGGAAGCAAGTATTTGCTGCTACCACCTTGGGCATGCATATTGCTAGCTACCAGGGCTGCTGCTTTCAGTATAAGTATACACTCTGGCATTCGCTTAAGGCTACGGTAGAAGTTCTTCCAGATTCGAAAGTTAACATGGCTCCTTCAAACCATTACTAGAGGTATTGAATCCAGTAATCAACAGCTCAAAGCTGCAATGGATGCTTTTGACGCTGCCTCCAGAGCAGTGGCAGCTGGTGTTTGCACCCGTCGCCACTCTTGGTTGCGCACCTCGGGCTTCACAAATGATGCCCAACAGAAGGTTATGACCTTGCCTTTCGATGGTACGTATCTGTTTGGTCCTCTGGTCGAGCAGGCGCTAGAGGCCACTCAGAAGACTGTAACGGCCATCAAAACTGCCAGACCACCTTCCGTAGCCCCTCAAAAGGGCGGGAACAGGCATCCATTTCATAACCGTCAGTCCTTTTGTGGTAAAGGCAGAGGAGGGTTTAACAGAAACTAGACCCCTCAGCTGCAAAAGAAAACGCAACAGAAAGCACAGGCCCCAAAGCGCCTAGTGCCACCCTCTGAGATTCCGGCCCAAATCCCACCTCAGCTGTCCGAGGGGGACTCTTCCTGAGCAGTAGGAGGGCATCTGACTCAATTTTACAACCGGTGGAAGTCTTATCACATCAGACAAATTGAGTGCTCAGAATAATCCACGAAGGGTACTCTCTAAATTTGTCAGAAATCCCATCAGATCATCCACCCAAACGACAGCCCAGGCTGTCTCTGTCAGGCCTTCTTGCTTCTGATATTTAAGGCCTTCTCAACAACAGAGCAGTAGAGATGGTTCCGCTGGATCAGCAGAACACAGATTTCTACTCCCATTACTTCCTAGTTGCAAAGAAAACAGGCAGCATGTGCCCTATTCTAGATCTCAGGAAGTTAAACAAGTTCCTCTTCAAGGAAAAGTTCAAGATGATATCACTCGGTATGCTCTTACCTCCGATTCATCGACACGATTGGCTAGCCTCCCTGGACATGCAGTACGCATATCAACATGTTCCCATTCACCCAAGCCATCACAAATACCTTAGATTCATGGCGTTGGGTCAGCACTACCAATTCGGAGTCCTGCCCTTTGGGCTATTCTCGGCTCCTTGAGTTTTTACAAAGTGCTTTGCAGTTCTCGCAGCGCATCTGAGGGAGCTCGGAATTCAGGTGTTTCCCTATCTGGACAATTGGCTTCTCGCAGGCCCCTCCAGACAAGAGACTCTAGAAGCCGTAGCTACAGCTTCAAAATCCCTCATGTCCATGGAAGTCCTGCTAAACTTGGGAAAGTCACAGCTACAGCCCTCCCAGCGGCTCCTCTTCATAGGAACCCTTCTGGATACCTCCAGTGCGAAAGCCTTTCTTCCAGAGGACAGAAGGAGTGACATCCTTCAGATGGCCCGCTTCATCAGAGAAAACAGCTCGGTCCAAGCTCTCTCGATGCAGCGGATGCTGGGTCTCATGGCATCCTCCGTGTTCACTGTGCCTCTGGCTCGCCTTCACATGAGAACTGCTTAGTGGATGCTCAGCACTCAGTGGTCGCCAACCACGCACCAACAGATCTTACTTCGAGATACAGCTCTTGCAGCAGGTAACACCATTAGGACTGAAGCCGGCAGGCAGCAGGACCCCACGGAATTTTTCTAGCTAGCTGTCTTCAGTGGGGACCGCCTTCCCCCATGGGCCCCTCAGACATCAGGCGTAGTACATAAGGGGCGGTCCCACCAGATTCCCAGATCTTACTTGAGACACAGCTCTTGCAGCAGGTTACATCATTAGGACTGAAGCCGGCAGGCGTCAGGACCCCACGGAAAAATTCTAGCTAGCTATCTTCAGCGGGGACTGCCCCCGATGTCGGTCCCGCCTCCGACGTCAGACGTAGTATATAAGGGGGTGGTCCCGCCAGATGCTCCAGTTCTTTCCGGCCGTCGACTTGCATGTCTCGACCCTTCGGTTCAGTTTCTAGCGCGCGACGCGTGGTAAAGTGTTTTCCTCCGGGAAATTCGTTCTCTACAATCAAGTTTCTTCTCTGATGTCCTCTCCGACCTCCAGTCACTCCTCGAAGTGTGCTTGTGGGAAGCAGATCCCTTTCAAGGATCCGCACTCGGCCTGTGTCCGGTGCCTAGGCCCAGACCACGACACCCGGTCCTGCACCTTTTGCCAGGGTTTTAACAGCAGAACCCGGATCCGTCGCCAGAAGGCCCTACAGGCATTCCTGCTAGAGGAGAAACTCAAGACGGTGGCTTCCAAGGGGGATTCTTCGCAGAAGGCCCACAAGCATGGTGAGAAGCATAGGGAGAAGGCCCCTTCCAGGTCCCCGTCTAGGGCCTCCAACTCGTGCAGCTCTGGTTCCAGGTCCAACCGCTCTCCTTCCCGGGCCAGCTCTCAGCCTCCCCCCGCTGCGATGAGAAAGTCTTCTTCCTCTTCCCAGGCCAAGACTCCCAGGTCTTCCTCGTCCTCCAAGGCCCTGGCCAAGTCGGGGGATCGCCACCATCACCACAAGTCGGGTTCCCGCCTTTCTGAACCCGGGACGTCGGGTCTGCTTCCTTGCCACCACGCAAATCAAGGAACTTCGCCTCTCTGAAGAGGCGCAGGCTGACATCGAGTCTCGATCGTCGACCTGTCGCACTAGGTCCCCAGAGCCGCTGCCAGCCAGAAGACCGTCAGCCGCCAGGCTCATTTACTCACTAGACACCGTGGGGACCGCGCCGCTCCATCTGAGAAGAGGACCCGACACCTCTGACCGACGTCGGTCAGGAGACCATCACTGAGGAGGAGTCGACTCAGCCCGAGGACCAGACGGGCGACCCCGGTCCTGTTGAGATGCCCAGGGAATCCTCGCCACAACCCGAGCCCCCTGTGGAGCCGGCGCCTGGACCGTTGTCTGACCTTTCCTTTTCAGAAGTGAAGGAGCTGTTTACTTACTGGTGGGACACCATCAAGAAGGACATGGTCCCCACTCCACCTCCGCTTCCTCCTCCTCCTCCCACACCGGTTGCTCCTCCGGTTCCTGCGTCCCCTTCTCCATCTGGGTCGGCAGGCCGGTTACCTCCTCCCCGGGAGTACAGGACACCTCCAAGGGGGAGACCAGACAAACGGAGACCTTCGTCCAAATCCTCTTCCAGGTCACCCAGCCCTAAGAGACCCAGAAGACGCCGACGATCGCCTTCGACGGAGGACACGGGATCAGAGTTCTCAACATCCAGATCTCCATCCCTTCTCCGGACCCACGCGAGATGCCAAAGTCTCCTCCGGATGACCCTTCGTTCTCGGATATTATGAGACACATCCAAGAGAACATGGGATGGGATGAGGAAGAGCTAGACCGAAAAGACTACGCCTTCATGGGCATTCGTCAGAAGGACCCTGCTCTGGCGTGCCACCCTTGTAGATACCTCGTGGACGCCACCAAGGCATGCGGAAGGCCCACATTCGCTTCCCGGCGATGTCGAAGAAAAACTGATCGCTTGTACAAGGCCCTAGAGAAGACCAGTACCTGACTCTGCATCCTCAGGCCGACTCTCTGGTCGTAACAGCCTTTCATGACCGGTCCCAGAGACCGCAACATTTGAGCACCCTGCCACCAGACCCAGAGTCCAAGCAGCTGGACGCCATGGGCAGGCGCACGTATGCTTCCGCTACCTGCGCCATCAGATCCCTGAACTATTTGACCCACATGGTGCAGTTCCAAAATGCCCTTTGGGAACAGGGTGTGGATGCGGCTGAGAAACTGCCGGAAGGTGAGCAGAAGGAGGAGATGCTGGCAGCCTTCGCACGGTTCGGACGAACTCATGCTACGGTGCCGCTGCATTCCACTTCATGGACTCCTCGGCCCGAGCAGCAGCTTCAGGCGATGCCTCCGGAGACACTCTTGGCTCCGTGTCTCCGGTTTACCCTCGACGCCCAGAAGAATATCATGGACGCCCTATCTCGAGGAGTAAAGTTTTGTTTGCAAACCTCAGAGAAGATAATTACCAAACCCAAGAGGCCGGAAGGCGTGAGGTCGGTTCAGCCATGTACCGACCCAAGCTTAGTTCCTTCGTAGGAACCAAAGCCGATTCCGTGGATTTGACACAGAAACAACAGTCCCGCCCTGTTCCACAACAAAGGCCCAGCCACAGAACCAATGGGAAACAACCCGCAGGTCAAGTCAGCGACTCTAAGCCGGTCCAGCCAGCGGGACCCAGCCGCCACAGCCTGATCCTCCGCCCCCCCCCTCAGGATCAACGGGAAGTCATGGTCGGGGTCGATTATGCACTCTCCTGCCGGGATGGTAGGCTATAACCACCGGTGGTGGGTTCTTCAGTTGGCTGGAAGAGGCCACTTTATAGAATTCGCAGAAAAGCCACCCTTGAGGCCTCCCTTTGCCTCCTGGTACCCGGGTCAGCACAAGTCACTGATCCAGGCAAGAATCTCGCGCTCCTGCAAAGGCGATAGAGTATCCCGGAGAACCAGAGGACAAGGATACTATTCCCACTTCTTCCTGGTTCCAAAGAAGACAGGGACCTCCGTCCCATTCTGGACCTCAGCGCCTCAATTTGTCGATCGCCTACAAAGATTCCGTATGGTAACTCTTCAGGTCTTCTCCCATGCTGAAACAGGGCGCTTTTTAGCGTCCTAGATATGCAGGATGCTTACCTGCACATCCCTATAGCTCAGGCGCACAAGAGGTTCCTGCGCTTGAGTTTCTCGGTACCACCTTCAATTCTGAGCCCTTCCATTCGGGCTGTCCTACGGCACCAGGGTCTTTACCAAATGCATGGCAGTCGTGGCAGCATCTCTAAGGAGACAGGGCCATTATGTGTTCCACGTTACCTGGACGATTGGCTTCTCATAGCCGCCTCCAGAGAGGCGTTGATACAGGCGATCAGAGTATCCAGGACCTGTTTCGATCTCTGGGCATCTTAATCAACCACAAGAGTCTCTCCTGGTACGTCATAGAAGCTGCAATTCATAGGCGCAGTACTGGACACACGTTCAGGAAGAGCATTTCTTCCAGGCGACAGAGCGTAGCGCATCAGATCCCTCATCGGGAGCTGTCGTCCGAACAAGACCGTCCCAGCCAGGTCGGTCCTTTGCTTGCTTCGGACATGGCTGAAGCCATTCCTACTGTCCCTTTCGCAAGGCTCCACATGTGGGTTACTCAGTGGATGCTCAAGGTGCAATGGGACCAAAGGCAAGACCACATGCAGCATCCGGTCAGAATCACGAAGCCTGTGATTCGAGACTGGCAGTGGTGGCCAGACCCAGGGGACACTCTCTACAGGCGTCCCATTTATATCGCCGTCCCCGGAGGGAATCCTCACCAGACGCCTCAGGTCTAGGGTGGGGAGCACACCTGGACGGGGTGAAGTCCCAGGATCATGGACCTCTCAGGAGGCCCTCCTCCATATCAACGCCCTAGAAATGAAGGTGGTTCTTTATGCCCTGCAAATTGTTTCAGTCAGAGATCCCGCCATGAGTACTCTCCTGCTTCAGACAAGACAACACAGCGGTGGTGTATTACCTCAACAAACAGGGGCGCACACTCCTTGCCCCTTGCAGGGAGGCCATGAGGTGTGGGATGGGTAATCGACGCGCTGAATCTGATACACAGTACATGTTCCCGGTGGACAATACAATTGCAGGACGGCCTGAGTCGCTCCCAGGCCAGAGTCCACGAGTGGGAACTTCTTCAGGAGGTAGCAGAGGATCTGTTTCTTGATGGGAACTCCAGAGTTGGACTTGTTCGCTTCCCCATCCAATGCAAAACTGCCCAATTTTTGCTCGCTAGATCCAGGGCCTGGTGTTTTCTGGGCGAGACGTTGTCCCTCTCCCGGGCGGACAGATTCCTCTATGCTTTCCCTCCCTTCCCGTTGATCCAGAGAGTTCTTCTCAAACTGCGCAGGGAGCACTTAACAATGATCCTGTTTGCCCCCTTTTTGGCCCAGACATATCTGGTTCCCTTTGCTAATGCAGCTATCTCGGGAACCTCCGCTCCTGTTCAGCTCCCATCTCTTGTCTCAGGAGGAGGGTTCACTGGTCCACCCAGACTTACGCTCTCTGAACCTGCATGCATGGCTCCTGAGGCCAGCCCTATTTGCGACAGGGGTCTCAGAAGAGGTGGCAGAAGTCTTTCCGCAGCCAGAAGCCAGCAACGCATGCAACATACGCCATGAAATGGCGCCGCTTTTAGTTTATGGTCACAAGCACGCGTGCCTTCCTCCTAGGTTGTCTGGTAAGGCGGTGCTAGAGTACCTGCTCTCCTTTTCTGTTGGTCTCGCCACTCCTCTATTAAGGTGCACCTCTGTGCTATCTCCGCTTATCACCTTCCGGTGGGACAGCGCACTGTGGCGCAATTAGATGCCTGTTGGGAATTCTGAGAGGGTGTTGCATCTTAGGCGTCCCATTAAGGACCCTGTGCCTCCATGGGATATACTCTTAGGTCCTGGAACAGCTCACGCTCCCCTTTGAACCTGCATGGTTGAGCTCGTTTTCTGTCATGAGCGTTATTGTTTAGTTGCTGTTACGTCAGCGAGAAGAGTTTCCGAGCTTCAGGCTCTCATGTGTAGGGAACATTATTTGGTTTTTCACCAGGACAGAGTTTCCCTGAGGACGAACCCTAAGTTCCTGCCTCAGGTGGTCTCCACACTCTCTCAATCAGGACATTGACCTGCCGGTCTACTTCCCCAATTATTCCAATAGAGAGGCGCTGCTCCACACCCTGGATGTTCACCGCAGCTTAAGGTACTACCTAAGCAGCTTCGTAAGTCGGAGCAGCTTTTGGTTTCCTTTGCTGAAAGGATGATGGGCCAGCCAGTATCGAAACAGTCCCTTTCTCGCTGGCTTGTCCAGTGCATATCATACTGCTATGATATTAAAAAGAAGTCACTCCCGGGATCAGTTCAGGGCCATTCCACTAGAAGGTGACCACCTCCTTTGCAGCACTTCATAGCGTCTCACCTCAGCCATTTGTGCTCCAGCCATGAACTCTGTCCATACCTTTATCAGGCATTATAGCCTGAGACATTGCTTCACAGTGAAGAGCCGGCCGGCCTGGCCGTGCAGGTCTCCTGTCCCTAGGATCAGGACCGAATGAACTTTCTAGTTTCCCCTCCCAGAGTCTTCGTGCAAGCACTCCTGCTTGGAATCAGTCCTAATGGTGTTACTTGCTGCAAGAGCTGTATCTCAAAGTAAGATAGTACAGTTACATAAGAACTTACGTAACAGTAGTCTTGAGAACAGCTCTGCAGCTTAAGCTCTTCCCGCCCACCTTCCCCTTGGAGGCATGGCTTCTCGAGCCTTACGTAGGACATACCTCTTTGTCTTCTGACGGTGGATCCTCGGTCTCTCATTCTGATATCATCCTCTGCGGCCGGAAGTCTCGGCGGGAGAACTAGGGGAATCTGGCAGGACCGCCCCTTATGTACTCAGCCTGACATCGGAGGCGGGACTGACGTCGAGGCGTCCTGCTGAAGATAGCTAGCTGAGAAAGAATTCCATGGGGTCCTGCAGCTGCTGGCTTCAGTCCTAATGGTGTTCACCTGCTGCAAGAGCTGTTCTCGAAGATCTACTGATCTTACTCGAGACACAGCTCTTGCAGCACGCTCACCATAGGACTAAAGCCGGCTGGCGTCGAGAGCCAGTGCGTCTGGCTGGCTATCTTCAGCGGGAGGCCAGTCCATCAGATTCTCAGTTCTTTTCCTACCCGTCGACTGACTCGTCTCGACCCTTCAGTTACAGTCTAACATTTGAGCACCCTGTCACGGACACAGAGTCCAAGCAGTTGGACGCTTTGGGTAGGCGCACGTATGCCTCCGCTACCTGCGCCATCAGATCCTTGAACTATTTAACCCACATGGTTCAGTTCCAGAATGCTTTGTGGGAACAGGGTCTGAAAACAGCTGAAAAATTGCCTGAAGGTGAGCAGAAGGAGGAGATGCTTCAGCTCCTCCGTACGGGTTCAGACGTGGGGACCCAAGTGCTACGAGCCGCGTACGACTCCGCGGACTCATTGACCCGAGCAGCAGCTTCTGGCGTATGCCTCCGGAGACGCTCCTGGTTATGCGTCTCTGGTTTTACCCCGGACGTCCAGAAGAATATTATGGACCCTCCTTTTGAGGGAGAAGTCTTGTTTGGTAATCCTTCGGAGAAGATCATTACCAAACTTCAAGAGGCCGGGAAGGCGGTAAGGTCGGTTCAGGCCATGTACCGACCCAAGCTTAGTTCCTTCGTAGAAACCAAAGCCATTTTAGGTATGGCGGATGCAGAGGCAGCAGCCCGGCTCTGCTGCACATCAGAGGGCTCCGGCCCGTAGAGCCAGGGAAGCAAGCCTCCAGCCGAGGTCAGCGTTCTCCTAAGCCGGCCCAGCCAGCGGGCCCGTCTGCCGCCACAGTCTGACTGCTTTCCGGCACCCGCCCCTCAGGATCAACGGGAAATCATGGTCGGGGGTTGCATTGCGAACTTCCTGCCGGGATGGCAGGCTATAACCACCGACAGGTGGCTTCTTCAGTTGGTCAGTCTAGGCCACTTTATAGAATTCGCAGAAAAGCCACCCTTGAGGCCTCCTTTGCTCTCCCGGTATCCGGGTCAGCACAAAGCTTTGATCTGGCAAGAAGTACTCACGCTCCTGTGAAAGGGAGCGATAGAGTATGTCCCGGAGAACCAGAGAGGTCAAGGATACTATTCCCACTTCTTCCTGGTTCCAAAGAAAACAGGGGACCTCCGTCCGATTCTGGACCTCAACGTGTCGGTCGCCTACAAGAGATTCCGCATGGTGACTCTTCCGGGTCTTATTCCCATGCTGAAGCAAGACGCCTTCTTAGCGTCTCTAGACATGCAGGACGCGTACCTGCACATCCCTATAGCTCAAGTGCACAAGAGGTTCCTGCGCTTAGAGTTCCTCGACCACCACCTTCAATTCCGAGCCCTTCCATTCGGACTGTCATCCACACCCAGGGTCTTTACCAAATGCATGGCAGTCGTGGCAGCGTCTCTAAGGAGACAGGGCCATTATGTGTTCCCGTACCTGGACGATTGGCTTCTCATGGCCGCCTCCAAAGAGGCGTTATGTGCGATCCAGAGCACCCAGTACCTGTTCCGATCTCTGGGCATCTTAATCAACCACGAGAAGTCTCTCCTGGTACCGTCACAGAAGCTGCAGTTTATAGGCACAGTACTGGACACTGTTCAGGGAAGAGCTTTTCTTCCAGACGACAGAGCGGAGCGCATCAGATCCCTCATCAGGGAGTTATCGTCGAACAAGACCGTCCCTGCCAGGTCAGTCCTTCGCTTGCTCGGTCACATGGCTGCGGCCATTCCTTCCGTCCCTTTCGCAAGGCTCCACATGCAGCATCCGGTCAGAATCACGAACACCGTGATTCGAGACTGGCAGTGGTGGCTAGACCCAGGCTCGCTCTCCACGGGCGTCCCATTTGTAGCGCCGTCCCCGGAGGTAATCCTCACCACAGACGCCTCAGGTCTAGGGTGGGGAGCACACCTGACGGGTGAAGTCCCAGGTACGTGGACCCTCTGGAGTCTCATCTCCATATCAATGTCCTAGAGATGAGGGTAGGTCCTTATGCCCTGCAGACCCTTCAGTCAGAAATCCAGCCGGGTACTCTCCTGCTTCGGACAGACAACACGGCGGTGATGTATTACCTCAACAAACAAGGAGGCGCACACTCTTACCCCCTTTGCAGGGAGGCCTTGAGGGTGTGGGATTGGGTAATCCGACACGGCGTGAATCTGATCACTGTACATGTTCCCAGGGTGGTCAACACGATTGCAGACGGCCTGAGTCGCTCCCAGGCCAGAGTCCATGAGTGGGCACTTCTTCAAGAGGTAGCAGAGGATCTGTTTCTTCGATGGGGAACTCCAGAGTTGGACTTGTTCGCATCCCCATCCAACGCAAAACTGCCCAATTTCTGCTCGCTAGATCCAGGGCCTGGTGTTTTCTGGCGAGACGCGTTGTCCCTCTCCTGGGGGACAGATTCCTCTACGCTTTCCCTCCCTTCCCGTTGATCCAGAGAGTTCTTCTCAAACTGCGCAGGGAGCATGCAACAATAATCCTGGTGGCCCCTTTCTGGCCCAGACAGATCTGGTTCCCCTTGCTAATTCAGCTATCCCGGGAACCTCCACTCCCGTTGCCGTTCAGCTCCCATCTCTTGTCTCAGGAGGAAGGTTCACTGGTCCACCCGGACTTACGCTCACAACCTGCATGCATGGCTCCTAGAGACATAGCCATCTTGCGTCACGGGGTCTCGCAAGAGGTTGCAGAAGTTCTTTCTGCAGCCAGAAAGCCGGCAACACATGCAACATACGCCATGAAATGGCGCCGTTTTTGTGTATGGTCGCGAGCACACGATTTTTCCCCTTTAGGTTGCCCGGTGGGAGTGGTGTTGGATTACCTGCTCTCCCTTTTCCGTTTGGGTCTAGCCTACTCCTCTATCAAGGTGCACCTCAGTGCCATCTCTGCCTACCACCTTCCGGTGGGTCATCACACAGTGGCACAATTAGACGCCTCTCGGGAATTTTTGAGAGGGGTGTTACACCTTAGGCCACCCATTAAGGACCCAGTGCCTCCATGGGATTTGCTCTTTGTCCTGGAACAACTCACGCTCCCCCCCTTCGAACCTGCCGCGGATTGCGAGCTGCGTTTTCTGTCGTGGAAAACACTGTTTTTGGTTGCTGTTACTCCAGCTAGAAGAATTTCTGAGCTTCACGCTCTCATGTGCAAAGAGCCTTATTTAGTTTTCCACCGGGACAGAGTATCCCTGAGGACGAATCCAAAATTTTTACCTAAGGTGGTCTCTACACTCACTCTCAATCAGGATATTGACCTGCCGGTCTACTTCCCGAACTACTCTAATAGAGGAGAGGTACTGCTCCACACCCTGGATGTTCACCGCAGCTTGAGGTATTACCTCAATAGGACGAAACAACTTCGTAGTTCAGAGCAACTTTTCGTTTCCTTTGCTGAAAGAATAATTGGCCAACCAGTATCCAAACAGTCCCTGTCTCGCTGGCTTGTCCAATGTATCTCATACTGTTATGATATCAAACAAAAGCCCCTCCCGGGTACAGTCCGGGGTCATTCTACTAGGGGCGTGGCCACCTCCTTTGCAGCATTCCGAAATGTCTCCACTTCTGCTATTTGTGCTGCAGCCACTTGGAGCTCTGTGCATACATTTATCAGGCATTATAGCCTGGACATCGCCTCTCGGCGAAGGGCCGGCTTCGGCCTGGCGGTGCTACAGGGTCTCCTGTCCTAGATTCAGGACCTGGAATATATTTCATAGCTTCCTCCTCCCAGATTTTTAGCAGCGTTACTGCTTGGGAATCGGTCCTAATGGTGTAACCTGCTGCAAGAGCTGTATCTCGAAGTAAGATAGTACAGTTACGTAAGAACTTACCGCAACAGTAGATCTTCGAGAACAGCTCTTGCAGCGGGTACCTTCCCCCTTGGAGGAGGCATGGCTTTTGCCTTTTCTATCAGGGTTGTTCCCTTTGACTTCTGACGGTGGATCCTCGATCTCCCATTTCGACGTCAGCCTGCGGCCGGAAGTCTCCGGCGGGAGAACTGGGGAATCGGGCGGGACCGACGTCGGGGGCGGTCCCCGCTGAAGATAGCTAGCTAGAATTTTTCCGTGGGGTCCTGACACCTGCCGGCTTCAGTCCTTATGGTGTAACCTGCTGCAAGAGCTGTTCTCCAAGATCTACTGTTACGGTAAGTTCTTACGTAACTGTACTTTCTTACGTAACTGTACTTTCTTACGTAACTGTACTTTCTTACGTAACTGTACTTTCTTTCACATCAACGTTCGCTCACTTGGTGGACTCAAGAGGACAACCTTCGAGAAGGTTATCCCTTCGCCTCTCTGGATCCCCAGAGCTCCATCACCACAGATGCGTCCTTGCTGGGATGTGGAGCTCACTGCCAGGATCTCCACACCCAGGGTCGTTGGAGTTGGGACGAATCTCGGCTTCACATAAATGTTCTAGAAATGAGAGCCATGCTTTGCTGTTCGGATTTTGAAGGACATACTCTGTCATAAGACCATTCTCCTCTAAACGGACAACAAGGCAGTGATGTACTACATCAACAAACGGGGCGGAGCACACTCTTACCCCTTATGTAGGGAAGTGATGAGAGTGTGGGAATAGTGCCTAGAGCACAAAGCTCTGATCCAGGCAGTCTATTTGCCAGGAGTTCAGAACGATCTGGCAGACCATCTCAGCAGAACAGAGACAGATCCTCACGAGTGGTCTCTCGACTCAAGCGTCATGCAGTCACTCTTCGAAGAGTGGGGAGCTCCAGACCTGGACCTTTTTGCGTCCCCACTCAATGCAAAACTGCCTCTCTCCTGCTCCAGAAATCCAGGGCCTGGTGTTTTTTGTCAGGATGCATTCAGACTGTGGTGGACAAGACGTTTTCTGTACGTATTTCCTCTTCTTCCCCTAGTTCAGAGGGTGCTGCTCAAACTGGAGACAAAGGAGGGGCAGAATGATTCTCATTGCCCCATTCTGACCTAGTCACATCTGGTTTCCATTAATCAACAGATTATCAGAAACTTCTCCCAGGTAGCTTCCACTTCATACGAACCTACTGTCCCAGGGCCCTGTGGTCCATCCCAACCTGAAGTCCCTTCACCTCCATGCCTGGCTCCTGAGGAGATAGAGGTGAACAGGTTTAACGTTTCATGTAGGGTCTCAGATGTCCTGTTCGCTGCTCGCAAGCCAGCTACCCGAAAAACTTGCACGGCTAAGTGGAAGCAGATCTTACTTCGAGAGGGCTCTTGCAGTAGGTAATTACATATAGGACTGACGTCGGCAGGCGGCAGGACCCCACAGAAAATTTCTCAGCTCAGTCCTGGCGAGGACCACTCCCGATCAGGTGACCGGCGTCAGGAGACGTCGGTATAAAGGGGCAGTTCCTGGCACCCGCCTTCCAGTTCTTTCCCGCCATTAGCTCGTGCAGCGCCTCGTAGAAAAGTTTGTCGCTTCGTCAGTTGTTACCGAAGTAATTTGTGTTTTTCGATTAACGTCGGGTACCTCGTTTGTTTATGTTGTCCCCTACACCCTCCGAGCACAAAAATAAGTGCGACTCGTGCGGCGCCCAACTACCGCACAAGGACGGTCATTCCTTGTGCCTGTTCTGCCTAGGCCCTGGTCGAGAAGTGCCAGCACTGCCTCAGCTTCAACGCAGCTACCTGGAAAAGGTGGCAGCAATCCCTGAAAGACCATATTTTGAAGAAAAGGATGAGTTCGATGGAGAAGGAGCTCAAAAAACTGAGTTAGGCGTCCACTTTCCCCGAAGGCCATCGGAAGAAGGATAAGGAGAGGCACCGTGACAAGGGCTCCTGTACCACATCTCCCTCGGGAGCCGCCGGGTCAGGGTGCGTCCCCTCCGGGACCGCTCCTGACGGCCGCCTCGGAGGTTTCCAAGGGTGCGTCGGCCCACCCGTCTGGCTCGTGCTCGGGCCTTTCGGGCACCTCTCAGCAATTGGAGGCCTCCGCCCCCGGTTCGGCCGCAGGCTCGCGGCCTCTCTCCCATCGGACCAGGCCAATCCTTCTCCTCGGTCTGCCTCTGGTGAAGGCTCCCATGAGCCGGACACCGGCTCCTCCGGCGCCCACCACGAGCTCGCTGTAAAGCCGCACGTCTGTTCGCCTGATGCCCGGTCGACGACGGAACTCCCTCCCTCCGTCCATCGTTCCAGGTTCTCAGCAGCCATTGCTGTCGTCTGGGGACCCAGAGTCGGACGCTGGTTCCTCTGACACCGGGGCCCCCAACGCCGGTTCTACAGACTCCGGCCGACATCCTGCTTCCAGATGTCCCCCCACCGCCGGGCCCTCCAACGTGGATCCGCCCGTGGGGCCGCCAGCAGGGCCGTCTGCTCCAGCAGCTCCCCGGGTACCCTCCGTCCTACCCGACGCCGGGCTATCCGCAGCGAGGTTTTGGATACTGTCCATACGGGTACAACCCGTATCCTTATCCACCGCTTCCACAGCCGCCGATGGACTTGCAGGAGACGCTGGCCTCCTGGTGGGCTGAGGCCAAGGCTCAGCTCACCAGGGAGGTCAAGAGCCGCCTACCGACAACGGTGCCGTCTCGGGTTCCTGTACGTCCTAGGCGGCACACTCCCTCACCACCTCCGGACTCCAGGGCTCTTCTGTCTGGGTCCAGAGAGGGGCAGGATACGCTTCCCCGGGGGCTTCCCAGGGGGTCCGTTCCTCACCCTGGTCGGGAAAGGGAGTCTTTTTCCTCTTCCTCCTCCTCTTCACCCTTGGACTCCTCGGATTCCTCCGGTTGCTCGGAAAGGGACGATGAGCCACGCTCTCCGTTGAAGCCCAGGCCAAAGACTCCTCCGGAAGATCCTTCTTTTACTGAGTTGCTAAGGAAAATCCAGGAAGTTAATCAGTGGCACTCCTTCGAACCAGATCCTCAGCGTCTGAAACTCGCTGAACATCTGGATCTGGCCGTGATGGCTCCTACCTTGGTGCCACCCTGGATAGAGCCTCATGCTGACCTCGTCACCACCATATGGAAACAGCCGTCGACTTTAGCCCCACTTCCAAGGAAGTCGAATAGGCTATATCAGGCTCTCGAGGGCGTTGATTTCTTAGATTCTCACCCTCGTGCCGACTCAGTCGTGATTAGGGCCGCTCACGGCCAGTCGTCCAACCCAAAACACCTCAGCTCGTCACCACCTGACAAAGAATCCCGCCTTCTGGACCAGTATGGAAAGAAGATCTTTGCTTCCTCCACGCTGGGGATTAGGGCCCTGAATTATGTCGGCCATATGGGGGACTACCAGAAGGCCATTCTGACTCTGGTGGAAGCCAAACTGGACTCCTTGCCAGACTCCCAAGTCAAGCAGGAGTTGGCTGATCTTGTCCGCTCTGCACGTTCGGCCAGTCGACACATGCTTCGTGCGACCTATGATGCAGTGGACACTGCTGGATGGAGCTCAGCTTTTGCCATAGGCCTATGTCGTTATGCTTGGCTCCACGTGTCAGGGTTGGTTCCGGAAGTGCAATCCGCTATCCAGGAAGCGCCCTTCTGGGGCTCAGTGCTGTTCGGCGGTGATGTCAAGGACATCACCGATTTGCAGGAGAAGGGGATGGCACTGAAGTCTGACTCCGTGTACCGCCCCCATCAGCAGCGCTGTCCTTTTCACAGACTGAATCTGCCCAAGGCGAAACCCAGGAAGGCGGACCACAACGCCACAGGCCCTCCCCAGCCCAAAAGCAGCGGGCGCTTTAGCTGCAGGCGCTGCCCCCACACCATCTGACTCCTTCCTCTCCCACAGCCTCCAGACTCCCGGAGGAACCGTAGAGGAGGTTTTCCTCCACCCTCGGACTGGGAGAGGATAACATCAGATTCTTGGGTGTTGCAGCTCATCACAGAAGGACAATCAATAGATTCTTCAAAACCACCCCACCACCCCACCCACCCCCGTAAAGTCGTCATATTCAAGGGAACACCTTTTCTTTGTCCAGGAGGAAATTTCAGCTCTCCTGCTGAAACAAGCAATAGAACCTGTCCCCCTTCATCTGCAAGGGACGGGTTACTATTCCCATTTCTTCCTGGTCCCAAAGAAGACGGGAGATCTCAGACCAATTCTGGATCTCAGTTCCCTGAATCTCTTTGTGGAATACAAAAGGTTCAGGATGCTCTTGTTAAAGAGCCTTCTGCCCCTCCTCCAGCTGGGTCAATGGCTGTGTGCCCTGGATATGCAGGATGCTTACCTGCACATTTCCATTCGCCTGGCTCACCACAAAATACCTTCGTTTTGCGTTCCATGGGGACCACTACCAATTCAAGGCACTGCCGTTTGGCCTATCCTCGGCGCCCCGAGTGTTTACCAAATGCCTGGCAGTGGTGGCGGTCCACCTGCGTACCAGGGGGGTGCAGGTCTTCCCGTAGCTGGACGATTGGCTCCTGGCGGCCTCATCCAGAGAGGAACTCCTACGCTGCCTCACCCTTACCCAGCAGGTTTTTGCTTGCCTTGGTATTACCATCAGCCATTCCAAGTCTCGCCTGATCCCATCCCAGAGACTACAGTTTATCGGGGCGATTCTAGACACGACCACGGGCAGGGCCTTCCTGCCACCGGACAGGGCGTCCACCCTCCAGACTCTGATAAGTCTGCTGTCCGGCCGCAGGCGGATCTGTGCAAGGCCAGTCCTTCGCCTTCTCGAGCTCATGGCGGTTGCTATCCCGACAGTTCTTTGCGCTCGACTCCACATGAGAGTTTCTCAGTGGACTCTACGCTCCCAATGGGATCAGTTAGTGGACGACCTAGATCACCCAGTTCTGGTCTCCTCGCCGATGCTTCGAGACTTGCAATGGTGGATGGTTCGAGAGAACCTGTTCCGGGGAGTTCCTTTCTTTCGTCCTCCCCCCTCCCAGACTCTAACCACAGATGCCTCAGACGAAGGTTGGGGAGCCCATCTAGGCCCTCATCGGTCCCAGGGCTCCTGGTTCAAGCTCAAACAAGCTCTCCACATCAATGTGCTCGAGCTTCGGGCAGTGTTGTATGCTCTCCAAGCCCTTCACCAATACATCCTTCCCGGCCACCTAGCTGTCCAGACAGACCACATATGCGTGGTTTGGTACATCAACAAACAAGGGGGGGACTCGGTCCTACCCTCTTTGCAGGGAGGCAATGAGGGTTTGGGATTGGGCAACACAACACGACCTTCACCTCACGGCAATTCATGTTCCGGGAGTCGACAACACTCTGGCAGACAAGCGAAGTCGTTCTTCTGCTCTGACTCACGAATGGGAACTGGACCAAGAGGTCCTAGACAATATCTTCCAACTTTGGGGAACACCACAGGTCGACCTGTTTGCATCCCCTCTAAACGCAAAGCTTCCCGTCTTCTGCTCGCTCGTTCCAGGGCGAGGCGCTTTCTGGAGAGACACTGTCTCTAGACTGGAAGGACAGATTCGTCTGTGCCTTTCCCCCAATTCCACTTATTCCACGAGTCTTGCAGAAACTAGCTTCAGAAGGAGCACAAATGATTCTGATTTGCTCCTTTCTGGCCCACGCAAGTTTGGTTCTCTCTTCTACAGCAATGCTTAGAGGATCATCCTCTTCCTCTATCTCGAGGTTTATTGACCCAGGATCAGGGGACCCTGGTCCATCCAGGCCTCAAATCTCTTCAGCTGCACGCATGGCTCATGCAGACTTAGCTCAATCCCGTTTTGGGGTGTCTCCCCAAGTGGCAGAGATTTTGGTGGAGGCTAGAAAACCCTCCACTAGATCCACTTACGCCATGAAGTGGAAAAGATTCACTATCTGGGCCACTTCCAAGAACGTGGAACCTTTCTCCTGTTCAGCGGGGCATCTGTTGGAGTATCTACGTCATCTGTTTGACCTGGGTCTCAGCCATTCCTCTCTGAAGGTACACATGGCAGCCATTTCAGCCTATCATGTTCCCTTTGCAAACAAGACCTTTGCTCAACTGGAGGTCTCCAAGACCTTTCTCAGAGGGGTTCTCCATCTGAGGCCCTCCCATCCGTACTCCTGTCCCCCCTTGGGACTTGGAATTTTGTTCTCGAGAAACTTACCCTTCCTCCCTTCGAACCTGCAGCTTCTGCGGATTTGAAGTTTCTTCGTGGAAGACGCCTTCTTGGTGGCCATTACTGCCTTGAGAATCTAGCCCAGGCCCCTGATGTGTAAATCCTCTACTTGATTTTCACAAGGAACCAGTGGCTTTCACATTGTAATCCTAGGTTTCTACCTAATGTAGTAGCAGAGTCTACCTTGAATCAGTCCATAGAGCTACCTGCCTTTTTTACGCAGTACTCTAATCAAGGGGAATATTTACTCCATACTATGGATGTTCGCCGGATTCTGAGATACTACACCGACAGCACGAAGAATCTCAGAAAGACTGATCAGTTGTTCGTCTCTTTTGCTCACAAAAGGGAAGGCAATGCTGTTTCCAAGCAATGCCTGTCTAAGTGGTTGGCTCATTGCATCATAGAAACATAGACTTTGACGGCAGATAAGGACCGCTAGGCCCATCTAGTCTGCCCATTTCCCTACCTACAGGATAGGCCGCAGATCCTAGTTAACCAACAGCCTATTTCTTCCTACCCCCCCACAAGAATTGCCGTATGTCTGTCCCATGCATTCTTGAATTCTCCCACAGTTTTAGACCCCACAACCTCCTCAGGAAGGCTGTTCCATGCATCCACTACTCTCTCTGTGAAATACTTCCTCACATTGCCCTGAACCCCCTCCTTCTATCTTTTAAATTGTGTCCCCTTGTTCTTGCACGTCTCTTTTTCTGAAAGATGCTACCCTCTTGGACTTTGTTGATTCCACTGAGGCACTTAAAAGTTTCTATCATGTCCCCTCTCCCTTCTTTCCTCAAGGGTATACATATTAAGCTCCTTTAGTCTCTCCTCATACGGCTTCTCTTGCAGACCCTGCACCATTTTAGTTGCCCTCCTCTGGACTGCCTCTATCCTGTCTATGTCCTTGCGGAGATGGGGTCTCCAGAACTGGACACAGTGCTCCAGATGGGGTCTCACCAACTGTCTGTACAGAGGGATAACAACTTCCTGTTTTCTGCTGATGATGCCTCTCCCTATACATCCCAGTATAACCCAGCCCTCCCTACTGCCTTCTCACATTGCTTGCTAACCTTAAGGCCATCTGATATGATTACCCCCAGGTCCCTTTCCTTTTTGTTGTTGTTACTACCTCCCCACCCATTGTGTATTCTTCCCCTGGGTTCTTGTTTCCCAGGTGCATTATTTTGCACTTCTTTGCATTGAATCCTAGCTGCCATACTTCTGACCATTCCTCCAACCTTGCCAAGTCCCTTTTCATCCTTTCCACGCCTCCTTGTGTATCAACCCTGTTGCAGATCTTTGTCATCTGCAAAAAGGCATACTTTTCCTTCCAGTCCCTCTGCAATGTCACTGATGAAGACATTAAAAAGGACTGGACCCAATACTGAACCCTGCGGTACCCCACTAGTAACCCCTTTCTTCAGAGTGGACTCCATTTACAATTACCTTCTGTGTCCTGTTGTCCAGCCAATGTTTTACCCAGGCTACCACCCTGGGACCCACTCCCAGGCTGGTTAATTTGACTATTAATCTTTTGTGTGGGACTGTGTCAAATGCCTTGCTAAAGTCTAGGTAGGCCATGTCCACAGCCCCTCCCTGGTCTATTACTTTGGTCACCCAGTCAAAGAAATCTATTAGATTTGTCTGACATGACCTTCCCGCTGTGAACCCATGCTGCCTTGGGTCCTGTGATCCACTGGCCTCTAGGTACTCAACTATTCTTTCCTTCAGAAGTGACTCCATCACTTTCCCTACCACAGAGGTCAGACTGACAGGTCTGTAGTTTCCTGCCTCTGTCTTGGTCCAACTTTTGTGAAGGGGAATCACATCCGCCTTCCTCCAGTCCTCGGGTACCAACCCATCCTCCCATGATTTATTAAAAAGAGTAGCCAGCGGTTTCACTAGTTCCTCCCTTAATTCTTTTAGAATTCTGGGGTGAATTCCATCAGGACCCATTGCTTTGTCCACCTTCAGTTTTAGGAGTTCTTGCAGAACCCTTTCTTCTGTGAAAGGACTGGGATCGACCCCCATATCAAGAGTGCTTCTGTTAATTGGATTAGGCACTTCCCCCTCCTCTTTTGTGAATACTGAGCACAAATATTCGTTCAGTATTCCTGCTTTTTCACTGTCCCCCTCTGCCCACCCACCGTTCATTCTATTCAGCCTCACTATCCTCCCTTGTCTTTCTACGCTCGCTGATGTACCTATAAAAGGTTTTATCCCCCTTCTTAACTGAGTTGGCTATCTTTTCCTCAGTTTGGGCCTTTGCTATTCTGACTTCCCTCCCTGCTTCCTTCTGCCTTAACTGGTACAGCTCTCTGTCCTGCTCCTTCTGTGTTTCCTTATACTTCCGGAATGCTATCTTTTTCTTCCTGACTTTCACAGCCACCTCTTTTGAGAACCATAGTGGCTTTTTCTTTCGTTTTGATTTGTTTATTTGCTTCACACAAAGGCTTGTTGCCTCTGTGATGGCAGTTTTGATAATTCCCCATTGTTGCTCCACACCTCCTTCTAGCCTGTTTGCTAGTGCTTTTCTGAGGCACTCTCCCATCTTGCCAGTCAGCCCTTCTAAAGTCCAGTACCCTCACTTTTGTATGGCTTGACTCTATCACTTTCTGTTATGACGAATACCACAAGACCCTCCCGGGTCAAGTCAGAGGCCACTCCACAAGAGTAGCTGCCGCCACCTGGACTTCCGTCCATACCTTTTCGAAACACTACAGTTTGGATGTTGCCTCTAGCCGTAGAGCAGGCTTCGGGCTAGCTGTTTTGCAAGGCCTCCTATCTTGAGACTTACACGGCTAGAATTGCTTCTTGGAGTAGTTTTCCTCTTCCCGGTGCCTTTCTTTGTTCCAGACTGCTTGGGATTCAGTCTTATACAGTATGTAATTACCTACTGCAACAGCCCTCTCTAAGTAAGATAGTACAGTTACGTAAGAACTTACCGTAACAGTAGATCTTCGAGAGAGGCTCTTGCAGTAGGTAATACATTCCCACCCTCCATCCCCCTAGGCTTTTTCAGCTCCTTTTCCATTGAAGGAAATATCCGCTCCTCTCTCGTCCGGCCTCTTTCTGCCTGTGGCGGGAAAGAACTGGAAGGCGGGCGTCCGGGATCGCCACTTTATACAGACGTCTACTGACGCCGGTCACCTGACGTGGGGCGGTCCCTCGCCAGGGACTGCTAGCTAGAAATTCTTCCGTGGGGTCCTGCCACCTGCCGGCGTCAGTCCTATATGTAATTACCTACTGCAAGAGCCTCCCTCTAAGATCTACTGTTACGGTAAGTTCTTGCGTAACTGAACTTTTCTAGCCCCAGTAATGGTCAGAATATTCATAACTTTGTGCAGTCAGCCTGGTGGGTTGGACTGCCCCGGAGAGATGGAACACATGCAAATGATGGAATTCTTTGCACGTGAGCATCTTTCAAATACTGCCTCTACCAACTGTAGTGTTCTAAGCCCTTCAGATTTTTCTCTCCGCCTGAAAGTCTGGTCGCTCGGAGTCTGTCGCCCTCTTTCGCGTGAAGAAGATAGAAAAAATCACCAAAACCATAAGTATATGTAGTTTCTAGGGACATAAATATTTGTTCATCCACACTTATTGGCAGGTTCCTTGCCGCTTTAAATCTTGCCGGAAGGTCTTCAAGCTGGCTCCTCCCACCCACCCGGGTGGTAAAACTCTCGGCTCCGCCCCATGACGCCAGATCTTCCTTACCGCTTGGAAGCTCAGGTTCCCTCCTTAGCGCTCTGCGTTTTCGACTGGTTCCTGGAAATTTCGGTCTTCTAAATCAATTGGAAGTTTTCTGAAACTTAGATCTTTTCTTTTCCGCTGTGGCGCTGGCCCATTCGTTTTCCGGCTCCGGGAGGCACCCGGTTATTTCCTCCAGGAGAGACCTGCACTCCACGTGCGTTTACTGCCTTGACTTGGATCACGATCCTCAACTTTGCGAATTTTGTTGCGCCCCCTCGGCCAGCTCTCTGGAGGTTCGCGCGGCCCGTTCGGGGTCTGGGCGACTGGTGGTTTTTCCTGCCTTGGAAAATTCCTTGCAGACTCTTCGAGCAGTGTCTGCATCGGCTGTCTCGGCTGAGCAGCTCGATCTTCTTTCCTCCGGGGAGGGGGCGGCTGTCCCTCCCTCTTCCTCGGTTGCGGCACTTATCCCGCTCTCCTTGAGTTCTCTTCATACTGCTTCGTTGAAGGAGCTTCGTCAGTCCCTTTCCTCTAAGGGAGAGGGACCTTTGGGACCTGCCTCTCGGCCCAAGTCCAGGAGTCATAGGCTAAGTCCCTCAAGTCGGCACGGAGGAGGCGGAGAGTTCCCCTCCCTCGGCCCAGTTAGACTTCGGTCGAGGATGCGGCTTCGGCCGCTGGCCTCACGGTACCCCCGTCAGGTCAGCCGGCCAGGACTCCCGTCGACGTTGTCAAGTCTCTCGACCCGTCATCTGGGCTGTCTTCTGCTGGTGCCGCCATCCCCTCGCCGGTTTCCCCGGCGGAGGCTGAGGTTCTTCCTGTACCTTCGGGTCGACAGTCCTCTGCCCTTTCTTCCGAGCCGAGGGGGCAGCGGGCGCGCCCCGTTCCTTCCCAGGCCCGCCCTCGGTTCCCCCGAGGATTCGGGTCTCAGTCCTCCTGTCGGTCTAGCCGCTCAGACCGACCTCGGCGTTCTCGGTCTGGGCACAGAGTCAAGTGGCTTTGCCGTTCTTCCTCGTCTCCCTCCTCTGATGAGGAGTGGCTTCGATGCCGTTGGCATCGACGTTACGAGGAGTTTATGTGGCGGCAGCTGTTGTTGTCCGGGAATCAATCGACCCCGATTCATTCTCCGGCTAGTAAGCAGCCACCGCCCGGTCGGCCGACGCTGCTGCTCGAAGCAGTCGAGGTGCCCTCTCCGGGGCCGGTTGCACGTCCGATTCCTGCTGCCCCACCGTCCTCAGTGGAACTCAGGCCGGGCCATGACCTGTCCCGCAGGTCATCTGTTCCCCTCACTCCCGCCCGCCCTCGGCAGACGAAGAGTGACTCGGGCCTGCGGCAGCTTTTTGCAGAGCCCTTGGAGCCCCAAATCCTCTGTTTCCTAGCAGGGAGGACCCATGGTCTTCCCTGGAACATTCTGTGGATGACAGCCCATCGTCCTTTATGGGTGTGCTCCAGCTCATCTCGGAATTCACCGGGATGCAGCTCGAGCCAGTTTCCAAATGGGCCCCTTACGGAGATTCTAGACTGAGGGGTTCACCCTCGGAGGCCTTCCCGGTGGCTGAGGCAATCGTGGGCCCAGCTTTGGAGCTCTGGCGGCGGCCTACTTCCTGCCCTGCGCCTTCAGCCAGGGTGGCCAGGAAGTACCCTGTCCCTGACGGTTCTCTGCCCGGTTTCTCAGAACACCCCTCGGCTGAGGGGGTAGTCACCGACAATGTTTTCCAAGGTTCTGGAAGCGCTAGGATGTGGATAGGCCCTGACAAGAGTCAAAGGATGGACTATGTCCGGGCGCAAAGGTTTCGCTGCGTCCTCCTTGAGGCCTTCATCAGGCCAGCTCAGCGGCACTGATGGCACATTTCTCCACGCCCTCTTGGGCTCCCTGGATAGTCCTCCCTCATCTCCCGGCCGGACTGCGAGGACCCGCGTTCCGCCCGAGTGCGGGACCAAGGGTAAGGCGGTGGCGAAGCAGCAACTCCAGACAGCTCTGGATCTGGGTGACTCCTGTGCCAGATCGGTGGCGGTGCGCCGCAGGGCGTGGCTGAGGTTATCCTCCTTCTCTTTGGAAACCTAGCACGAGTTGGCGGACATCCCCTTTTTGGAGACTGACATTTTCGGCCCTGGAGCGGAGGGACTCCTCCAGGGGTCCGAGAAGTCCGATGCCACTCCGGACTTGGTCACTCCCACCCGAAGGGTCAAGGGCAGCCGGCAGCCTTTGCGTAAGCCCATTTGCCCCCCGGCCCCTGCAGATGGACCGGCCCAAGAGGGCCAGCAGGCATGCGCTGGGCGCAGACCAGCGTCTTCCTTCAAAAGGAATCGGGGAGGTAAGGATCCGAGAGCTCCCTCTGCCTCTTCCTCCGCCAAACCTGCTCATTGACGGGCTAAGGGGCATTGTCCCCAGCCCCGTCGTCCCTGCCCGGGTTTCCCCGTGGGGGGACAGCTCTGCACCTCTTCCTCTTGGGTGGTGCTAAGGGTAGGTCCTGTCGCGGGTTGCGAGCAGGTTCCCCCTTTTGAGCCGTTGCCCCACGGGGATCTTGGGTCCACAGCCTCTTCGTCGGCCCGCTGAGCCGACTTGCCTGACTCTCAAATTAGAGGTGATCAGGAAGGTTGCGGATCCTCCTTCTGACCTTGGGTTAATGTCCAGGTATTCCTGGTCTCAAACGGACGGGGGGCTTGCGCCCCATCCTTCTGCACGCCTAGATGCCTCAGATATCTCATCCTCAGGACGAGGTGTGTGGCTTCTTTCCTGGGCCTCCAGGATGTACTTACTCCTCGTTCCATCCGTTCCTTGGGAGACTCCTCTCTTTCGGATCTCCTTACGAGTTCCTGGCCAGGCCCTTCGTTCTCTACTCAGCAGCTTCTGCAGCATTGAGGGGTCTGGGCGTAACCCCACCCGGATGACGGCCGGATTACAACCCTTCCAGGCTCAGACTGGTCTCCCTTTACCGGAGCCACGTTGGAACTCGTGTCTTAGCGGGTGATGCTGCTTCGGGACGAGGCTTGACTCTTGAGTCCGAGCTCAGCTCCTGGCGGACAGGGCTGAGGTTCTTCCTCCCTTACCTAGTCAGGTTCATGCGTCCCCCTAGTGGGGACTGGCCAGCCAGTGCTGCGGTCCTCGGACCAGTTCGTGACTGCAGCCCAGGAGTTAGGGGAACGCTCCCCCTCGGACCGCTCCAGCTCCTGCAGGAGAACATCCTGTTCGTCTGTCCCGAGTCGACGGTCTTCTCCGACCGATGCTTCTCGGATGGGTGAGGGTGCCCATCTAGGGGAATACAAAGTGCTTCGCCTCTGGTCCTCTCAGGAGTCCCGATGTCTTTCCTACCCGCTGGAGCTCCCTGGCCAGTCCGCTTTTGCACCCGCCGCCCGCTTGTGCGGGTCTAGTGGTTTTAGTCAAAGCGACAACACCACGACCATGTGCTACCTACCCCGCCAGGTTCGGTCGAGCCCTTACCTCTGCGTAAGGAGGGTTCTCCGCGTTAGGTTTTTCGCGCAACTGGAGGCGGTTTCCCAGCCATTTGATGGCAGGAGCCTCCAGCACCCTGGCAGATGCCCTAAGCAGGACATAGGCTGCGCCTCACGAGTGGTCTCCCCTGCCGGAGGTAGCACAGGATCTTCTCCCTCTTTCCCTCCAGGGAGAATACGAGGCCATGACTGTTTCATGCCCGCCCCCTCAGCAAGGTTTGCTGTAGGGGATGCCGTTGAGGCCGCGGACCCCGGGCCTTTCCGCGCCTCTCCCCCATTTCCCTTGACCCACGGGCAAGGCGAGGAGGGACTAGGCGCAGGTGATGCTGGTAGCCCCAGACTGGATTGCCAGCTCTGGTATCCAGCTCTCCTCAGTCTCAGCCCCAGGCTCCCGACGCGGCTTCCAGCCCGCCCGGTCCTGATCTCTCTCTCTCTCTCTCTCTCTCTCTCTCTCTCTCTCTCTCTCTCTCTCTCCTCTCTCTCTCTCCCCCCTTTCAGGGGAAGGTCTTTTCATTTGGACCTTCAATCCCTGCACCGACAGGCCTGGTCCCTGTGCGGCTAGGGGCCAGGCCTTGGGTCCTTCGGCAAGGTCCTCGACGCTTTCGAGGCATCCTGCTGAAGTCTGCCAAACATGTTCGCCTTCAATTGGAGGAGTTCTCCATTTGATGATGGGATACGGCCTGGGCCCCTCTCCCCTCCCTGGGCGAGCATTCCGGACCATCTGCGGTCCGTTCTTTTGAACCAGGGCTTCGGCCGACGACCCTCTGGGTGCTTCTGTTGGTCACCCCTGTCTTCTGGGTGTGGGCCGGAAGGCAGTCGGCGCAGAAAAGGTGGTCTGGCACTTTTCTAGGCCTTGATCACACCTCCCCTTTGGGAGAGAGTAGCTCCATTCTGTGGGATCTTCGCTGGTATGGGTTTAGCTCACGGGCAAGCCGTTCAAACCCTGCACAGGTGCGAATTCCCCCACCTGTTGTGGAAGAACACCTTCTTGGGGCTACTCTGCCATCCAGAAGGAGGGGAGAGTTCCAGGCGCTCCTTTGTATCTCCCTATCTGGTCTTCCACAGGGATAAGGTTGTCCCGCGCCCCACCCAAAGTTCCTTCCGTAGGCGGTGGCGGAGTCTTCCCTAACCGGGTGTTGTCTCTGCAGGGGTTCATCCCCATTCACGCCTCGGAGGCCCTGTATAGGATCCATGGGACCCTATCTAACGCTCACCTACCCAGGGAGCGTAGGGCTGAAGTTCGGGAGAGGTTCGGCAGCTGTTTGTCATCTACGCTGAAGCCGCATCTGGCAAACCTGCAGCCAAGCAGACGACGAGCGGGTGGGTCACCTCCTGCATAGGTCGCCGCTATAGGTGGGCGGGCATGGAGCCTCCCAGAGGGATAAGTGCTCTTTTTACCCGCCCTTCTGCTGCATCGGTGGCTGCTTCCGAGGATACTCCTGTCCAGGATATCCGCAGGACTCCTCCCTGGAAGCAGGCCTATACCGATTTCCCCTTCCACATCGACCTTGGGTCACGCCGGGATGTTGGTCAGGGCCTCTGTTCTCCAGTCTATATACCTAAGTAGGGGGTGTGCACCTTGCCACCCTCCTCCCGGAGAACTGCTAGGAGTCTGCCAATAAGTGTGGATGAACAACATATCCATGTCCCTAGAAATACAGGTTACTCACCTGTAACAGGAGTTCTAGGAATGGTATTTGTTGTTCATCCACACGACCCACCCGACCTCCCCGGCTTCGACACACAACCTGGCTTCCAGCGGGCTAGATCTGGTGTCATGGGGCGGGGCCGAGAGTTTTACCACCTGGGTGGGTGGGAGGAGCCAGCTTGAAGACCTTCCGGCAAGATTTAAAGCGGCAAGGAACCTGCCAATAAGTGTGGATGAACAACATATACCATTCCTAGAACTCCTGTTACAGGTGAGTAACCTGTATTTTTCGGCCAGCGTCCTGGAGGATCGCGCTGCCCGATTGAAGCTTGGGCGCCCCGAGAAGCGTTACCTGCTGGTAAAATCAAAAGAGGCTCGTTGGGCGGTGTCCGGCGGCTGGCTCGGCTGAGTAGCTTGAGCAGATGATCGCCCTCGAGGAGGAGGTGGCCCAGGCCGCATCTTCCTCCTCCTCGGCCGCAGCATTTATCCAGCGCTCTGAGTTCCTCGTACTCGGCTTCGTTCAAGGAGCTTTGTCAGTTCCTTTCCACAAAGGGAGAGGGGCCTTCGGGACATTTTTCTCCGCCCAAGAAGGAGTCGAAGGGTAAGTCCCACCGTCGGCGTTCGTGGGAGCGGGAGAGGTCTCCTTCCCCGGACAGCCGATGGTTGACTTCGGTCGAAGTTGTGGCTCAGGCCGCTGGCTTCACGATGTCCCAGTCAGGCCAGCCTGCCGAGACTCCCGTCGACGCAGTCAAGATTTTTCTCAACCCGTCTGACGGGCTGTCGACTGGTGAAGCCGACAACCCTCCTTCACCGGTTCCCCCGGTGGAGACCGAGGATCTGCCTGAGCCGAGGGAAGAGCGGGTGTCCCCTGCCCCTTCCCAGACCCACCCTCGGTCTCGGACTTCATCTCAGTCAAGCCGTTCCCGACGACATCGGCGGTCTCAGTACCAAAGTAAGCGGCGACACCGTTCCTCCTCGGATGAGGGGAGGCTTCGATGTAAATTACGTCGACGTTACGAGGAGCTTATGTGGCAGCAGTTACTGTTGTCCGGTACTAAACCGACTCCAGTTTAGCCCCCGGCCATCAAGTGGCTGTCACCCAAACAACCGAAACAACCGCTCACCCCAGTCGAGATGCCTGTTCCAGGGCCGGTTGTTTGGCCAAAACCGGCAGCTCCACCGATCGTGGTGGAACCTCCGCCTCCACAACCGAAGTCTGGGGCACCGACCAAGGATTCTTGGTCAGGTCATGGCCTGCCCCACAGGTTGTCGGTCACCCTCACTCCCGACCGTCCTTAACAGGTGGTGGGTGGCTCAGGGCCGAGGCAGCTCTTCAGACTCTTTGGAATCCGATGACGACTCCTCCCAGCCCTCCGGGGGCCAGTCATTGGACGAGCCCATCGTCCTTCATGGGTCTGCTTCGGCTCATCTCGGAGTCCACCAGGATGCAGCTCGAGCCCGTGTCCAAACAGGCCTATCATCCCCTGACGGAGATACTGGACCAAGGGGATACCCCCACGGAGGCCTTTCCAGTGACTGAGGCCATTGTCGGCCCAGCCTTGGAGCTTTGGCAGTGGCCTGCTTCCTGTCCTGCGCCCTTGGCCAGGAAGTATGCGGTCCCTACCGGCTCTTTGCTCAGTTTCTCGGAGCACCCCTCTGCCACGAGGTTAGTCACCGACATCGTCTTCCGGCGTTCCGGTAACGCTCGGGACGTAGATAAGCCCCCCGACAAAGAGTCCAAAAAGCTGGACTTTGCCGGGCGCAAGGTGTATGCTGCGTCCTCCCTCGGCCTCTGACAGGCCAGCTCGGCCGTGCTGATGGCACACTTCTCCCACGCCCTCTTGGGCTCCCTGGATGAGGTTGTTCCTCATCTCCAGGCCGACCTGCAGACCACGGTCTGTCAGTTGCAGGACCAGGGTAGAGCGGTGGCGAAGCAGCAGCTTCAGACTGCTCTGGACATAGGTGATTCCTGTGCCAGGTCAGTAGCGGCCCCAGTGGCCATGCGCCGCAGGGCGTGGCTGAGGATATCCACCTTCACGGCGGATACCCAACACAAGTTGATGGACATCCCCTTCTTGGGGACTGACCTCTTCGGCCCTGGAGTGGAGGGACATCTCCAGCGGATCGAAAAGTCCAATGCCACTTTGGACTTGGTCACCTCCACCCAGAGGGACAAAGGCCGCTGTCAGCAACAGCTTAAGTCCTTTCATCCTTTGGCCCCTACAGCTCGACCGGCCCAACAGCACCAGCAACAGGGCCAGCAGGCTCACGCTTGGCACGCCCCAAACCAGACCGGCTTCCTCCAACAGGAAGCAAGGAGGTAAAGGCCAGGAGGTCCTCGGCGGTTCTCCTCCAAGCCTGCCCAGTGGCGGATGAGGGGTGCCGCCCCAGCCTCTTCCCGGGATCCCCGTGGAGGACTGTCATACTTCCTTTCCACCTGGTCCGCTATCACCACGGACCGCTGGGTGTTGAGGTGGTAGGAAAGGGCCTGCCTCTGGAGTTCGAGCAGGCCCCACCCTTTCGAGCCGTCGCCCCTCGGGGGGGCCACGGGGTCCGCAGCCTCGCTGTCAGCCTGCCAAGCCGATATTGCCATGCTCCTCAAAAAAGAGATGATCAGGAAGGTGTCGGATCCTTCTCCACACCCGGGGTTTGTGTCCAGGTATTTCCTGGTCCCAAAACGGACAGGGGGCTGGCGCCCCATCCTCGACCTGCACGACCTGAACAGGTTCCTAAGGTCTCGGACCTTCAGGATGGTCACTCTGGCTCAGATAATACCATCCTTGGAATGAGGCGTGCGGTTCAAACATGAAGTCTTGCTATATTATGACATATGCAGTTTGTCCCAGCCTTAGAACTGCTCCGGAGGTGAAAGAGTTAACTTTCCATGCCAGGCATGGAATCTTGAGCGCAAGCTCGGTTGAAAACTCTGTCTGTTGTTCTTCAAACTCAAATTGTCAGATTCTTTACTCCGCCTCACTGAACAGTCGCTCCGGAGATTACTCCTACTGCTCGGTTCATTTTGTCAGTTAAAAAGTGTAATTCTCGGTTTTTAAACCGCATTTTGTTTATATTTTAACCGCAACCAGTCGGTTCAAGCTCTGTCTGTGGTATCGTAAGTAATAGATAGGTTTTACAATTTTTCTGTGTGGAACTTGCAAACGATATTATTGGTTCGGTTTGAACCGATCAGGTTGGTGTTAAACTTTGTTAAATTACATTTAGAGTGCGGTTCCTAGTTCTAAAAAAAACTGATTTCATTACGGTTTTTTCCACGACCCGTGACACGGTTGGGAACCGATAAGGGTGTCTTGCTTGGCGAATTGCCTTAAACGGGCAAGTTTTTGGTTAGGCTGGCACTATGTCTGAGAAACCCAAAAGAAAAACTGGGCCCACTGGGTTTCAGCACTGTAGTGTCTGTGGGGAAGCCTTTGCCAAGGCTGACCCACACACCACATGTTTATGTCTGGGGTTTGACCACCTCAATGCAGACTGTCAGATTTGCAAGAATTTCCCTGCAGCTACCCTGGATAAGAGAGTTGGTAGGCTCAGGAGCGAGAGGCCAAAAGTCCGCTGACCCGGATGGCCAGCCCGGTTCGGTGCCAACCGAACCAGAGGGAGTGCCCTCTGACCAGGGCAAGACTTCCTCGGGCAAACGGAGAGCTGACTCGGAGGAGTCAGTCCCAGCAAAAAGGACTAGAAAATCAGCAGGTGTGGAGCCAAAATTTCCTTCTCCAACCACTGCAGAGATAGCCAAAGCGATCAAAATTGTCCAGTCGGTTCCACCGGTTCAGGAATATGATATAAAGGATTTTTATGAACCGGAGGTGGGGGGAGGAAGATTATGAAGAGAGTGAATGTGATTTTGAAAGTCTGGATGTGCCCATTGAACCGGACATCTCTCCAGACAGACCTTCAGGAGTGTCTCCTCCTAGGCTTTGAGTCCCCTTCTCATTTTATATTATATAAAAAAGTGGCTGAAACCCTCCAGCTCCCTTTGGAAGAAGCTGTGGATGAACAGGAGGAGCCTGACTATGTAGAAATGATGGATATCCCAGAGTCTAGGAGACTGTCTATTCCTTTACATAAATCTTTTAGGAAACAGACAATAAAATTTTAAAAGCTCTCACACTATACCTCCTGTGGATAAAAAATGGACAAGAGGTACACGTTGTCAGACTCTGATCTGAGTTCCTTTCACAACAATGCAGCCATGTTGGGAGTAGTGCAGGCTGCAGCCTGTGATAAAGGCAAATATTCCATTGTCTTCACACCCCTGACAAGGACTCCAGGAGGATAGATGCCATGGCTAAGAAACAGTACATGCAGCATCCTTGGGACTCGGACAGGCAAATTATATGGCCTATGTTGCAAGATACAGAAATCCAGATGGGATACTGTTATGGCTCTAGCGAAACAGGTCCCTGACCAGCTTGCCAAGGAGCTGGAGCAGGTGGCTGCTGATGGTATTGAGGCATCCAAGGTGCAATTCCATGCTGCAGTGGACTCTAATGATGTATCTTCAAGAATCATGGCTACATGTGTGGTTTTTCGCAGAATGGCTTGGCTCAGGTGTACTAGCCTGTCACAGGATAGCCAGGCTAAGGCCATGGATTTTCCTGTTGTGGGTAACTCTCTGTTTGGGGAGCAGACAGAGAATTACATGAAGAAAATGGATGAGTATAGGACCACTTATAGGAGTGCACAGGCCAAGGAAAGGCAAGCCACTCCTCAGAGCAGCTTTCAGGGGCAGGGGCAGGCCTTTTACCAAGCCCAGGCCTCCTCTTCAGCCTATGCCCAGAGGGGTTCTTCAGAGGAGAGGCAGGCGAGTGCAGGCAGGCCTGCTCCACCCCTCAGCCTAAAGCCCCTGCCAAACAGGCACCCTGATGGGATGGCCAGGGCCGATTCTCCATTACCTGTAGGGGGCAGGCTGGCTTACTTCGTCCAGGACTTGGAGTCTTTAACATCAGACAAGTGGGTCCTGGAAGTAGTAAGCCAGGGACTGGTTCTCAGCGTCAAAATATTTCCAAAGATGAGAACCAGATCCTTTCCACCTGCAAATCCATCAGAGGCTCTAGCTTTGGAAACAGAAGTCTCAACCCTCCTGGCTCTCAGAGCTGTAGAAAGGGTTCCTCCCCTACACCAGGGCAAAGGACTGTACTCCAGGTACTTCCTTACCCCAAAAAAGACAGGAGAATGGCAGGCCATCCTGGATCTCAGATACCTAAACAAGCACCTTTTAAAACCAAAATTAAAAATGGTGACTCTGGGAATTTTTTTACCCTCCCTAAGGCCAGGGGACTGGCTAGCGTCCCTGGACCTCAAGGATGCCTACTTCCATGTTCTCATCAGAAGCTCCCACTGAAAGTACCTCAGATTCGAACTGCCCTCAGGCCATTACCAGTTCAGAGCAATGCCCTTCGGCTTTACCTCTGCCCCAAGGGTATTTACAAAATGCCTGGCAGTAGCAGTTGCTCACTTAAGAAGGCAAAAGATTGCCATCTTTCCTTACCTGGACGACTGGCTCATAGTGGGTCAGTCTCCAGACCAAGTCAAATTACACCTTCAGGTTACCCAGCAGCTGCTTACATCTCTAGGTTTTCTTCTCAATCTTCCAAAGTCAGTTCTAGAGCCTGTTCAGCTACTCACTTTCATAGGCGCAGAACTGGACACAAAGCAGGCCAGAGCTTTCCTTCCTCTAGAAAGAGCAAAGACCCTGGTGGCGCTGGCCTCATACTTCACTCTGCAGGTCTCTCGACCAGCAAGGCACTTTCTACAGCTCGTAGGGCACATGGCTGCCTCCACAGCTGTAGTGCAAAGAGCAAGATTTCAGATGAGGGACATTCAGTTCCATTTGAGAGCCTTCTGGTCTCAAAGGAGAGATCCTCTAACCAAGTTGATCCCAGTAACTCGAACCCTGATCCAGGCCCTGCAGTGGTGGCAGGATCAGAGCAAACTGAGACAGGGGGTTCCTTTCATCATCTCAATCTCACTCCTTGACCCTTACTACAGATGCGTCCCTCTTGGGATGGGGAGCTCACATGGGCAACCTCACCACCCAGGGATTGTGGTCCCTCAGGAATCTCTGCTCCACATCAATCTGTTGGAACTCAGAGCTGTTTTCTAGCACTTCAGGTTTTTCTGCATCTGTTCAGAACAAAGTGGTACAGGTCAGAACAGACAGCACCACTACAATGTGGTACATCAACAAGCGGGGGGCACTCAGTCTTCGGCCTTGTGCACCGAGGCAATGAAGTTGTGGTCTCTGGCTTATTCCTGAACACCTCCTTATGGCAGTTCACCTCCCAGGCAGGACAACGTCCTGGCAGATGCTCTCAGCAGGATTTCCCAGGGCCATCACAATGGTCACTGGATCCCCTAGTACTGGAGGTAGTATTTGCCAGGTGGGGCACTCCTCAGATGATCTCTTTGCAGCCCCAGACAATCACCAACTTCCGCTTTTTGCTGCAGGCCCCAGTGTTTGGCTCAGTCCTCTGGATGCCTTCCTTCTCGACTGGGAAGGAAGTTCCTCTATGCCTTTCCCCCTTCCTCTCTTGTTCAAGGTGCTAGTCAAAATCAGATCTCAACCTTGCAAGATGATTCTGATTGCTCCAGATTGGGCCAGACAGCCCTGGTATCCACTCCTTCTGTCCTTAGCAGTCCACCTTCCCCTGTGTCTTCTCAGGAATCACAATCTGTTAACCTGTGCCCAGGGGAGAGTTTGGTATCCGAATCTCAAATCCCTCAACCTCAAGGCCTGGCTCTTGAAGAGTTAGTTTGCTGACCTACACCTTTCTCAAGGTGTACTCGATATCTTGAAGGCTTCTAGGAAGCCTTCCACCAGGGCTACTTATAATTCCAAATAGAAAAGGTTTTCCATATGGTGCTCTGGAAAGCATATTTCCCCAGAATCTGCTGACTTGCCCACAGTCCTGGATTATATGGTCCATCTAAATACTTTGGGGCTGAGGCCAGGTACTCTGAAAGTGCATTTGGCAGCTGTCTCTGCTTTTATTTCAGCAGAAAAGCCCTCTTCTCTTTCTGCTCACCCTGTTTTCTCCAAGTTTTTCAAGGGATTGCTTCACACCAACCCTCCATTCAGGGACCCTGCTCCTGCCTGGGATCTTAATGTTTGCATTGCTCAGCTTATGCAACCCCCCTTTGAGCCTTTGTCTTCAGCAGAGTTTAAGTACTTGACTTGGAAAACTGTTTCTAGTAGCCATCACTTCTTCCAGACGCATAAGTGAATTACAAGCTTTGTCAGTGGAGCCTGATTTTTATCTCCTTTCACAGAGATAAGGTGGTCCTCAGGACTAAAAGGAAGTTCTTGCCTAAGGTAGTTTCAGATTTCCACCTTAATCAATCTATATCTCTTCCAGTGTACTTCACTGACCATTCTTCCTCTGGCGAGTGGAGGCTGCACAGTTTAGATGTAAAGAGAGCCCTTAGTTACTACATAAGCGTACCAAGGGTCACAGGTTTGACTCCCTCCAACTGTTCCTCACTTATGGTGAGGTTGGTAAAGGGAAACCTGCCACTAAAAGATCCATTGCCAGGTGGATTGTCTCTTGTATCCAATTTTGTTATCAAAAACTGGGTAAGGTTCCCCCTTCAGGCCTGAGGGCTCACTCTACTAGAGGTACAGCTGCGTCTCTAGCTGCGGCCAGGGACATCCCTATCTTAGAGATATGTCAAGCAGCTACCTGGAAAACAGTTCACACTTTCACCAAGCATTACTCCCTGGACATCCAGGCTAGGAGTGATGCTCGGTTTAGCACAGCCGTGCTTCAGAGCCTATTTCTAAGTAGGTTCTGTCCCTCCTCCATGGAGGTACTGCTGTGTAGTCTGCATATGTCATAATATAGCAAGACTTTCATGTTGTTTGAAGAAAAATTACTCACCTTAGTAATGTTGTTTCTTCTAATGGAGTCTTGCTATATTATGACCTCCCCCCGCCTGCCCCTCTCAGAACCTCTGCTCTTGGGATGTGGGTGGGCAGTGCGTGTTGGCACTTAGTAGATGCCCACCTGGTGTTTTTCACCCCTCTTTTTGGGATGTTTGGGTGTTGTATTTTATTTTTCGGATCCCCTGACTTGAGTCTTTGTTTTGGGACCAAAAAATGTGTTAATATTTTAGTAGCCAGTTGGCTAGTGTAGGTTTACAGCTTCCACACAGAATGTTAGTGAGTTTTGCTCGTAAAGATCTGACAGTTTGAGTTTGAAGAACAGACGGAGTTTTCAACCGACCTCGCGCTCAAGATTCCATGCCTGGCATGGACAGTTAACTCTTTCACCTCCGGAGCAGTTCTAAGGCTGGGACAAACTGCATATGTCATAATATAGCAAGACTCCATTAGAAGAAACAACATTACTAAGGTGAGTAATTTTTTCTTCTGTTCCCTGGACCTCCAGGACGTGTTCTTTCACGTCCCGATCCGTCCGTTTCATCAGAGATTCCTCCACTTCAGAGCGGAGGGTCCCTTTACGAGTTCCGGGCCATGCCCTTCGGCCTCTCTCTCTCTAGCTCCCAGGGTCTTCACCAAATGCATGGCAGTGGTGACAGCATTCCTGCGGCGCCGAACGGTCCGGGTGTACCCCTACCTGGACGACTGGCTGATTGCAGCCCTCTCCAGAGCGGAGATGGAGCAGTCCAGAGATTTGGCCCTCCAGGTTTGCTCTCAGATTGGCCTCCTCATCAACGAGGCCAAGTCGGAACTCGTGCCGAAGCAGGTGATACTCTTCATAGGGGCAGAGCTCGACTCTCTTCGAGCCAGAGCTCGAGCCGGACAGGGCCGAGGTTTTTGCCTCCTTTGCCCAGTCATTTCTGGTTGAGCGATCGCGCCCTGCCCGGGACTTCCTGCTCCTTCTGGGCCTCGTGGCGACCTGCATCAGCGTGGTCCGCTGGGCCCGTTGGTACATGCATCCCCTTCAATGGGGACTGGCCAGCCAGTGGTCACAACGCTGCGATCCGTTGGACCAGCCTGTGACAGTGACCCAGGAGATGTGGAACGCTCTCCAGTGGTGGACCGTTCCGGCACATCTGCAGGAGGGCATCCCGTTCGTCCGCCCCGCGCCGACGGTCTCTCTATCGACCGATGCCTCTCTGATCGGTTGGGGTGCCCATCTGGGGGAGCACAGAGCACACGGCCTCTGGTCCCCTCGGGAGTCCCGATGCCATATCAACCTGCTGGAGCTCCGAGTGGTCCGCCTAACTCTCTCCGCCTTCGCTCCATTTCTACAGGGTCAAGTGGTTCAGGTCGAGACGGACAATACCACACCCATGTACTATCTAAACCACCAGGGCGGGAAGCGCTCCATGCTGTTATGCAAGGAAGCTCTCCGCATATGGTCCCTCGTGCGCAGCCTGGGGGCGGATCTCCTAGCCATTCACATGGCAGGAGCCTCCAACACTCTGACCGATGCCCTAAGCCAGATAGGAGCTGCGTCTCGAGTGGTCTCTCCTGCCGGAGGTAGTACAAGATCTCTTCTCCCACTGGGGCACGCCTCAGGTGGACCTGTTTGCCTCAGGAGAATGAAACTGAGACTTCCATGCCGGCCCCCCTCAGCAGGGCTCGCTGCAGGGGGATGCCTTCTCGAGGCCGTGGACCCCGGGCCTCTTCTACTCCTTTCCCCCATTTCCCTTGATCCACAAGGTGCTTCTCAAGGTGAGGAGGGACAAGGCGCAGGTGATTCTGGTAGCCCCAGACTGACCCTGCCAGTTCTGGTATCCAGAACTCCTCAGCCTTGGCTCCAGGCTCCCGAGGCGGCTTCCAGCCCGCCTGGACCTGATCTCAGTCAACCAGGGGAAGGTATTCCATCCAGACCTTCAATCCCTGCACCTAACGGCCTGGTTCCTGAGCGGCTAGAGTTCCAAGCCTTGGGTTTTTCCGACGAGGTCCTCAACATCGTTGAGGCGTCCCGTAAGGAGTCGACCAGGAAATGCTATGCCTTCAAATGGAAGAGATTCTCCATTTGGTGTCAGGGGAAGGGCTTGAACCCTTCCGCCTGTCCCTTGGCAAGCATTCTGGACTATCTGTGGTCCCTTTCTCTGCAAGGGCTTGATCCGTGACCCTTAAGGTGCACCTGGCAGCCATCTCTGCTTACCGGGTGCGGGCCGGGAAGCAGTCGGTGGCAATGGAGAAGGTGGTCGGGCGCTTTTTCAAAGGCCTTGACCACATATCCCCTCCGTGGGATCTACTGCTGGTATTGGCCAAGCTCATGGGCAAGCCATTCCAACCGATGCACAGGTGATATTTCCCACCTGTCGTGGAAGACCGCCTTCTTAGTGGCTATCACGTCAGCCAGAAGGATGGGAGAGCTCCAGGCGCTTTCCATCGAGTCTCCTTATCTGGTCTTCCACAGGGACAAGGTTGTCCTGCGCCCCCACCCAAAGTTCCTTCCGAAGGTAGTGTCGGAGTTTCACCTGAACCAGGTGTTGACTCTGCCGGTGTTCTACCCCAATCACACCTCGGAGGCCGAAATATGGGCTCCATGCTTTGGACCCTGAGCGGCTCGCTTATTATAAGGAGGCGGGCTGAAGTTCGAGGAGAGAGGTTCGCCAGCTGTTTGTCACCTACGCTGAAGCCGCACCTGGCAGACCTGCAGCCAAGCGGACGATAAGCAGGTGGGTCACCTCCTGCATAGATCTCTGCTATAGGTTGGCAGGCATGGAGCCTCCCAGAGGGATAAGAGCTCATTCTACCCGCCATACCGCTGCATTGGTAGCTGCTTCCAGGGATGTCCCTATCCAGGATATCTGCAGGGCTGCTACCTGGAAGTCGGCACATACCTTTATTACCCACTACCACATCGACCTTGAGTCACGCCGGGATGCTGGTTTTGGGGCCTCGGTTCTCCAGTCTTATTCCCTAAGTAGGGTGTGTGCGCCTTGCCTCCCTCCTCCCGGAGAACTGCTAGGAGTCTGCCAATAAGTGTGGATGAACAACATATCCATGTCCCTAGAAATACAGGTTACTCACCTGTAACAGGAGTTCTAGGAATGGTATATGTTGTTCATCCACACGACCCACCCAGCTTCGACGCACAACCTGGCTTCCAGCGGGCTAGATCTGACATCATGGGGCAGAGCCGAGAGTTTTACCACCCGGGTGGGTGGGAGGAGCCAGCTTGAAGACCTTCCGGCAAGATTTAAAGCGGCAAGGAACCTGCCAATAAGTGTGGATGAACAACATATACCATTCCTAGAACTCCTGTTACAGGTGAGTAACCTGTATTTTTCTACTAGTCCACCACCCTTCTGACCTGGGTCTCTCCTTGTACTGCTTGGGACTTGGTCCTAATGGTGTTACCTGCTGCAAGAGCTCCATCTCGAAGTAAGATAGTACAGTTATGTAAGAACTTACCATAACAGTAGATCTTCGAGAGGAGCTCTTGCAGCCCGTGGTTTTCCCTCCCACCTGCCCCTGGGGTTATGTAACTGTACTTCTGTATGGGGATTCGAGATCCTCCTCGGTTCCCCATCCTGTGCATCAGCCGGGTCTCCGGTGGGTGAACTGAGGTGATGCCAGGGGACCGCCCCCTTTATACCATAGGGGACAGCATCAGGGGGTGGTCCCGCACCTTGTACTGCTAGCTAGAAGTTTTTCATGGGGTCCTGGTGCCTGGCGGCATAGTCCTAATGGTGTTACCTGCTGCAAGAGCTCCTCTCGAAGATGTACTGTTACGGTAAGTTCTTACGTAACTGTACTATCTTCGAGAAAAGCTCTTGCAGCAGGTATGGCTTCCTGCCCACCTTCCTCCTAGGGGACTCTATACTGCACATGTCTTGCATTGGCAACGTTCCAGTTGCCTCCTGCGGTGTTTGCCTCAGTTCTCTGTTCCTGTTCACCTTCCATCATCGATGCCGAAGTCTCCGGTGGGGGGGGGGGGGCCGTCGAAGACTGCCAGCTCGAAGTTTTTCTTGGGGTCCTGCCGGCTAAAGTCCTTATTGTGTTCCCTACTGCGAGAGCTTCTCTTGAAGATCTAAAGTTATGCTAAGTTCTTGAGTATCTGTACTTTTTCTCTCTCTGGGTGATAAGAACCTCCTCGGTTCCCCATCCTTATGCTAGACTGATCTCTGGTGGGCAAACTGAGGTGGTACTGGGTGACTGCCCCCTTTATTACCATGAGTAATGTCAGGTGGGTGGCTGTCCCCTGCCATAGACTGCTAGCTAGTAGTTGTCCGTGGGGTCCTAGTGCCTGGCGACAGTCAGAATTGTAATAGCCTGCTGCAAGAGAGCTCCTGTCGAAGAGCTACTGTTACGGTAAGTTCTTGCGTAACTTGCCTTTACGGTAAGTTCTTGCGCAACTGTTCTTGACAGGTGAGTAGCATTTTTTGCTTCTGGCCTGAAGTTTGTTATACCATTTGAGTACCGTTTCCACAGTAGTTAGAACGTGCCTTGCATACATGTTACATTGAACTAATTGTTTTTTACTTTTCTCCCTAAAGCATGAAGAAAAGGATGCAGCTTGATGAAAGCAATTCAGCCATTAAAGATCTGAAGTTTTTAACCCCGGTACGGCGCTCACGGCGCATTGAACACAGGTCTGGTCGACTGCCAGGAATGCTGAAGGATCATGATCCTTCCATTTCCTCACTACAAGAGCTAGGTGGTCTGGAAGGCGAGACTAATGCATACATCTACAGACAAAACAATGCACTACAAGAAGTCACAAACCTTTCTGATGTTACAAGTGACAAGTGATAAATGGACTCTAACCATTAATTGCTTTTTCTGGTACCTGTCTTGTTCTGTTGCTGGTTGTCATAGTGGATCAGTATTTGTACTACCGTACTCTTGTTCTGAGATCTCTTTTGCCATCAAGTCCATCAAAATACCTACTTTAACTTTTTATTAACTCTGTATTACCTTGTTAGCCCTGTCCCGTGCCCCAATATTTGGGGTGGCCATGGTGGCATCCATCCTATGACCAAGAATGGTGAGCAGTTGACGTCCAGGTTGATGCCAGAGTCATTTCATTATTTGCCATAGGAGAAATTAATATTACACAGTCTGTGTCCACCCTTCCCTGAAGCTGAGCACCTACACAATGCACCCTCCCTCCAGCCTACTCCAATGTGGGATTCTGGGGAGCACACTGGAACCCAGTCTGTGAAGTGGCAGCATTGCTACTGGGCTAGCCCACTTAAAGGAGTTCTACTTGGTAAAGTAAAGCCCAAATGCTTCACAGATCAGGGCTACACTGTTCAAATCCCCTGTGCAGTCACCCTGTAAAATGCATGTACCTGCCCACTCGTACAATTCGCGGAAGCCAGCATTTTAAAGCATGGCGCCGACATCCACTTCTGTTCCCTCAAGTATTAACACGAGATGATGTGTCATTACCTCAGCCTTATTGGTAGTCCTATGTTTGTAACTGTTGTTAATAATGACTATTAAATGCTGATCGTTATTTTTACACCGGTTGCCTAAATGCCATGTGTATTTATTTTGTAATGTAAGATGCAATTATTGGAACCCAGCTCACGCTTTATAATGAAAATAATGCGTGTTGCTTGTCGACTGTTTTATAAATGAAACATAGGACTGGTTCCAGTACAGCAAGGATTAAGAATGAGGCAGTATAGTGCCATGATAACCTCAAGTTTGAATCCTCCTTAATTCATTTATGGTGTGAACTTGAGCACGTTACTTTACTTCCGTATAGTTCAGTGTACCGTTCTGTAAAATTCTGTAGTGGCAAGACCCCTGTTGATAAGCAGTGGGTAAACTGTTAAAGGGGAGCAGTCTACACTAGGAGCACCCCACCCAAGTGCGGGGCTGGTCTCAATTTGGACTGTTTGTGCAAAATCTTTTATTTTTTCCCCCCTTATTGTTTTCTATAATATAGTAGATTGTACCAGAGTAACTTTGCTTACTTCATGCTGACATTTTCTAGAACCACAAATCCAAGAATCCCCTGCAGCTGATGTCAGAGTAGGGCTGCAGCAATGGGAGATTCAATAGCCTGCAGTTGCATGTTAGTTTTAATAAGTTCTGATCTTTTGTTTGCTGGTCCCTCTGTCCTCCTTGAGGCTAAGTACAGTCACAGAGAAACATAGAATGTGTCATCAGAAAAGGACCAGCAGGCCTGTCTAGTCTTCCCTGTTTACCCTGCCTATTACTACACCCTGGACCCTATTTGGTCACAGGTGTCCCTCCCTCCTCTTACTGCTACCTATCATACCTATTCCACGTATGCTTGAAGCTTCCCACTGTCATCGCCCCCACCATCTCTTCCAGCAGTCTGTTCCATGCGTCCACCACCCTTTCTGTGAAGTGTTTCCTCACATCCCTCTGCTCCGATGTCTGCTGCAGGGTATTCTGGGATTTGTGGTTATAGACAATTTCAGTCTGGAAGTAGGTACAATTAGTTCGATACAATCTACTATACTACTGTAAACAATAAGTTAAAAAAAAAAAAAAAATGTTGCACACAAAATGCAGATTGGAATCGGCCCACATTTGAGGTTAGGTACCCTTAATGGTGACTCTTCCCTTTTAAAAATTGATTTTTAAGCTCAGATTCTGCTAATTGTGAAGTTATTTATCTTCAGGCCATTCACCTGACCTTCAGTGTTCCCAGCCTAATTACACCCCTCCATTTTATAAATCCAATATATCCGTGATTTGTAAGCAAAAATAAAATAATGTGTATACGACTATAAATGGATTTGAACACGGAGACAGAGGAGCAAGGGTGGCTTATAAAGTGAATGTGTTTTCTCTAATATGGACTACTTATGAGCTCAGATTAGTATAGTAAAATTGTATGCCTGTATTTTTTTAGGATTCCTCCCTCAGAATGGGGAGGTGTACTGCTTGTGCATGCAGAGTTTTTGAGGAAGCCACAAGTCTGTAATGCTCCTCTCGGTCTCTGCTTTTCCAGTGAAGCACCAGTGTAGATTTAAACATGTATTTCTTATGTATGTGAAACTGTTTGTTCCACTTTTTCACTTTTATATGTTTAGAATAGGCTTGGCTCATCTGTGAATGACTAATTATTTCTGTGCTCTATTAAATGAATAAATTAATTAATTAAAAAAAGTTTGGTTTACTAATAGCCTTTAAACCATGATGGGACACTGGGCATGCAAGTCTAAATTTCATTATTCCATCTAGGAAACCTTAGTAAACCCCAGGCTGATAGCAAAATTGTAGAAATAACACTTTTTATGTTTGCTTGTGCACATGCACAAAGCAAACATGTTGTTAGTGTAGGGGCTGTGTGGGTGTGTATTGGATTAGCCAGTGAATGCAGGTGTGTGTGTGTGTGTGTGTGTGTGTGTGTGTGTGTGTGTGTGTGTGTGTGTGTGTGTGTGTGTGTGTGTCTTCAGCAATTAAAAGCATAGTTTAAGGAGACTGTGCCAGCCCCCTTTTCTTGATCATTGCACAGAACTAGAAAAGTAACTGTAAAGACTTTGGAGTTTTGCTAACAGCAATGTAATCATGCTACATGCTGTTTATGATCAAGAGGTGTGGTGAACCTCTCCATCTGAACAAGCATTTGTCAATGCTGAATGTTGTCTTGCTGGCATTGGCATTGGTAGTGCAGGAGTTAGAGATGAATAATAGGAATGGCAGTGAAGTATGGAACTGACGCTAACCCCACCCCACCCTGCAGAGACTGACAGGCATTGAGGTGTTTCTTTGGGTCATTGGCCATAACGCTCATGGCATTTCACCTCACCCTACCCTGCAGACACCGACAAGTGTCACGGTGTGCCTTGGGGTCTTTGGGCATTACGTTCACCCCATTCCATAAGGAGATACGCTGAAATGGGTGCAGTATAGGAGAATGGGGTGAACTTTGGGACCGAAGAGCCCAAGGCACACCTCGATGCCTGTCACTGACTGCAGAGTGGGGGGTGAAATGGCATGAGCATTACTGCAGACAATCCCAAGTCACACCCCTGACGCCTGTCAGTCTCTACAGGGTGGTGGGGTGTTACGGTTGGAAACCCTAATGCCCCAGGCGTTTGTTGGTATTTGCACTCCAAATTTTCAACATGGGCTTTTTCTGACTTTACCTTATGAACAGTGGCACTATCAGTTCGTTAGCTGAAAGGTGATTTTGCACAGCGACTGCACCATTTGGCGCCACCAGAGCGAAAACACATTTCGGTCAGGATGTGAAAAATGACAACTGTACTGTTCATGAGGAGGTGTAAAAAAAAAAGGCAATATTAAAAAATCTGGAATGAAAATATGAAAAATTGAAGTCACGAGCGTGCGTAGAAACTGCGCAACACACACACCTGTAACACAATTATTTTGGGGATTTGTTTAACCAGATTTTCAACATAGGCATTTTGGGACCTCTACTCATGAGAAATTTCACTGTGATTTTGTTACTCTGTCCTGAACGTTGATTTCCCACAGCGACCATGCCATTGTGCGCCACATGTGTGAAAACACATTTCGGTCAGGATGTGAAAAATGACGGCTGTACTGTTCATAAGGAGATGTGCAAAAATGGCAATGTTGAAATTCTGGAGTGAAAATATGAAAAATTGGCAAAGTTACGAGCATGCGTGGAAACTGCAATGCACGCTTGTAACAGTCATTTTTTGGACTTTTCACTAAATTTGCAACATAGGCTTTTGGGAGCCCACCTCATGAACAGTGGCACTGTCATTTCATTAATCAGTCCTGAAAGGTGATTCCACACAGTGACCACAAAATGATCTTCGGGACTGAATAATGAAATGACAGTGACTGTGTTCATAATTGAAATTCAAAACTATGTTGAAAATTTGGTACCAAAAATAGCTAAAATATCCACGGAAATTGAAACCCTCCATTCAGTGTCGTCATAGGACTTACTGTCATTTCTTCAGTTTGCGGTCGGCATTTGAATAATGCAGATGTGTTCCCGGTCCACTGAAGATTGCTGCTCCCGACTTCTGCATGTAAGTATGGGTGTGGGGAGGGAGGATGCGGGTTGGGGGACATGTCCCAGCGGCAATGATGAGGGACTGTTTTCTTGTTTTTCAGGGTAAAAAACTAAAAAGATGTCGTGGGTCCGTTTTATTTTTAATTTTTTTATTTTTTACAGGATGTCTGCACAATGGAGTGGGCTACCAGTGTGCCACATTGCTGGTGGGATCAATGCCAACTCGGGGATTGGGCACACCGAAGTCGAAAGATATATATTGGGGGGGCGCATCCGACACTGGGAGTGAGCATCCCGGTGTCAGAAACACCACAGCAGGGTTTGGCACACTGGGGTGGGCTCCCAGTGTGCCACAATAAAGGATGTCTGGGGGATTCAACACCCCGATGTCGCCAGGCAGGGGTCTACCAGCGCAATCGGGATCATGCTTACAGTACAAGTGCCTTCGGGCACTCAATACTCCCAGCCCATATGGAACTTAGGCTGCAGCCTGCTCCGCATGGCTGGGAGAAACTTTCTAGTCCGAGACAGTGGGACGTGGAGGAGGCAGGCAAGGAAAGCGCCTTCTCACACCGTTCAGGCAGGGCCGGTGGGGTGGCGAGGCGGAGAGGTTACAAGGTTTGCTCTCCTGCTGCCACCGCCAAGTTGATTGAAATGTTTCACCAAGAAAGGCACATAGCGGAGGCATATCATCTGTGCCGCTGCATGACGAGCTTGTCTCTGATTGTAGCGGCAAATTAGTTTCAAGTTGGTGACACTTTGCATAAAACTTCTGTCACCGCTAGCATGCTTGCTAACTGGGGAATGAGGGACACATCTTCTAAAGCGTGTCCTGCAGTCACCAAAACTGACACACCTCTGCATTTCTCATACTACCATCTCCTACTGCCACAAAGTGTTGCTTGCACGTGCACAAGACAACGTAAAAATGGGCATCCTAGTGAAGAAATGTCTTCATAAACATGCACTTGGGAGATTTACACAAACCTGAAAGGTGACCCCTTCTCTAACTTGTACTATTAATGAGGGTAGAACCTACTATACCCAAGGCATGCCAGGTGGCAAGTGACCACAATGCTGTGGCAACCAAAGTAAAGCTGAGAATTTTCCTTTTAGGAAACGGGTAATAAGGGGACATGTGTTACACCTCTAAGGTACTCCTTTATTCCACCATGTACTTTTTTTTAATCTGACTACTCTCTAGTCCTAGACACAAGATAATTCACAGTATTACAGGGAGCAACCTCCTTTGTCCTGGTGGATAACCTGGTACAAGTTCAACAGTGCTGAGGACCAGACCAAGCTTGTATATGGTGGCATATATCATCTTCCCTAATTCTACCCCCAACCCCACTATTCCAGTGGTGGGTCTGCTATCTGGAAGTGAACACATGCAGAGGCAAAAGGGATATTCACAACCATGCGTTCCCACAAGATTCTGACCACTCCCAAGTCCTACTGGGTCAATAATTTCAGTGCATTCTGGATGAAAAGTAAGTGACAAGGGCTCACTGAAAGCCATAGACCACTAGCTCTCTCCAGTTAAAAAGGGACTGTCGTATAGCCAGGAAAGGGCATATGTGGATATCCTAAACCGTGTCAAACAAGAATTAATGGGAATAAGTTTAACACCTTCTTCCATTCTATGCAGCAACCCAATATCTTCCTAACTACTCACAAGTGGTACAGGAAAGCCTGTGCTTTTCTGGGAAGGACAATTAAACACACCGGTAAATGAAGGCTGGTCACAGACTTATTTTTATTGATTTATTTGTTAACCAGGTGAGTACACTGATCCAAGGGACCATTTCCAGGCACTGTAAGTAGGTTTCACCATCCCAATGGCTCATGGCCTGCACTGATCAGTTTAACGAACCTAGCAGAAGCTACGGTACTTCATCACAATGGATGTTTAACATGACATCTGGACTGTGACAGCCCACAAGGAAGAGGTGCAGTTGCCTCTGACTGGAAGTACATACTGCTAGGAGAGGGGAACTACTCAGATCTTTAGATAGGTCCAGAGGGCCCATGTGCTAAACAAAGGTCAGCCCTGGAACTAGGGTCCAGAGCTTCTCACTGCTTATAAAGGTTACAGTCAAGATTTGCTCTGGCAGGGGCCAGCCTGGTGGTGCAGATGGCTGAGGCATTTAATGCCTTACCTCTCCCATGGCAACCCAGGTTCAGCAATGGACTTGGGTCATCAGGGGTCGGCTGGGGAGGGAGAGGATTGAGCATCCAGAGGACTACTGTCCTCTCCCAGGGTGGGAGGCCTGTCATCCCCAGCCTAGGCTGCCCCCAGGCGGCAGCCTGGAGGTAAAGCAGGTTGGGGGGGGGGCAAAAAGTAAGGGATGGTCTGTATGGAACATCAGACAGGTGCACCTCCACGCATGAGTCGCACTCCACGGTCGAGGGTGGGACCAGAAAAAGGGAAAAAAGGAATGTCACAGGGCTTCATTAAGCCTGGCCCAGCTGTCTGTGCTCACATCATCACTTGGTGCGCGTCTCAGTCCGACTCGGATTTGTGTGTACTGGGGGGAGGATGACCCTCCCCCCAACCCTGCCATGAGAGGGCAACTCGTGGAGAGGAAACCCGACCAAGCGCGCAGCTGAGGGAGGTGGTTGGCCAGCCTGACCACCATGTTAGCATGGTTCCATGTTAATGGTGTAACTAAGGTACTGGTTAAAGTGTAAATTACCAAAGCCTTGAATAGGGCAGAGAACACGTATACAGAGTATCTCCCCCCCCCCCAAATTATTTTTTTAGTATGTTTTCTGCCATGGTGCCTTGTCTCACTATGGTAATGTTACATACTGAAAGGATTTCTCTTTGCTTTATCCTAAATTAAATTGCTAGTGATAGACCTAGTAAGGTATCACCTGCACTAATAAAACCAGTCTGAAACTTGTATGTCACTTGTCTTCATAGGTCAGTCAGGGAACGCTAGAGAGAAAATTCAAGATGGTTGAAGTGCCATTGATATTACAAGTTGCAGTTTTAAAATTGTCTGATAACTGTTATTAGTAATACATGTGGTTAACATCAAGTTTGTATTGATTGTAGTTGGTTGTAATCTTGAAGACTATTTTAGCTTCTTAACGATTCCAGGAAAGGGGAATAAGTGGGCAATATAGGGTCACATATTTTCAGGTCATGTCTGCACTTGAGCTATGGGTCTGGTTCACTATTCCTGCTAAAAAGCTAGCCGTTCATTTCTGTAGGTTGGAAATGCCTGTTCAGTTTTTCTACTAAGCTTCTAACTATTCAAGGCTATGTCTATGCTTTTGTAAGATTCAGTGTTGTTTGGAACCTTGTTTAGGAACAGACCAGTAAGTGGCACTGAATATGCATAAAAAAAGTACATCATAAGTAATAGCAGATCTTACTTCGAGAGTGCTCTTGCAGTAGGTAATTACATATAGGACTGACACCGGCAGCAGGACCCCACTGAAAAATTTCTAGCTAGCAGTCCCTGGCGGGGACCGCCCCCACGTCAGGTGACCGGCGTCATAAGGCGTCGGTATAAAAGCGGTCCCGGACGCCCACCTTCAGTTCTTTCCCGCCGTCAGCTCGTGCAGCGCCTCACGGTTAAGTTCATATCGCTCAGTCCTGTTACTTCGTTTTTTTCGAATAGTTTTCAGTATAGAATTTTATTCTTCTTTCGTCAGGTGAACGTCAGTATATGTCGTCCCCTTCAAAGAATAAGTGCGACTCGTGCGGCGCCCAACTGCCTCACAAAGACTCACTCCCTCTGCCTTTTCTGCTTAGGCCCCGACCACGCGGTCGACAAGTGTCCGCACTGCCTTCGATTCAACGCGGCCACCCACAGACGACGTCAGCAGTCCCTCGAAGCCCATCTCCTCAAAAAGAAGTCTGCGATGGAGAAGGAGTTGAGAACTTTAGCAGGCGTCGACCTCCTCTGAAGGGCATAAGAGGCGGGACAAGGAAAGGCACCGGGAGAAGGCCTCCTCCTCCGCGACTCCGGCCAGAGTCGCGAGCAAGGTAACATCCCCTCCGGGGGATCGCCCGACAGCAGCCTCCAAGGCTTTGGAGGAGGCGTCTTCCCCCCCGACGGGTTCGCGTTCGAGCCCACCGGGCGTCTCCAGGCAAAAGGAGACTCCAGCCCCCAGTACTGCTGCAGGCCTCCGGCCTATTGGTGGGCACCTCCCTTAAGCCAGGCGTCGGCTCCTCCGGCGTCGCGGGAGAAGGCCGCTAAGCGCTGACTCCTTGGGCGGCGGGCAGTGTCCCCGGACCGGGCCTCCTCTCATCCTCGGCCCGCCTCCGACGAGGGACCCCCGAAGTCGGATGCCAGCTCCTCTGGTGTCCGCCGGGAATCGGCCCATAAGCCACACGGCTCCTCAGACGTGCGCCGGGCCTCGGAGCCTACGGCGGACCCTGCTGTATCTGTCATACCAGGCTCCCCGCAGCCTTCACTGCCGTCAGGGGAGCCCCAGTCCCCCCTGCCCGACCCCAGGGATTTTTCCCCCTCCATCCTCGGACGAGGCTCGGGACCCTGGGCTACCGTCCGATCCTCTTCCTGAAGAACCAGATCTGACACCAGCCCCGATGCTGGTTCCAACATCGTCGGGGGATTTTCCTCTTCCTTCGGGGCCTATCCCAGCTGATCCGCCCGTGGAGTACCCGGCTGGGCCGTCTGCTCCAGCAGCTCCTCCAGTGCCTGGGTATCCATGCGTCATATCCGGCCTGGTCTTCCCAGTCCGCGGTATCCTGTGCCGCCGTACCGGTGCCGACTCCGCCGACACGCGGTACCAGAGCGCTGAGTATACCGCAGCTGGGTTCTGGATACTCCTCTACGGTTTCTTCCGTATAACTATCCCCTCCTCCTCCACCACCCCCTAGGCCGCTGGTGGATCTTCAGGGGACTCTTGCCTCCTGGTGGGCTGAGGCCAAGGCTCGGCTCACTAAGGAAGTCGAGAGCCGTCTTACGGCGACGGTGCCACTCCCGGCTCCCGTACGCCCCAGACGGCACACTCCCTCTCCTCCTCCAGATTCCCGGGCTTTACCCTCGGGATCCAGAGAGGGGCAGGACACACGTTCTGGGATCCTCCCAAGGAACCCGTTCCTCCCCCTAGATGAGTTAGGGAGTCTTACTCTGCTTCAGATTTTTCCTCCCCTTCTCTCTCGGACTCCTCGAAGGCTTCCGATGGATGTTCCGAGAAAGACGCCGAGCCACGCTCTCCGTCCAAGCCCCGGCCGAGGACTCCTCCGGAGGATCCTTCCTTCATGGAGTTGCTCAGGAAGATCTTCCTGGACATAAGTCTCCACCACTCATTCACACTATTGGGATCTGCGCCGGAGGCACCAGGACCCATCGGGAGCAAACTTTTTGCTGGAGGTTCGGCGCCAGAGATGGAGCCGCGAGGAATGGCACCGCGAGCCTCAGCTCACGCGGTAATGACTTTCTCGGCGTCGACCCTTCAACTGCCTCAGTTCCTTTTTTCCCGCCGAGTACGCTTCAGTGACAACGTCGCTCGCCAGTGGGAGTCAAACTAGCAGCATAGTTTTCAGTTTTTGTTATTTTGTAGTATTATCTCGATAAAGTATCACTTAGTTTATTCTTATTTTAACAACAAAGAAGTCTCAGCCTACTTTGACGGAGTCGACCATGAGCAGGTCAGGTGACGGTAGGGAGACTTCATATGAAAGCTGTTCAGTCAGTCGGGCTGGGTCCGGTCCGCTGCCTTCTCCAGAAGGGGGTTCTGACAACAGTCATTCCAATGCCCAGGGATGGCGGTCCCCAGCGAAGCATAAAATAGTCGCATTCTCTGCACTGTTAGACCTCGAGCTCTTCTTGACCCACAGGTCTACAAAGAAGGCATCACTCGAGTCGCCCTCCCTGATATGTCTCTTGGCGTGAGCGTTCGGTTATCGGGGCTAGTTGCGGTCTCCTCCCAGATACGCAGCCTTTGCTTCTGGTAGCCAGCGGCTTCGACATCAGACTCTACCCACCCACAGGTAGGTCTTCAGATGAGTAGTTTCATCAGTGGGCCGCTCTTTTGGAGCAATGGGCTCAGAGGTTGGTTCAGCTACCTGGCTCGGTCACTCGTGGGCCTTCGGGCTTATTGGGAGACCAGGTAGGGCGGTTGGACTTTCCTGGTCGCGCAGCACCTTCTTCGGTGCCGTCGACTCCACGCTTAGGTGTTCTCCCCCACATGGCTACAGTGCAGGGGGCCACACCGATGCCCTTATCTCCTGCTCTTCTTCCTTCAAAACCTGTTTTTTGGAGTCTGGGGATGTTTTCGGCGCCCTTGGCATCGATGGTGCGCTCGGTGCCGTGCGGCTTTGTGGCGCCATCCTCGGCATCGTGTGGCTTCGCAGCACAAGTCCTCAGCGCCACATGGTCCCTCGGTGTCGTTCTCGGTGCTGTGCGCCTCCTCGGCGCCTGGGGCTCTCGGGGGTTCCTCTGCGTTTCAGGACTCCTCCTTTCACTCTTTTCCTTCTTCTCTCTCTTCTGATTTTCATTCCTTTCCTGTCCATACAGTCCCTCCTGGACTGTCAGGAGATGACATTGAGCCTGACCCAGACCTTCGGTTGGGTGATGAAGTGGACGAAGCAGGATCTATTACTGCTACAGAGCCTGTGGTTGAGGACCTGTCCTTTAAGTCTCTGCTAAAAAATCTGAGTTCCACTCTTTCTCTCCAGACTACAGACATCGATCCTGGGAAGTTAAGACTCCAATACCTTCATGCCCCGGAGATCCCTACAGATTTGACTCCTCCAGTTCAGCCTTCCTTCGAGACGCTGTCTCAAATGGTATGGAATAATCCTGCTCTCACCCCTTTGGTGGCTAAATCCATAGATAGGAAATATTCAGCCCCCAAGGATCGTCCCATTTTGGCATCTCAAGCCTTTGCGGATCCTATTGTAGTCCTGGCAGAGAATAAGGTCGTTCTTCCTCAAACTACTACAGCTCAACCTATTAGCAAAGAATCTCGTAAGACAGACACCTTAGGTAAGAGGGTCTTTGCTGCTTCTACCCTAAGTATGCGTATTGCCAGTTACCAGGACTATTTCTCCCAGTATGAATATATCCTGTGGTATTCTATCAAGCAAATGGTTGAAGCTCTGCCGGAATTGGATACAAAGCCAGAGCTTCTTCAAACCATTACCAGAGGTATCGAATCTAACAACCAGCAGGTTAAAGCAGCCATGGATGCTTTCGACACTGCTTCCGTTCAGCGGCTGCTGGTATTTGCACCGCCGTCATTTCCTGGCTACGCGCTTGGGCTTCACAAATACGGCGCGAGCAACAGGTAATGCGTTGCCCTTTGATGGTGCATATCTTTTGGTCCTCAGGTAGGCAAGCTCTAGAAGCTACACAAAGACTAGGTCAGCCATTTGGTTGGCTCGACCCCCTCCTGCCCCCTCTCGAGGGAATGTCAATAAATGTCAGTTTCATAATCGTCAGTCCTTTCGAGGCAGAGGTTTCCATAAAAACCAACCTGCCCAACCTCAAAAGAAGACGCAACAGAAAGCACAAGGGCCCAAAGTGACCAGTGCTACCTTATGAATTGCTGGCCCAAGTTCCATCTCAGCTGCCCGAGGTGGACTTTTCCTCTCCGGTGGGAGGTCGTCTGATGCACTTCTACAACCAGTGGAAGTCCATAACCTCAGACAAATGGGTCCTTCGGATAATTTGCGAGGGGTATTCACTCAATCTTGTGGAGACCCTTCCGGATCGTCCTCCCAAACGGCAGCCCAGGCTGTCTACCCTTCAGTCAGACCTTCTCGCCACGAGATTCAGGGCCTTCTGAACAGGGCAGTAGAAGTGGTGCCACTGCATCAGCGAAACATGAGTTCTACCCATTACTTTCTGGTTCAAAGTCCGAGGGATGTGCCCCATTCTAGATCTCAGAAAGCTCAACAAATTTCTCCCCAAGGAGAAATTCAAAATGATTTCTCTGGGAACCCTGTTACCTTTGCTTCATCAACACGACTGGCTAGCCTCCCTGGACATGCAGGATGCTTACCAGCACATTCCTATTCACCCGAGGCATCACAAATTCCTGAGGTTTGTGGCTCTGGGACAACATTATCAGTTCAGAGTCCTGCCCTTTGGGCTATCCTCGGCGCTGCAAGTTTTTACAAAGTGTTGTGCAGTTCTCGCAGCGCACCTCAGAAAGGTCTGAATACAGGTGTTCCCTTATCTGGACGATTGGCTTCTAGCAAGCCCTTCCAGGCAAGGGACTCTGGACGCCATAGAGATGGCCTCTCGCCTCCTTACGTCCATGGGAGTTCTGCTGAACCTCAAGAAATCGCAACTGCAGCCCTCCCAGAGGCTCCTTTTTATAGGGACTCTTCTGGACACCTCCTCTGCAAAGGCTTTTCTTCCAGAAGACAGAAGGAACAATATCCTTCAAATGGCCAGTCATATCTGGGAGAACAGCTCAGTTACAGCTCTCTCGATGCAACAGATGCTAGGCCTCATGGCATCCTCAGTATTCTCAGTACCCCTAGCACGTCTGCACATGAGAACCACTCAGTGGATGCTCAGTACTCAGTGGTCCCCAACCACTCACCCATGAGTCCTATCTCATCAGGTGACGAGAACCTTTAAAGAGGTCACTCACCTGGTGGTCTCAAGAGAGCAATCTCCTGGAAGGATATCCCTTTGCTCCTCTGGACCATCAAATCTCCATTACCACAGGACGCATCCCTAATGGGGCGGGAGCTCACTGTCAGGCTCTCCACTCAAGGTGTGTGGACTCAACTCGAGTCCCAGCTTCACACCAACGTCCTAGAAATGAGCCGTCTTTTATGCAGGTCCGGCGTTGAAGACATTCTCTGTCACAAGAACATTCTCTTTCAAACGGACAACAAAGCAGTGATGTATTACATCAACAAGCAGGCGATGCTCATTCTTACCTCTTATGCAGGGAAGCAGTGAGGGTATGGGAATGGTGCTTGGAGCACAAGGCTCTAATTCAAGCGGTCTACCTGCCAGGTGTACAGAACGACGTGGCAGACCGTCTCAGCAGAACAGAGACAGATCCTCACTAGTGGTCTCTCGACTCAACCATAGTTCAGTCACTATTCGAAGAGTAGGGAACTCCAGACCTGGACCTTTTTGCATCCCCACTCAACGCAAAACTGCCTCTCTTCTGCTCCAGAAATCCAGGGCCTGGCATTTTCTGTCAGGATGCGTTCAGGCTGCGGTGGACAAAACGCTTTCTTTACGCCTTTCCGCCTCTTTCTCTAATTCAGAGGGTACTCCTCAAGTTCGAATCCCAGGGAGACAAGATGATTCTCATTGCTCCCTTTTGGCCTCGGCAGCTGTGGTTTCCACTACTGAACAATATGTTGGCAGTTCCTCCGAGACCACTTCCCCTGCAGATGAACCTTTTGACTCAGGGACCGGTGGTCCATCCCAACCTGAGATCGCTTCACCTTCGGCTCCTGAAGAGGTAGAAGTAAACCAGTTCAATGTCTCTCGAAGGGTTTCAGATATTCTTCTGGCTGCACGGAAGCCAGCCACTCGGAAAACTTACACAGCCAAGTGGGCGTTTTCGCTCTGGTATGCAAAGTCCTTTTTGAATCCTTTTCAAACAACATTAAGTCTTGCTATATTATAGACATTAACAGCATGATCCAGCTCTAGAACTGCCCGGTGAAATGGTTAAAACCATTCCAAAATAGAATTTTGGCATGAGGAGCAGCTCTATCTGTCATTTCAAACTTGAACTGTTAGATTCTTTACTCCACTCAGTGAACAGTCGCTCAGGAGATTTCTCCTTCTGCTCGGTTCATTTCTTGGTTTAAAAGTGTTTTCTCGGTTGGATTTAACAGAGAATAGTTTATTTAACTGCAAAACCGTTCAGTTCAAGCTCTATCTGTGGTAACGTAAATTAATGAAGGTTTTGTCTGTGTGGAACTTATGAGTGATCGGTTCGGTTTTGAACCGATCAGTGGTTTAAAACTCATTTAAAACTAAAAGTTACTATTTTAAGTGTGGTTCCCGGTTCTTATCGGTTCTAAAAAAGCGGATTTATTACGTTTTCCAATACCCGTTTACCAGTTGGGAACCGATAAAGGTGTCTTGCCTAGCACTGCAGTTAAAGGGCAAGTTTTTGGTTAGGCTAGCATTATGTCTGCAAGAGGCAAAAGAAAAGAAGCAGGCCCCTTAGGTTTCTTACTGTGATGTTTGTGGGGAAGTCTTTGGCTGGCCACACACCTATGTTTATTGTACAGGGTTTGACCACCTCAGTCAGACTGCCAGGTATGTAAAATTTCCTCCAGCCACCCTGGAAAAAAGATTGGGCAGGCTCAGGGAACGAGAGGCCAAAAAGTCCGCTGACCCGGATGGCCAGCCCGGTTCGGTGCCAACCGAACCAGAGAGAGTCACTCATTTTAGGTTGTAGGTACAATTTACTCTCCCCTTTCACAATACTACCCTCCTCATCAGGTATACCCTCCCTACAATTCATGCAGTATTCAGATTATTCAGCTTAGAGCTAGGGATACAGGTACTGTCATTCTATTTCACTATTTTACAATTTTAAATACCCTAACTCATGACCACTAAATCCTCCTGTGACATGCCCGAGAGAAGTGGACCCCATATGATTCACAACATCTCTGCTCTCTCCTGAAACTGGTAGGCCCTCTCTCCATAGCCAAACAGACAAAATCATTGCCTCCATTGGTCAAGAGGGATCTTTTGCTGAAATCAAGTATTCAGAATGCATTGCCTGGCTGTTACCAAGGCCACCCTCAACCACTTCTTATACAAGCTCATTCCTCCTCCTCCTCCTCCACTCAATTCCAAATAAGAGCTCTATCTCAGTTGGAGAGAACCCTGGCCTCTGTCTCTCACTCAGAAACCATACAATATCCTTCCAGAAGCCCTGTATCCGGGAACATTTCCAGAAGCAATGTATGTATGTACCCACCTCGGTTTTACATCGGGACAAGTATCTGATATCTCCGGAAGCTTTTTATGAACCTTCACTACGGGGGTAAAATAGCCTATGACAAATTTATAGGCCGACTCCTTGTATCTATTTGATAATAATAGGCCCAAATGTGTTTCCAACATCAGTTCCCAATTTGGCTCTGAAATCGAGATCCCAAGGTCTCTCTCCCGATGCCCTACTCTAGCCTTTCTCTATTCAGGGCCTCTCTAAAGATCCACTTCCGCCTGCCAATCACCCCCTAGGGTTATGTCGAGCTCTACAAACTGTCCCCCAGACTTTGTTGGGTATGGACTGCATACCTGGTCCTCCCAAACTTGGGAAAGTCCTAGCCTGAAAAGAATCTGAGCATCATGGTTACCAGGATTCCCTCTTTCCCCTAGCTCCTTTAGGAGGAAATATTCAGGCCATCATACAAATCCTTCGCCAGTGTATACTCTCTCGTCCCATTCCACAAATCCTTGATCCTCTAGACCAGGGAGGAAAGAGGATTACCACTCAGTGGAAGAGCAGTGTTTCTGCCTTGCCATCACTTCCACCTTGCCTAATCTGTTCCCACACCTCAAGGGTCCACAGCACCAGTGGATTGGGTTTAGTTGATTCAAGTGGGCCCTCCTCACCTCCTTCCTCCCTTCCTTAGATGAGGATAGTCTACCCTCTGGCCCTCCTTCCAGGTCCAGCCAACTTGCTGACCTCAGGGTGTGCCACCCAGTCATAATTACTCTCACCTGTGAGGCTAAAAATAGCTTTTTATGTCTGGGAGCTTAATCCCCTCCTCGGCACCAGTTTTAATTTTGGAAGCTAATTCTGGGTTTCTTCCTTGCCACAAATCAGAAAACCCCTTTCCAGTCTCTCATTATCCTTTTGCGAGGCCCATTGGAAGCATCTGTAATAGGTACAAAATTCTGGGTAGGATATTCATTTTTATGATATTCATCCGACCTATCAGGACACAGGAATGCCTCCACCTTTCATATATCTCTCAATCGCCTTCAACCATTGGTGTAATTTAGCCTGTATAAATCAGCTAAAGATCTCAATACTATCCCAGGTATTGTAATGAATTCTCCACCTCGTAGGCCCCATTTCTGCAAATCCACTAAATTCCCCACCCAGACACATTACCTCGATTTAGCCAGGTTTATTTTATATCCAGTGAAAAGTGAAAACCATTAATCAGGTCCAGGACATCAGGAAAAGAATCTTCTAATGGCTTAGATATAAAATCATATCGTCAGCACATAAGGATAGTTATGCTGTCGACCTCCCAATCCATCACTCCTTTCACCTCGCACATTGTCTTATAGCTGTGGCCAGGGGTTCCAGGGCTAGAGTCAAATAAAAGAAGAGAGAGGGGGCAGCCTTGTCTTGTCCTCTATATAAGCCAAAGACCTGTGATAGGCCTCCATTGACCAATACTGTAGCACTTTGGTGACCGATGAGGGCTTCTACCATATTTAGAAACCCTTCCTATTCCATACCAGACCAAGAGCCTCCAACATATATTCCCATTCGTCACGGTGAAGGCCTTCTCGGCGTCCAGTGCCAAGACAAGAGTAGCTTCTGGACGAAGAAGAGCATGTATCACATTCAGCAATCTCCTTACGTTATGATAAGAATGCCTCCCTTTATAAATCCAGTTTGGTCCGGGTGCACTAGATTGGGCATTAAAGTCTCAAGCCTGCCAGCCAAGATCTTCGCATATATCTTAAGCCCCATTCAACAGTGAAATGAGGCGGTGAGCCACTGCAGTCCTAGGGTCTTTACCTGCTTGAGGAATCACACATAGTGCGCCATTTCCATTGAAGGGGAAGTGCATTCCCTCTTGGTTACTCTGTAAACCTCCACAATAGGTCAATCACCTGTTGTCCTGCTTTATAGAATTAATAGGGAACCCATCTGGTCCCACTGCCTTGCCTGCCCTAAGTCCCCAATGGCCTTTTTATTTCATCCTTGGAGATGCTGGCCTCTAGGGCTTCCCTTTGCTGTTCACTTAATTCCTCACTGCCTAATCCCATCAAGAAACTGCCTCATCTGATCCTGGGTCCCTTCAGCTTCACTTGTGCAAAGTGCACTATAAAATTCCTTAAATCTTTCCTTATAGCTTGGGGTCTCTCATTATGGCCCCTTATCGACTCTTTATTTCCAGCACTCTAGCCTTTCCTCTCCTGCCCCTAATCAGGTTGACTAGCAAAGGCCAGGCTTATTCCCCATTCATAAAATCTTTGCTTCACTCAGCCACATATGCCCTCTTGCTTGCTCCTCCAACAAGTTATTTAGCGCTCCTCTAGTTGCAGCCAACATTGGACCACTAGCTTCATCTCCCCTAACCACCTGCCCTTCCAATCTTTTGACCTTTTGAAATAGGTCCTCATATTTCCTGTTTTTTTCTTTTTTATACCCAGACACGTACCCTATAATGGCCCCCCTTAGATAAGCCTTACCTGCATCCCATAAAACCTGTGTGGACGGAGCCGTCTCCTTGTTTGTCTCTAAATATCTCTGCACCTGCTCATTAAGGAATGCCCTGAAGTTCTCATTGCCCATCAGATATGAAGGGAATTGCCATATATTAGTCTTCTCTCTATGTCTGTCTAATTCTACCGTCAGGGTTACCATCGCATGGTCAGATATATGGATAGGCTCATGTTGTACTCCCACCACCCTTTGATACCAAGCTCCCTCGGTATAAATGTGTTCTATTCAAACAACATGAAGTCTTGCTATATTATGACAGTAGCAGTTTGATCCAGCTCTAGAACTGCTCCGGAGGTGAAATGGTTAATACCATTCCAAAATAGAACTTTGAGCACGAGCTCTAAGAAGCAGCTCTATCTGTGTAATTTCAAACCTGAACTGTCAGATTCTTTACTCCGCCTCAGTGAACAGTCGCCCGAGATTTCTCCTACTGCTCGGTTCATTTCTCGGTTAAACAATGTTTTCTCGGTCCGATTCAACCGAGAATAGTTTTATTTAACCACAAAAACCGTTCGTTTCAAGCTCTGTCTGTGGTAATAGTAAGTAATAAAAGGTTTTGTCTGTGTGGAACTTGTAAGTTTATCGGTTCGGTTTTGAACCGATCAGTTGGGTTTAAAACTCATTAATTTTAAAGTTTAACATTTTAGAATGGGTTCCCAGTTCTTATCGGTTCTAAAAGCAGTTTTATTACAGTTTTTCCAATACCTGTGACACGGTTGGGAACCGATAAAGGTGTCTTTTCCTAGCTGCCGTTTAAAGACAGCAAGATTTTCTAGTTAGGCTGGCATTATGTCAGAAACCCAAAAGCGGGCCACTGGGTTTCAACACTGTGATGTCTGTGGGAAGCCTTTGCAAGGCTGACCCACACATCACATGTGTCTTGTCTGAGGTTTGACCACCTCCAGTCAGACTGCCAGATATGTAAGAATTTCCTGCAGCCACCCTGGAAAGAGATTGGGCAGGCTCAGGAGCGAGGACAAAAGTCCGCTGACCCGGATGGCCAGCCGGTTCGGTGCCAACCGAACCGAGGAAGTGCCCTCTGACCAGGGCCAGACTTCCTCGGGCAAAAGAAAAGCTGGTTCTGAGGGCCAGTTCAGTAAAGAAAACAAGAAAGTCAGCAGGTTTGGGTCCAAAATCCTTCTCCAACTGCTGCAGAGAACAAAAGCCATACAAATTGTCCAGTCACTGTCTCAGGTTCCGTCGAACCGCCACTATCTGGCAAAAGGTCGGTTCGTCCGGTTCAGTGGTTCAGAATATGATGTTGAGGAGTTTTATGAACCAGAGGAGGAGGATGATTATGAACAGTATGAATGTGGCTGGGAAGGTCTGGGTGTGCCCATTGAACGGACATTTCCCAGACAGACCTTTAGAATCTCCCCTATGCTATCTGAGTCCCATATCATTTTATGTTTTACAAAAGTTGCTGAAACCCTCAGCTTCCTTGGAAGAAGCTGTGGATGAGCAAGAGGAGCCTGATTTTGTAGAAATGATGGATATTCCAGAGTCTAGGAGATTGTCTATTCCTTTGCATAAGTCTTTTGGGAAGCAAACAAAAATTTTTAAGCTCCTAATTCTGTGCCTCCTGTAGATAAAAGATGGACAGAAGGTACACATTGTCAGGTCCTGATACAGAATTCCTTTCTCAGCAATGCAGTCATGTTGGGGTAGTTCAGGCTGCAGCCTGTGATAAAGCTAATATTCCCTGGCTTCACATCCTCCTGACAAGGATTCAGGAAGATTGATGCCATGGCGAAAAAAAACAGTATATGGCAGCCTCTCCTGGGACTCAAAGGAAGCAAATTATATGGCTTATGTAGCTAGGTATCAGAAATCTAGATGGGACACTGTTATGGAATTAGCCAAGAAGCCCATGGCCAGCTGGCTAGCGAACTAGAACAGGTGGCTGATGGCAGTGAGGCTTCTAGGTACAGTTTCATGCTGCTGTGGATGCTAATGATGTTTCCTCTAGGGTCATGGCCACATCTGTAGCTTTTCGTGAGGTTGGCCTGGCTCAGGTGTACTAGCCTGTCACAGGATACCCAGACTAAGGCTATGGATTTTCCTGTAGTGGGAAATTCTCTGTTTGGGAGCAGACAGAGAATTACATGAAAAAGATGGATGAATATAGGACTACTTACAAAGTGCCCAAGCTAAGGAGGCGGCAAGCCACTCCCCAGAGGCATACCCCAGGGGTGAGGTGGAGCCTTTCACAGGCCTTTTATCAGACTCTGGCCTCCTCTGCCTGCTCAGAGGGCTTCTTCAGAAGGCAGAGGTAGGCGAGGGGTGGGCAGGCCTGCTCCCATCCCTCAGCCTAAAACACCTGCTAAGCAGGCACCCTGATGGGGTGACCAGGGCCGATTCTCCTTTACCCGGTAGGGGCAGGCTGGCTTACTTCAGTCAGAACTGGGCTTCTTTAACCTCAGACAAGTGGGTTCTGGAAGTAGTAGCCAGGGTGGTTCTCAGCTTCAAAAGTTTCCCAAGTTGAGAACCAGATTTTCTGCAAGTGCTTCAGAGACCATTGCTCTGGAAGCAGAGGTCTCAACCCTGTTGGCTCTCAGAGCAGTGGAAAGGGTTCCTCCCTGCACCAGGGCAGGGGTCTGTATTCAGATACTTCCTTACCCCAAAAGACAGGAGAATGGCAGCCCATAGTAGACCTCCAGATATCTGAACAAGCATCTTTTGAAACCAAAGTTCAAAATGGTAACTCTGGCAATGATTTTACCCTCCCTAAGGCCAGGGACTGGTTAGCCTCCCTGGACCTCAAGGATGCCTATTTCACGTCCCTAATCAGAAGCTCCCACCGAAAGTATCTCGGATTCAAACTACCCTCAGGTCATTACCAGTTCAAGCAATGCCCTCGGCCTCACCTCTGCCCCAAGGGTATTCACAAAGTGTCTGGCAGTGGCCCACTTAAGGAGGCAAGAGTTGCTGTTTTCCCTATCTAGGCAGATTGGCTCATTGTAGCCAGTCCCCAGAACACGTAAATCCACCTGCAAAGTGCCCAGCAGCTTCTCACCTTCTGGGCTTTCTGCTAAATCTGCCAAAGTCGGTTCTGGAACCAGTCCAGGTACTCACCTTTATAGGGGCAGAGTTGGACACAAGCTAGCCAGAGCTTTCTTCCCTATGAAAGGGTGACGAATTTAGTGGCTCTAGCGCTTCCTTCACTCTGCAGGTCTCTGAGCCAGCAAGACACTCTGCAGCTCCTGGGGCACATGGCTGCATCCACAGCTGTTGTGCAGGGAGCAAGATTTCAGATGAGAGACATTGTTTCACTTGAGAACCTATTGGTCTCAGAGGAGAGACCCCTTTCCAAGTTGGTCCCAGTGACTCCAACCATGATCAGGCCCTCCAGTGGTGGCAGGATCAGAGCAATTTAAGATTGGGGTCCCCTTCATTTCCCCTGCTCACAATTTGACTCTCACTACAGATGCTTTCCTTCTGGGTTGGGGAGCCCACATGACCTTTCCACTCAGTCTGGTCCCCCAGAGTCTCTGCTCCACATCAATTTGCTGGAACTCAGAGCTGTCTTTTAGCTCTTCAAGCATTTTCTGCATCTGTCCACAACAGGTGATACAAGTCAGAACAGACAACACCACAACAATGTGGTACATCAACAAACAGGAGGGCACTCGGTCTTGACCTTGTGCACCGAGGCAATGAAGTTGTGGTCTCTGGCCTATTCCTGAACACTTCCCTCAGCTAGTTCATCTTCAGGGAAGGACACATCCTAGCAGATGCTCTCAGCAGGATTTCCGGGGCCATCACGAATGGTCCCTGGATCCTCAAGTGCTGAGGATAGTCTTTGCAGATGGGGCACCCTCAGATAGATCTTTTGCAGCCCAGACAATCACATTCCTCTGTTCTGTTGCAGGCCTCCAGTGCTGGGCTCAGTCCCCTGGATGCCCTTCTCCTGGATTAGGCGAAGTTTCTTATGCTTTCCCCCCTTCCCTCTCTATTCAAAGTATTAGTCAAAATCAGATCTCAGCCTTGCAGGGTGATTCTGATTGCCCAGTTGAGCCAGGCAGCCTGGTACCCTCCTTCTGTCACTGACAATCCATCTTCCCCTTTGCCTCCCAGAATCACAACCTATTAACTTGTGCCCAGGGAAGGTTTGGTATCCGGACCTCAAATCCTCAACCTCAAGGCCTGGCTCTTGAGGAGTTAGTGTTGCTGATTTACACCTCTCAGGGTGTTCTTGAAATCAAAGGCTTCCAGAAAGCCTTCCACTAAGACTACTTATAGTTCTAAATGTAAAGGTTTTCCATTTGGTGTGCTGGGAAAATGTTTCAGAATCTGCTGATTTGCCCATTGTATTAAATTACATGGTCCATCTTAATTCCTTGGGTCTCAGACCAGCTAACCTGAGAGTCCATTTGGCAGCTGTTCTGCTTTTTGTTTCAGCAGGAAAGTCATCCCCTTTCCACTCACCCTGTGTTTTCCAAGTTTTTAAAGGATTACTCATACTAATCCACCCCTTTCGGAACCAGCCCCTGCCTGGGACCTTAATGTTTGTATTGCCCAGTTAATGCAACCCCTTTTGAACCTCTGTTTTCTGCAGACTTAAGTATCTAACTTGGAAAACTGTTTTTCTGGTGGCTATCACTTCTGCCAGACGCATAAGTGAGTTGCAAAACCTTGTCAGTAGAAACTGACTTTATTTCTTTCCACAGGGATAAGGTGGTCCTTAGGACTAATGGAGAGTTTTACCTAAGGTGGTTTCAGATTTCCATCTTAACCAATCTATCTCCCTTCCATTATTTTCACTGATCACTCTTCTTCTGGTGAGAGGAGGTTGCACAGCCTGGATGTTAGAAGAGCTCTTAGTTACTATATAGAGCGTGCCAAAGGTCACAGGTTGAATCCCTCCAACTTTTCCTTACCTATGGTGAAGTTGGAAAGGCAAACCTGCCACTAAGAGATCAATTGCCAGGTGGATTGTCTCTTGTATCCAATTTGTTATCAGAAACTGGGCAGAGTCCCCTCTGGCTTGAGGCTCACTCTACCAGAAGGGGTACAGCTGCGTCTCTAGCTGCTGCCAGAGACATCCTATATTAGAGTTATGCCAGGCTGCTACTTGGAAAGCAGTACACACTTTTCCTGAGCATTACTCCCTGGATGTCCAGGCCAGGAGATGCTCGGTTTGGCACAGCTGTTCTTCAGAGCCTATTCCTAAGTAGGTTCTGCCCTCCTCCATGGAGGTACTGCTGTGTGGTCTGCTACTGTCATAATATAGCAAGACTTCATGTTGTTTGAAGAAAAATTACTCACCTTAGTAATGTTGTTTCTTCTAATAGGTCTTATATTATGACCTCCCCAACCTGCCCCTCAGAACTTCTGCTTGGGTGGGGTGCGGGCAACTTAGTGTTAGCACTATTTGTGCCCTTTTAGCGTTCTCCCCCTTTTGGGGTTTTAGGTGTCTTTATTATACTGTTGTTTTATTCTCATGTTGGTAGAATTGTATTAGTAGTTTCTGGTCCCCTGACTTGAGTCTTGGGTGTTGGGACCAACAATAGTTGTTGGTATTTAGGTAGCCATTTGGCTAGTGTAGGTTACAACTCCACAGACCTTAGTGAGTTTTGCTCGTAAGATCTGACAGTTCAGGTTTGAAGTACACAGAGCTGCTTCTTAAAGTCGTGCTCAAAGTTCTATTTTGGAATGGTACATTAACCATTTCACCTCGAAGCAGTTCTAGAGCTAGATCAAACTGCTACTGTCATAATATAGCAAGACTCCATTAGAAGAAACAACATTACTAAGGTGAGTAATTTTTTCTTCTCGACCAACTCTTATGTGGATTAGAGAAAAATGTATACTCTCTGAGGTTCGGATTAGCCGTCCTCCACACATCTATTAGATCTAAATCTAGTAACCTTTCCCTCCACTCCTTCAAATACCTACCTCCCTTACCTCTCCCCCCAGAATGATCCATCACCGTGTCCGGAGTGCAGTTGAAATCTCCACCTAATATCAAACCCTTAAACTGTTCCTTCATCAGTATCTCAGTATGTGCCTATAGAATTGGGGTTCAGGAACTGCAGGGGCATACACACAGCCAAATGTAATCAGGGTCTCCAGCATGCCTTCTCTGAAAACAAATCTGCCTTCTTTTTATCTAGCACTACTCTGGTTACCTGGAATGGAGATTCCTATGAATAAGAACTGCTACCCCCTCTTATGTGAGGAGAAGGAGGATGCATGCGTCCCCCACCCAGTTTCTAATCAGTTTTCGATGCTCAGCAGGGGTCAAATGGGTCTCCTGCAGAAGGCCACCTAACGACCAACTCTCCTCAGGGCAGTAATTATCGATGTTCTTTTAATTGGAGATGACACCCATCTAACATTCCATGACACCACTTTCAATCTATCTTTTTGTGCCATCTACCTTTCAATCTCCTTCTTCTTGCTCCTCCTTCCCTTAATCAGCTCTTTCCGTATCTCATTGTACCTTACAACCTGGTGACTTTTCTTTTTAAATGTGGAACCACAGTACCAACGTTTAACATAACATACCCCCAACCATAAACTATCCCCCCCAACTTATATACAGAATACCCCTCGACCCTCCCATACAAGCTACATTATCTCACGCCAGTATACCCCAAAATTGTATAGCAGGGTTTGAATCATAGATATATCTCTATGTTCAACCTTCCCCCCCTACTCCCTCAGGCAAGTCAAAAGCTTCTTACCGCCATCACCAGATTATTCCCATGTTCAACAACATTACCCTTTGATCTCCCCTTCCCCTTTCATGTTGCACAGCTGAGCCTGGCGCACCACTTCATGCCCCCCATCCAGAAAGGATTCTGGGCCATTTAGCCTCCGTTGACACCCCCACAGCATGTCATATTACATTTAAAACCCTGTAAATATCACTCCACGAGGGTTCATTTAACTTTGTGGGTTATGCTGAAATTCCTTAAATCTTCCACCCCACAATGTTCATAGAAACCCCGAATCTTTCGAACACGAGCTCCTCAGTCAGTCAGTGAAGGGAGCTTCTCCACGAGGTTCTTGAGATAGGCCGCAGCTTAACATTCACCATGCGCCCCCAAGACCCATGAACTCCCTTCCATTTACTCGACATATACCTACATGCCAGCAATCCCACAGTCTTCAAAACTATATAGATGAACACGAATTCTCCCTTGCCCTTCAGACCTTGATCCGGGATCCAAAATTTCTGATCTCTGTCCCTTAGGTGGGGTGAGACAAAGTTCATTCCACAGTCGCAGCACAAAATAGCACACCTCCAGTCAGCAAGAGAAACAAAAGAACCAGTAGAACTTCTCAACAAAGTACATAGCAACCAGATTACCATGTCACCTCAATCTCCTCATCAACGTGATTCAGCCTCCTCTGCAGGCTACCCAACTTTCTTTTGTAGCTCCGTGACAAAATCTGCTTTCTCCACCTCCCAGAAGCTATAAGTAGCCCCTTGTGTTTGATTTTAATATGGCAGGGAAGACTATGAACCACTCTACACCCATCTTCTGGCAGGTCGCTATAACTTCGTTGAACTCTCTTCTTTTTTTTCCGATCCGAGGTGAATAATCTTGGGAGAGAAACAATCGAACCCCCTCATGTTTGAGCTCGGGAAGAGATTTGTAGGCCCTCCACATCTCCTGCCTGTCTTGGTAGTTGTGGAACCGGAAAACGATTTGCCGAGGCAGCTGGCCGCCCTGCAGTTTGGGCTGCACAGCCCAGTGCGCTCTCTCCAGCTTGAGCCTCCCGCCCTTCAGCTGCAAGCCAAGGAGTGTAGGCAACGTTTTCGCACAGAAGCCAAGGATATCAGATCCCTCCCTCTCTTCCCTCCGGTAATCCTCTCAGCCTCAGGTTAGTTCTCCTCAGATAATTTTCTTGGTAATCGATTACATCTCTCATATCAGCCATTTGCCTCTAGGTTCAGATACTCTCCTGCAGGGGACTTAGCGTGTCTTCCGTGGTTGAGACTCGACCCTCCAGCTCCTCTAGCCTTTCATGGTGCCTTTCAACTTGTGCTTCCATTAGAGCTAGTCTCCCCTCTATTTTATTTTCTAAGCTCTCCAGTTTCGGTTCAAGCGCCTCCATCAGCTGGTCTTTTAGTTCGCGCCCCAAGGCCAACATCTCGGCCGCCGAAAAGGAGATGGGGCCTGCACAATTTGACGTACCAGCCGGCCCCTTCTTACTATTTTTGGCCGTCAGTCTCAGCGATTTGCTCGCGGCAGAAACCACATATTCGTCCATTATCGTCTCCCAGACACACCAACAACACTATTCAGGTATTCAATATTACTTTTGATCGGATTTTAATTAAAATTCGAGCCTGAGGGAAGGAGCACTGGAAAGGCACGTCTCTACTCCATCTTTCTGTCACGTGACCTAAGAGATTTCTTAAAGGAATTCTGCATACCAGACCTCCTACAAGACGTCCAGTTGCAGCCTGGGACATTAATCTTGTGCTAGACATGCTCACTCAGAAACCTTTCGAACCTCTGGCTACCTGTGAGCTAAAATTTCTCACCTGGAAGACTGCCTTCCTAGTGGCCATTACCTCAGCCCGCAGGGTCTCTGAGATGCATGCCCTGGTCACAGACCCTCCGTATACTGTGTTCCATAAGGACAAAGTAGTTCTTCGTACTCATCCTAAATTTCTTCCTAAGGTTGTGTCAGAATTTCATCTAAACCAACCTTTGGTCCTTCCCTCTTACTTTGAGGACTTCCAAAATGAAGGAGAACTTTCTCTTCATTCTTTGGATGTTAAGAGGGCCTTGCGTTTCTATCTAGATAGAACCAAGGATTTTCGCAAAGCCCAGCAACTATTCGTTTCCTTCAGCGAGACCCGGCTGGGTCAACCTGTCGCTATCAGATGTATCTCAGCATGGCTAGTGGCATGCCTTTGCCACTGCTATTCCATGGCGCAGGTTAAGTTGGAGGTAGAGTTTACACTCACTCTGCTAGGCGGTCGCGGCATCCCTAGCAGAAATTACTTAGCATTGCCCATTGCAGATATTTGCAATGCGGCCACCTGGAAGCTCAGTGCATACTTTTGTTAACATTATGCACTGGATGTCCTCTGTCGACATTCTTCCTTTGGCAGAGCCATCCTTAATGGACTTCTGTCCTAGAAACATGAGCTCTTGGTCTCTCCTGCACGCCCTCTCGGGGATTATTAGCTCGGTAGTTTCCCAATAGTGTGAATGGTGGTGGAGACTTATGTCCAGGAAGATATGAAAATACGGTACCTACCGTGATTCTTGATCTTCTTGGACAGTCTCCACCACTCATTCACACGCCTACCTCCGCCCCCGAGCTCACCTCTGTTGTTGGTCTTCACCCTCAAATCTTTAGGCTGTGAAGGCTTCTTTGTTGACCCTTCTTATACGGGTCACCCGGACTGTCTTATGTCCAGTTTGTAGGTTAGGCTACCCTTCTAGGTTAGTTATGCTGCACTTCCTTGGTAAAAAGGTACTGAGGCGGTTGGAGGATCGGCCGAGATAGTCATTACCGGCGTGAGCTGAGGCTATGGCTCCATCTCGGCACCGACCCTCCAGCAAAAGTTTGCTCCGATGGGTCCTGGTGCCTCTGGACGAGATCCCAATAGTGTGAATGAGTGGTAGAGACTCGTCAAGAAGATCAAAATTACGGTAGGTAGCGTAATTTTCATATCCAGGAAGTCCATCAGTGGCATTCCTTAGAATCAAATCCTCAGCGGTAAAACTCGCAACATCTGGACTTGCCCTTCACGGCTCCTACCTTAGTGCCACCCTGGATCAAAGCCTCACACCCACCTTGTTTCCACTATTTGGAAGCAACCGTCGGCTTTAGCCACTTCCCAGGAAGTCGAGACAGGCTATACCAGGCTCCGGAGGGTGTAGACTTCTTAGACTCTCACCCCGTGCAGACTTGGTTGTGATTAGGGCCGCTCACGGCCAGTCAGCACACCCGAAACACTTGAGCTCGTCTCCCCCGGATAAGGAATCTCGCCTTCTGGATCAGTATGGAAGGAAGATCTCGCTTCTTCCACACTGGGGATTAGGGCCCTGAACTATGTAGCACATATGGGGGATTACCAGAAGCCGTCCTTACAAGGCGGAATCAAGATTGACTCTTTGCCTGACTCCCAAGTCAAGCGGGAGTTGGCCAACCTGGTCCGTTCTGCTTGTTCAGCCAGTCGTCACATTCTGAGGGCGACCTATGATGCCAGTGGACACCGCGGGCGGAGCTCTGCGTGCCCGTGAAGTCATGCCGGCATCATGCATGGCTCCCGTGTGTCAGGTCTGGTCCCGGAGGTGCAGTCAGCGATCAAGAAGCACCTTTCAGGGGTTCTGTGCTTTTCAGTGGTGATGTCCAGGACATCATCACTGGTTACAGGAAGAGGGACGGCCCTAAATCCGTTGATTCAATGTACCGTCCCCATCCCCCACAGTGCCGTCCCTTTCGCGAGCCTTGGCCTCAAGCAAAACCTCAGAAAGGCGGGCCACTAAACGTCGGGCCCCACAGCTGCCAGGCCCGCTGCCCAAAAAGCAACGGGTGCCCCAGCTGCGTCGCTGCCTCACACCACCTGACTCCTTCCCTCTCCCACCTCCGACGCCCAGAGGAACCGGTAGAAGGAGGTTCTCCTCTACCTTCGGGTTGGGAGAGGATAACATCAGTTCATGGGTGCTTCAGATCTAGTGAGAGGGCACTCCATAGAGTTTCTACAGAAACCTCCACGTCACCCCCCTCTGAACTTCGCTTACTCAAGGGACCATCTTCCTTTGGTCAGGGAAGAAATCTTGGTGCTCCTTGCGAAACAGGCTATAGAGCCCGTCCCCCTTCACCTCTACGGGACGGGTTACTGTTCCCACTTCTTCCTTGTACCAAAGAAGACTGGAGATCTCAGACCTATTCTCGATCTCAGCTCTCTGAACCTGTATATGGAATACAAGAGGTTCAGGATGCTCTCCCTTCAATCCCTTTTGTCCCTGCTTCGGCTGGGCCAATGGCTTTGTGCACTAGATATGCAGGATGCGTACCTGCACATCCCCATTCGCCCTTTCACCGAAAGTACCTCAGGTTTACGTTCAAGGGGGTCCACTACCAATTCGGTAGCGCCGCCAGTTTTTACCAAATGCCTGGCGGTGGTAGCGGTCCACCTGCGTTCTTTGGGAGCTCAGGTTTTTCCCTACCTGGACGACTGGCTCCTGGCGGCCCCGTCCAGGGAGGAACTCCTGCATTTTCTTTCCCTCACCCAGCAGGTTTTCACTGGCCTGGGTATTACCATCAACCATTCCAAGTCTTGCCTGGATCCTTCACAGAGGCTCCAGTTCATCGGGGCAATTCTCGACACATTGTGCAAGACCTTTCTGCCTCCGGACAGGAGGGCCTCCCTCCAGTCACAGATTTCCCTCCCATCGGAACATAGGAGGGTCCAGGCGAGGTCAGTGCTCAATCTACTGGGGCTTATGGCGGCGGCCATCCCGACAGTTCCACGCGCACGCCTCCACATGAGAATCTCTCAGTGGACTCTTCGATCTCAGTGGGATCAACGAGTAGATGACCTAGATCATCTGGTTCTGATCTTCTGCCGATGGTAAGAGACTTGCAATGGTGGATGGTTAGAGAACCTTTTCCGGGGTTCCCCTTTTTTCATCCTCCCCCCGATCAGACTCTGACCACGGATGCTTCAGGCGAAGGTTGGGGAGCCCATCTGGGTCCTCACCGAATCCAGGGCCTTTGGTCACAGTTGGAGATAGTTCTCCACATCAACGTGCTCGAGCTTCGAGCAGTGCTGTATGCTCTCCAGGCCCTTCACCAATACATCCTTCCCGGTCACCTAGCTGTCCAAACGGACAACACGTGCGTGGTGTGGTACATCAACAAGCAGGGAGGGACTCTGTCCTACCCGCTGTGCAGGGAAGCGATGAGGGTTTGGGATTGGGCAACGCTTCACAACCTTCACCTCACGACGATCCATGTTCCGGGAGTCGACAGTGTCCTGGCAGACAGACTAAGTCGCTCGTTGGCTCTACCACATGAGTGGAATTGGATGAAAAAGTTCTAAAAGCATCTTCGGATTTGGGGACTCCTCAGATAGACCTGTTACTTCCTCCCAAAGCGTCAAAGCTTCCAATCTTTGCTAGCCTCGCTCGCTCCAGGCGAGGCACTCTGGAGGCGACGCTCTGTCTCTAAGCTGGAAGGACAGATTCGTCTATGCTTTTCCCCCAATTCCTCTGGTCCCTCGTGTGCTACAGAAGCCTGCCTTAGAAGGAGCGAGAATGAATTCTGATTGCTCCTTTCTGACCCAGGCAAATCTGGTTCTCTCTTCTACAACAATACTCAGAGGTTCCTCCTCTTCCTCTTCCTTTATCTCCAGGATTGCTGACCCAGGATCAGGGGACCCTGGTCCATCCGGGACTCAAGTCCCTTCAACTTCATGCATGCCTCCTGCAGACCTAGCTCAATCTCGTTTTGGCATTTCTTCTAAGGTGGCCGAGATTCTGGTGGAGGCTAGAAAGCCCTCCACTAGGTCCACCTATGCCATGAAATGGAAAAGATTTTCTATCTGGGCTGCGTCCAGGAACGTGGAGCCCTTTTCCTGCCTTGTGACCATTCTGCTTGAGTACATGCGTCATCTTTTCGACCTGGGTCTCAGTCACTCCTCTTTAAAAGTCCATATGGCGGCTATTTTAGCCTACCATGTCCCTTTCACTGATGAGGCTTTTGCCCAGCTGGAGGCATCCAAAACTTTCCTCAGAGGGGTCCTTCATCTCAGGCCCCCTGTCCGGACTCCAGCTCCGCCTTGGGACTTAAACTTTGTCCTCGAGAAACTTACCCTTCCTCCCTTTGAGCCTGCGGCTTCCGCGGAGCTGAGGTTTTATCGTGGAGCGCTTCTTGAGTGGCTATTACTTCTGCTTCGCAGGGAATCCCGAGCTCCAGGCCCCTGATGCAAAATCTTTTATTTGATTTTTTCACAAAGAACAAGTAGCTCTTCGCATTTAATCCTAAGTTTCTCCCGAAGGTGGTAGCGGAATCTACCTTAAATCAGTCTATTGAATTACTTGCTTTCTTCACGCAGTACTCCAATCAAGGAGAATACCTGCTCCATACCATGGATGTTCACAGGATTCTGAGATACTACACCGATAGGACGAAGGATCTCAGAAAGACTGATCAGTTGTTCGTCTCTTTCGCTCACAAAAGAGAAGGCAATGCTGTCTCTAAGCAATGCCTATCAAAATGGTTGGCCCATTACATCACTTTCTGTTATGACATGTACAGCAAGACCCTCCCGGGTCAAGTCAGAGGTCACTCCACTGGTGGAGTTGCCGCCTCTGTGGCTTGTTTCAAGAACGTGTGTGCGGCAGACATCTGTGCTGCCGCCACTTGGACTTCTGTCCACACATTTACTAAACATTACAGTTTGGACATTGCCTCTCGCCGTAGAGCAGGCTTCGGGTTAGTGGTCTTGCAGGGCCTCCTTTCTTGAGGTTTGCAAGCTTTCTTACTACTTATTGGAGTAGTTCCTCCTCCCGGTGCCTTTTCATTTGTTCCAGACTGCTTGTGATTCTGTCCTATATGTAATTACGTACTGCAAGAGCCCTCTTGAAGTAAGATAGTCCAGTTGCGTAAGAACTTACCGTAACAGTAGATCTTCGAGAGAGGCTCTTGCAGTAGGTAATACCTTCCCGTCCTCCATCCCCCTAGGCTTTTTCAGCTCCTTTTCCATTAAGGGAAATATCTGCTTCTAGGAGCGTGGATATGTTATTCATCCACACTGTCTGGCATTGTCCCTTTCCCCTTTAAATCTTGCCGGAAGTCTTCAAGCTGGCTCCTCCCACCCACCCGGGTGGTAAATACCTCGGCTCCGCCCCATGACGCCAGATCTTCCTTTCCGCTGGAAGATTCAGGTTCCCTCGTGCTTTCTGTAGTGTTGAGGCCCTGGATTCGTTTCGACTGTTTTCACTGCATCTTCTCACTCTGAAACTCATTAGAGTTTACGACTCTGATTCGGACATGGATGACAAGTCGTCCCCCGGGTTTCACCGGTGTCCTTGCGGACAGAAAATGTCGCGCACGATTCCCCACCTCTCGTGCGTTTACTGCCTTGGTTCTATTCACGATACCTTGCAGTGCTCCATTTGTGCTTCCTTCCACCCCAACGTCCTGGAAGATCGTCAGGCACGCCTGAAGCTAGGTAGACCAGAGCTCCGCAACCCACCGGTAAAATCCAAGGAGGCCAGGTGGGCGGTTTCCGTGGCTGCGGGATCCGCAGAGCAGCTCGAGCGCATGGCGGCCTTCAAAGAAGAAGCCACCCAAGCCTCGGCTAGTCGAGGTTTCGTCGGGCCACAATCTGGGCTCTTCCTTTCAGGTTCCTTTAGGATTGTGCCAGTCTCTCCACCAAGGGTGAGGCCCCTCGAGCTCCGCACTCATCCCGTTCTAGAAAAGGATCCTAAATCTTCTTGAGTCGAAGAAGACACTCCTGGGATCAGGGGCGGTCCGATGTCTCGACTTGGTCGAGAAATTGCCTCCCCTGGCCACTGGGTTTCAGACCTTCCGTCTGTACCAGGCGTAGAAGCGAGATTGGCTGATCGGGCGAGATTATTCTCGACCGATCGAGCCGTTATCACCGACTCCTGTCGATGATTCTTTAGGAAACGCGATTCTCTCCTTCCCGACGAGGAGAACCCGGCGAAGCCTCCCGATCGAGGACAAGAACCGAGCCTCGCGGTTTCACCGAGCCAATCTCTCCCGATCGACAAAGCCGACACCGTCGGTCTCGATCGAGGAGCAAGTCCCTTCGTCGATCGACCCAAAGAGGACACAAGCACTCCTGTAAGAGGCGCCCGCCACTGCTCCCCTCTCCTCGACGAGGGAGAGGCTTCACTTAAAATTCGGCCGACGCCAGCAGGATCTCATGTGGCAGCAATTCCTGCTAGCAGGTCAAGCTGGCTCCCTCGTGGTCCCGGCTATCTCTTGGCCTCAGCCTCTTCGCCGCCTCAGACACCGATTGCTCGGTGCGGTCTCTTCGGGGCTCCGTGCATCTCCGCCCGCAACCGGTTTCAGGTTCCCCACCAATTTTGGTGGAACCTCCACCTAAGCTGCCCCTCGGGGTTCCCTCCAAGGAGGCCCGACAGTCTTCGGGTCTCCCCCACAGACTGTCAATTACGGTCACCCCTGATCGCCCTAGGCGTATCGAGGGGGACTTAGGTGGGCAGCCTTTATATCGGGACTCCTCCGATTCCGATAACACTGGCCTTCATTCTCTCGATGAGCTTTGGCGTCAGGCTTGGAAGAAGGGCCTTCCTCCTTCCAGGGCATCCTCCGGCTCATTTCAGAATCGACGGGATGGCCCTACAGCCTATCCAGAAAGGCGGAATATCCCTTACGGATATTCTTGGAGGGGATACCCTACGGAGGCATTTCCAGTCGCAAGCCATTAGTGGTCCGGCCTTGGAACTCTGGCAGCGTCCAGCCTCCTGCCCAGCTCCATCTGCCTGCATGGCGCAAAGCACGCAGTGCCCACAGGGTCTTTAGTAGGGGTTTACTAGACACCTCAGCGGAAGCCTTGACTGCCTCAGTATTCAAGGCCCGAGACGGGCAGCTCAGCCGATCTGACCGCCTCCAGACAGAGTCCAAACTTATGGACCACTCGGCCCGGAAGGTCTATGCTGCATCATCTTTGGGCCTTCGTTAGGCAAGCTCAGCGGTGATTATGGCACACTTCTCTCACGCCCTCTTGGGGTCGCTGGACGAAGTTCTCCCCCACCTCCCAGCTGACATGCAGACCACGGTCAAGCAGGTCAGGGACCAGGGCAGAGCTGTTGCTAAACAACAACTCCAGACTGCTCTGGACGTGGGTGATTCCTGTGCCCGTTCACTAGCTGCAGCTGTATCCACTCACCGCAGGGCTTGGCTGAGGTTATCCTCCTTTCCCGTGGATACTCAGCACAAGCTAGCTGATGTGCCCTTCCTTGGCACCGACCTCTTCGGGCCAGGAGTGGCAGGTCACCTGCAGCGTATCGAGCAATCTAATGCCACCTTAGATGCTACATCCGCTAAGGGTTCTTCAAGTAAGAACCAGCAGAAGCGCAGGAAGAAGCCTTTTCATCATTCTTCCCCTGCGGTCAGACAACCACCCTTCCATGGGGGTCAACAACAGCAGCAGGCTCAGGCTTGGCCCCCTAGGCCCAAGCAAGGTCCCCAGCAGCCCCGCAAAGGAGGCCGAGGCGCTGGTCCAGGTGCCCCCTCCTCCTCTAAGCCTGCCCAGTGACGGGCCGGGGTGTCCTCCCCGTCACGTGCCACTTCAGCCTGTCACTCCTGGGGGCCGGCTCCACACTCTGCTTCCGCCTGGTCTGGTATCACCACGGACAGATGGGTCCTAGAAGTGGTCGGCAGGGTCTGCCCTTAGAATTCCGAGCAGTACCCTCCCAGCCCGAGCCTGTGCCCCACGAGGAGGAGCGGATCTCAGCAACCCAGTCTGTCCTCCGAGGCGACATGCGCTACTCCTCCTCAAGAAGGTGGTGGCCAGTGGCGGATCCTCCTTCAGACCCAGGCTTCATCTCCAGGTATTTCCTGGTGCCCAAACGGACGGGGTTGGCGACCCATTCTAGATCTGCGACCTGAATCGGTATCTCGGGTCTCGCACCTTCGGATGGTAACTCTAAATCAGATCATACCATCCCTGGAGCGAAACATGTGGTTCTGCACACTGGATCTTCAGGACGCTTTTTTCCACGTCCCTATCCATCCGTCTCATCAGCGGTTCCTCCACTTCAGGGTCGAAGGGACCCTGTACGAGTTCAGAGCCATGCCGTTCGGCCTGTCATCGGCCCCAAGAGTTTTCACCAAATGCATTGCAGTGGTGGCAGCCCATCTTCGGCATCAGGGGGTTCGTATTTACCCCTACCTGGACAATTGGGTCCTGGCGGGATCTTCCCTTCAGGAGGTGGAGAGGTCCAGGGACCTGACCCTCCGAACCTGCTCACACTTGGGCCTTCTGATCAACGAGGCCAAATCGGAACTCGTACCTTCTCCGGTGATGGGCTTCATCGGGGCAGAGCTCGACTCGTCAAGCCAGAGCTCGGCCCGGCAGACAAGGCGGAGGTTCTCTCCTCCTTGCCCAATCATTTCTGGTTGGGCACTCCATGCCCTGCCCGGACTTCCTGCGCCTCCTGGGCTACATGGCGGCGTGCATGTCGGTGGTCGCTGGGCCAGACTGCACATCGCCCCCTCCAGTGGGAGCTTCGCCCGCCCAGTGGTCTCAGCGTCAGAGTCTTGCCCCGACCAGCTGGTCACGGTCACCCAGGGGATGTGGGGCCCTACAATGGTGGACCGTCCCGAATCATCTGCTGGAAGGATCCTGTTTGTCCGCCCGAGCCAGCGGTCATCCCACGACCGATGCCTCTCTCACGGGCTGGGAGCCCACATGGGGAATACAGGGTTCCACGGGTTCTGGACCCCAGAGGAGTCCGATGCCACATCAACCTGTTGGAGCTCAGGGCAGTCAGACTGGCTCTGTCAGCTTTCGCTCCTCAGCTCCAGGGTCAAGTGGTTCAAGTCCAGGCGGACAATACCACGACCATGTACTACCTCAACAAACGTGACGCACTCCGTCTGCTATGCAAGGAGGTGCTCCGGATCTGGACCTCGTCAACCCACATTTGGGCGGATCTCCTAGCCATCCATGTGGCAGGAGTCACGAACCAACGGCGGATGCTCTCAGCCGCTTAGCCAGACATCCCACAGTGGTCTCTCCATCCAGAGGCAGCCTACTACCTGTTCTTCTCGTTGGGGCAAAACCATTGGTGGACCTGTTTGCCTCAGGGAGAACACCAAGCTGAGCTTGTTCCATGCCCGCCCACAGCAGGGGCTCGCTGCAGGGATGCCTTCTCGAGGCCGTGGACCCCTTGGCTCTTTTCGCCTTTCCTCCATTTCCCTTGATCCACAAGGTGTTACTCCAGGTGAGGAAGGACAAGGAAGGTGATCCTAGTGCAGCCCCAGATTGGCCACACCAGTTCTGGTATCCAGATCTCCACAGCCTCAGCTGCAGGATCCCGAGCTGCCTCAGTACACGCCCGGACCCGATATCTCTGAACCAGGGGAAGGTCCTTCATCCGGACCTTCAATCCCTGCACCTCACAGCCTGGCTCCTGCGTGGCTAGAGTTCCAGGCTTTGGGTCTTTCTGAGGATGTCTACACCGTAGTGGAGGCATCTCGAAAAGAATCGACCAGGAAATGTTATGCCTTCAAATGGAAGAGATTTTCCATTTGGTGTCAGGGTAAAGGTCTGGACGCCTTATCCTGCTCGGTGGCTAACATTCTAGACTACCTTTGGTCCCTCTCCAAAGGGGGTCTTGATCATCGACCCTTAGGATGCACCTAGCAGCCATGTATCATTACAGGCGTGAGGTCGGTCAGCCGGCGTTAACTCAGGAAAAGGTGGTGGCTTTTCCAAGGCCTGGACCACATGCTCCCCTCAGTGCATAAACCTCCCACCTCCGTGGGATCTTTTGCTGGTTTTGGCAAAGCTCATGGGCAACCATTGAACCCATGCACAAGTCTGCACTTTAGCACTTGCATGGAAGGCGGCCTTCTTGGTGGCTATCCGTCAGCCAGAAGGGCGAGAGCTCAGCGCTTTCAGTGGACTCCCCTATTTGGTCTTTCACAGGGACAAAGTTGTCCTACGCTCCCACCGAAAATTCCTTCGAGGTGGTGTCCAGAGTTTCACCTTAACCAGGTGTTGACCCCTGCCAGTATATTACCCTAGTGATTACACCTGGACGCCCGGTATAGGCTCATACTCTGGACCTCAGGCGTGATCTCTCCTATTATAAAGGAGAGGGCGGCAGAAATTGAGGAGAGGTTAAGCCAGCTGTTTTGTCACCCTACTGGCTGAAGCCGCTTCTGGCAGACCTGCAGCCAAGCCGGACTATTGCAGATGGACCACATCATGCATAGGTCTGTGCTATGAATTGGCGGGTAAGGAACCTCCCAAAGGGCTAAGAGCTCATTCTACCCGTCCTATACTGCTTAGTGTGGCTGCTTCCAGGGACATCCCTATCCAGGAAATCTGTCAGGCTGCTACCTGGAAGTCCAGCAAGCACCTTATTACCCATTACCACATTGACCTAGAGTCAGCGTCCCGGGATGCTGGTTTTGGGCACAGTCCGGTGGGCACTCAGCCAGCTGCCGGCCCAGCCAGGGCATCGCCTGCAACCGCGCTGGAAGCTGCCTGCCCTGAACGGGGCTGCTTCAGCTCCCCATAGTCGGTCGGCACCCAGCCAGCCACCCCACCGAGACCAGGACACCCGCTTGCAGCTTCCTGGAAGCTGCCTGCTCCTGAACGGGCTGCTTTGGCTCCCCACGGTCGGTTGGCACCCAGCCAGCCACCGACCGAGACCAGGACGCCCGCCTGCCGCTCCTTGGAAGCTGCCTGCCCTTGAATGGGGCTGCTTCAGCTCCCCCATGGTCAGTCGGCACCCAACCAGCCACCGACTGAGACCAGGACGCCCTTGGAAGGTATAGCGACAGCGCAGCCAATCGGAACTTGGGTGCTTCCAGCAAACCCGCTCTGATTGGCCAGGATTTTTCCTCTGCTTTTGCCACCTGGCGCTTTTTACAAATAGATTTTGCTGCAACTAAGCAAATTTCAAGTGTCTAGTAGAAGTTTTTCAACTGTATTAGCTGGATTGTAATTTCTACTACTGTTTTAAAGTGCTTACAGCTCTTCTGTTTCCTTGCTCTTGCACCCCCCCTCCAAGCACTCTGCCTTGGCGCCGAAAAGTCTAACTCTCCTTTGTCTTGCTAAACTGCTCAATCTAAACCTATCCTACCTCTATGCTATTTAAACCCTGCTATTTTTTCCTTCTCTCCAGCTGCCTGCCCTTCAACGGGGCTGCTTCAGCTCCCCCACGGTCGGTCTGCACCCAGCCAGCCACCGACCGAGACCAGGACGCCCGCCTGCAGCTCCTTGGAAGGTACGATGACAGCGCAGCTAATCGGAAGTTTTTCCCAGGGTCCATCCTACCACCATGAAACTGTTTTACACCCACACTGGTCCTAGCCCTCCACTCTGGTCCCCCCTGTCTACGCTTACCCTCACCCACTATCGTCGATGCTCAGCAATTTCCCAAGATGCTAGTAGGCGAAAGCATTCCTTTAAAGAAATACACCGCAGCTCCTTGAGGCTAGTCCTCCTCCTCCTCCTAATGCTGTCAGGCAACAAGCACCCAAACCCTGGCCCATTCTGCTCTAAAGCCACTAGCCTTCAAGTGCCCTCTCATTCATATCAGTCAACATCTGCAGCCTCCTTCCAAAAATGGATGCCCTACAGGTCTTCACCAGCCAGCACTGCCCTGACATCCTGGCAGTTGTAGAAATCTGGCTCACGCCATCAGTACTGGACCATGCAATCAGCCTTCCTGGCTACAACGTCTTTAGGCTGGATCGCCTCCAAAGAGGCGGGGGCTTCGCTCTCACCTAAAAGACTCCATACAGGGCACCACATCATTACCTCACTCCAACCCACATCTGCTCAGATACTGCCAGTGAAAATCCTCGTCAGAGCCCAAAACAAAACCCTCACTGTTGCCACCATCTGCATCCCTCCCAAAGAACAGGGAACTGGGCTAACAGCTGTTCTTGACTTTGTAATGTCACTCCCACTGGACACCGAATCCATCCTCCTAGGCGACTTAAACATCAATTGGCCTGCAGCCGATGCTGGTGCACATAGGTGTGATGAACCTCACACAAATGGTTGACTTACCAACCAGGAAAAATTACAGGACCGGCACCAGCACACTCTTGAACTGGATCCTTACCAGTCACCCATCACGGATATCTAACACTAATGTCCTCCCTGACTCTCTCAGCTACCACTCCCCTGTTAGCTGCACTTGGTCAAATAAATTCATCAAACCACTGCCAAAAACTATCACCAGCAGGGTTCTACCCTGTGATCACCTTGCTCGACTCAAATCCCACCTCCTCCATCAAGACTGGTCCCCTATCTTCAATGCAACCAATGTAAACGCTGCCCTTGACCACTTCATAAACATCTTCACTGTGGCCTGTGACACGTATGCTCCTATTAATAAACGTGAAGTCAAATCACTCAGTAACCCTTGGCTCACAGGTGACCTCCTCAGGATGCTAAAAACAAGAGACCACCTATGAGAGCTGGCCAGAAACTCTGGAAGGCAAAACGACATCCAAAACTACAAACGTGCCCACAATGACTGCACCAAAACCATCTGGCAAACGAAGTCCGCCTACTATAAGCATGCCTCACAAACCCCTGGGGATGGTCGGGAATTCTGGAAGAACATAAAGAACTCACGGAATCCACCCAACCCCACCCCCATCAATATTTCAACATCAACGGAACCACAATCCTCAACCCAAAACCATTATGGGCACCTTTAACAAAGCCTTTACTGACCTCAGTGCTGTCCTACCTCAGGACTACTTCAAAGATGGTAAGCCTCTGTCTAGAATGAACACTACCCCCACCAGCTCCCTCCGCTTCTACTTCAAAGCAGTCAAGGCTCACCAAGTACGCAAATATGTTACCAAAGCCCTTGGCAAATCAAAACTCAGTAATGACTCCCTCGATCTCAAAATCCTGTCTCTCACACTTGATGAAGTGCTTAGTCCTCTGACCAGAGTTTTCAACCTCTCCCTCAGCCTTAGCCAGTTCCCAGACAGTTGGAAATCTGCCACTGTCACCCCAGTCCATAAAAGTGGTGACAAAACTGCCCACGATAACTACAGACCTATCTCCCTACTACCCCCACTCTCCAAGGCACTAGAATGCATTGTCTCAGACCAGCTCACAGAAGACCTGGATACGTACAACATCCTGTGCAAGCAGCAACACGGGTTCCGCAAAGGTCACAGCACCTCCACAGCCCTACTTGAATTCACCGGCGCAATCCACAACACACTTGACTTCAGCTAACAACTTGGCTCAATCTACATTGACTTAACTAAAGCCTTCGACACTGTCAATCACCGCCTCCTGCTTGTCCAGCTTCAGAACACTGGGTTGTCAACAGACTCCATTGGCTGGTTTAAGAGCTACCTTGAAGAATGGTCCCAAACAGTAAAGAATCGCTGATACACTCTCGGACCCTAGACCGGTCCGCTCAGGAGTCCCGCAGGGCTCCATTCTGGGACCCCTCCTCTTCAGCCTATTCTTAAACTCACTACCGGACAGCTGCCCAGGACAAATAATTCTCTACGCTGACGATGCTGTGATCCTCACCGGACCCTGATCCAATCCAATTACAAAATAAACTTCAACGGGCTTTCCTCCATCGAATCCTGGTTCCTAAATCATAAACTGCTTCTCAATCAGAAAAACAAGTCTATGGTCTTCTGCAGCCCCACAACAAAAACAAACAACTCCACCTCTCCATTGCAACTGAACAAGGAGCCATCCTAGAGCAAACACAATCGTTCAAGTACCTCGGCATCACCCTTGATTCCCACCACTCGTATGCTGTCCATATCCGCAGTGTTGCAAAGTCTGCCAATGTGAGGTTAGGCATATTATTCCGGCACAGGAAACACCTAACCCCAGAAGCATCATCAGTGGCCGTCCAAAGCTCCATCGTCAGCTTCCTAGACTATGGTCTTATCATATATGGGTCTGCAACTACCACTATTCTCAAACGTATAGCGTGACCTCCCTGAATAAGGCCTGTCGTCTCATCACTGGCTCACATCGCCGTACTCACACATGTGACCTTTATTCCCAATCTGGATGGCTTCAACTGGACAAACGTATAAAATACCAAACCTGCATCACGGCCAAGAAAATTATAATGGGGCTTGCCCCACCTGGTGTCTGTGCCCTCCTTAAGCCTAGACATAGGAATGTCACTACAAGGAGATCCAATTCCCATCCACTACATATCCCACAATGTCGCACAACCCAAGGACAAAGATCATTTGCCTATCGGGCATCCAACAGGCTCAGCTCTCTTGGCAGTGACATAGCGACCGCGCTCCAACACTTGGCCTCTTCAAGTCCAAGCTGCACCTCTCACTGCTTGTATCCTGCGATTGTCCATCTTAACATTTCCACCATTCCAGCTGCACAAGCCCAGCACCCAGCACTTACAATCAGTCTTTGCACCCCTAGTACCTTACCTGTCATATTCCCCGACAAGGCCCCTGGCTGCACTGTCTCCCACCCCGCCCACCTCCCCTGTATCTCCATTCCTGCCCCCACCCCCAACCACCCGTCATATTCCCCCTCACCCAGTGCACCTCCTTCCCCTCCATCTCCTACCCTCACTCCCCCACCCTCCTCCTTCCTTTGTCTTACTCATAGCTCAAGTCTTTGTACTGGTTATTACATGTCTGTAAGTCAATGATTATATGTTTGTAACTAAAAATGATGGCTGTTGCACACGCTGACGTGGAACCTTTGTAAAAGAGCCTCGGCTCAAAGTTATTGTAATCCTAGATTGAAATAAATAAATAAATAAAACTCTGGGTATCAGAGCCTTGAACTGTGTAGCTCACATGGGGGATTACCAGAAGGCTATCCTTAGCGAGGTGGAAGCTAAGGTGGACACTTCCTCACTCCCAGACTAAACAGGATGTGGCAGACGTAGTCCACTCCGCATGTTCGGCCAGTAGGCACATGCTGCACGCTACTTACGATGCGTTGGTTGCTTCTGGAAGAAGTTCGTCGTCTGCCGTGAGTCTGCGGTGACATGCCTGGCTTTGGGTGTCATGTTTGGCCTTGAAGTACAATCCGCCATTCAGGATGCCGCCTCGAGGTTCGGTGTTGTTCGTGGTGATGTCAAGGACATCATTACCGGGCTGAGAGAGAAGGGCACTGCTGTCATGAGGGGCTGACTCCATGTACAGAGCCCTCAGCGCAGCTGCCGCTCCTTTCAGCCACACGACGCCCAAGGTGAAACCACAAAGGAAAGCGGCCAACAAATGCTGGGCCCCTCCGCTGCGAAAAAAAACCCCCACCCAAACAGGCTGCGGGAGCTCCAGCCGCGGCGCTGCCCCACACCTGACTCCCTCTCTCTCCCACAGCCTCTGGTCCACCAAGGGGAACCGGTAGGCGGGAGATTCTTCCTTCATCTGCCAGGTTGGGAGAGGATCACTACCAATGCTTGGGTCCTCCAGCTTATAGCAGAGGGCCACACCATACAGTTTCTTCAGAACCCCCCCCCCAGGTCTTCTTACTCCCCCGAACATCTTCTCAAGGTTCAGGAAGAAATCTCCTTCTGTCGAAGGAGGCAATAGAACCCTTCCCTCCTCTCTTCGGGATGGGTTTCTACTCCATTTTTCCTGGTCCCCAAGAAGACAGGAGGCGTGAGGCCCATTCTGGACCTCAGCTCTCTAAATCTGTTTGTGGAGTACAAAGGTACAGGATGCTCTCCCACAGGTCTCCTGCCCTCCTTCGGCCAGGGCTGTGCGTTCTGGACATGCAGGATACATACCTGCATATCCTTATCTGCCCTTCCCACCGCAAATACCTCTGGTTTGCTTTCCAGGGGCACCACTACCAGTTCCGGGCCCTCCCATTTGGTCTTTCCTCGGCCCCCCGAATATTCACCAAATGTCTCTCGGTGGTGGCGGCCCACCTGCGTACCCAGGGAGTGCAGGTTTTCCCGTACCTGGACGATTGGCTCCTGGCGGCCCCATCCAGGGAGGAGCTCCTGCGTTTCTTTTGCCTTACCAGGCAGGTCTTTACCAGCCTGGGTATTACCATCAATCAGGTCAAATCCCATTTGATCCCATCCCAGTGCCTCCAGTTCCTCGGGGTGGTTCTGGACATGACCACCAGTATGGCCTTTCTACACCCAGACAGGGTGGCCACACTTCAGGCTCAGGCAAGCATCTTGTCCTCTCATAGGCTGATCCCCGCCAGGTCAGTCCTTCACCTCCTGGGGCTCATGGCGGCTGCAATTCCGACAGTTCCACGCACTTGGCTCCACATGAGAATCTCTCAGTGGACTCTTCAGTCTCAGTGGGATCAGCTGGTCGATGACTTGGACCAAGAGGTGCTAGTCTAGGCCACGATGATTCGGGATTTGCACTGGTGGTTGGTTCAGGAGAACCTTTGTTGGGGATTTCCCTTCTGCCTTCCTCCCCCCTCCCAAACTCTGACAACGGACGCCTCGGGCGAAGGTTAGGGAGCTCATCTAGGATCTCATTGCACCCAGGGCTCGTGGTCCATTCTAGAGCAGACGCTTCACATCAACGTGCTCGAGCTCAGAGCGGTGCTGTACGCTCTTCAAGCGTTACACCCCTTTCTGCTTCCCGGTCACCTGGTGGTCCAGACAGACAATATGAGTGTAGTCTGGTACCTCAACAAACAGGGTGGGGGAGGAACTTGTTCTATCCTCTTTTCGGCAAGCGATGCGGGTCTGGGAATGGGCAACCCTTCACAACCTTCATCTCATGGCGATCCACGTCCCTGGGGTAGAGAATTTGTTGGCAGATCACTTGAGCCGATCCTCAGCACAGCCTCACAAGTGGGAATTGGACCAGGAAATAGCAGACGGCATCTTCCTACGTTGGGAAACCCCTCAGGTCGACCTGTTCGTGTCCCCACTAAACGCAAAACTGACCACCTTTTGCTCACTCGCTCCAGGGTGTGGGCAGCTCTGGAGATACATCCTATCTCTCGATTGGAAGGGCAGATTTGTTTATGCTTTTCCCCCAGTTCCGTTGATTCCGAGGATCCTGCACAAGCTCAGCTCAGAAGGGGCCCGTATGATTCTCATCGCTCCCTTCTGGCCCAGGCAAGTTTGGTTCTCTCTTCTGCAACAGTACTCAGAGGAACCTTCGATTCCTCTTCCTTTTTCATGGCTTCTGTTGACCCAGGATCGGGGATCCCTGGTCCATCCGGGCCTCAGGTCACTTCAGCTGCATGCTTGGCTTCTGCAGACATAGCACAAGCCCGTTTTGGGGTTTCCCCTCAAGTGGCAGAGATCTTGGTGGAGGCCAGGAAGCCATCCACTTGCTCCACCTATGCCATGAAATGGAAATGGTTTTCCATTTGGGCTTCATCCAAAGACTTGGAGCCTTTCTCCTGCCCCGTCGGATGGCTACTGGACTACATGTGGTATCTCTTCGACCTGGGTCTCTGTCATTCCTCTTTGAAGGTTCACATGGTGGCTCTGGCCGCTCATCATGTTCCCTTTGGGGACAGAACTTTTGCTCAGCTGGAGGTCGCGAAGACCTTTCTACGAGGGGTTCTTCATTTGAGACCTCCCATTTGGGTTCCTGCTCCTCCTTGAGATATGAATTTAATTCTTGAGAAGCTTACGGTGCCTCCCTTTGAGCCGGCAGCCTCAGCAGTACTTAAGTTCCATTCGTGGAAGGCTCTCTTCCTAGTGGCCATTACTTCTGCTCAAAGAATTTCCAAGCTTCAGGCCTTGATGTGCAAAATTCCGTATCTGATTTTCCAAAAGGAACGTGAGGCTCTGCGCTCAAATCCTGTTTCTTCTTAAGGTGGTACCGGAATCTACGTTGAACCAGTCCATTGAACTGCCTGCCTTTTTCATGCAGCACTCCAATCACGGGGAGTATCTTTTACATACCCTGGATGTTCACCTGATTCTGAGATACTACACCAACTGGGACAAAGGATCTCAGAATGACTGACCAACTATTTGTTTCTTTTGCCAGCAAAACAGAAGGCAATGCTGTTTTCAAACAATGTTCGTCCAAATGGTTGGCTCACTGTATCACTTTCTGCTACAACAAGTATCACAAGACCTTGCCAGGCCCGGTCAGGGGTCACTGCACCGTGGTGTCGTGGCCTCTGTTGCCTGTTTCAAGAATGTGTCAGCGGCTGATATTTGCACTGCCGAAACTTGGACTTCTGTCCATACCTTTACAAAACACTACAGTTTGGACATTGCCTCTCGCTGGAGAGCTGGCTTGGGATTGGCTGTTCTGCAAGGACTTCTTTCTTAAGTCTTTCTCAGCCAGAGGATCCCCTATGGGTAGTTTCCTCCTCCATTGTGCTTCTCTTTGTTCCAGACTGCTTGGGGCTCGGTCCTATATGTAATTACCTGCTGCAAGAGCCCTCTCGAAGTAAGATAGTACAGTTACGTAAGAACTTACCGTAACAGTAGATCTTTGAGAGAGGCTCTTGCAGTAGGTAATACCTTCCTGCCCTCCATCCCCCTAAGCTTTTTCGGCTCCTTTCCATTGAGGAAATATCTGCTTCTCTCTCGTCTTGCCTTTTTGGCCTTTGGCGGGAAAGAAATGGAAGGTGGGCGTGAGAGACCGCCCCTTTATACCGACGTCACCTGACGCCGGTCACCTGACAAGGCGGTCCCTCGCCAGAGACTGCTAGCTAGAAGTTTTTCCATGGGGTCCTGATGCCTGCCGGCTTCAGTCCTATACGTAATTACCTACTGCAAGAGCTTGTCTCGAAGATCTATTGTTACGGTAAGTTCTTACGTAACTGTACTTTCTTATGGCTGTCCCATTTCCTGTTTCCAGGCTGACCCACAGTTCTTCTGGCTTCTTATGTGTATTCTCAATTTCTGTAGCTTTGATATTTTCATTGACATACAGGGCCACTCCACCCCCCCCCCCTTTTTTGCACCTTGGTCTCTTCTGAACAGTACATAGCCAGGTATTGAATTCTCCCAAGTGTGGTTACTGGTAAACCACATCTCGCTAATTGCTACTATGTCCAGTTTAGCCTCTGTCACTATTGCCTGCAGGTCTGGGATCTTGTTTCCCAGACTGCGAGCATTTGTGTACATGATTTTCCATTGGCCAGATTTCGGTGTGTTAGTTGTTGGGTGAGGTCTGGCGTTTCCACTGTGTGTCGTAAGGGGAGCTGGACCTTTTTCCTTATCTGGTGATGTAAATGAACTGAAACATGCTGAACTCCTGTATGACTACTAGCTGGGGGGGAGGGGTTTCTTCCCATTCGACGTATGGGGTGCTGCACCACTGTCCCCATTTGCTGGTTTTGCATTCTGCAAAGACACCAAACTTCTGCCCCAATGCACTGACTCCCTCCTTAATCAGATACAGTCCATCAACTTAAAAGAACTTTCACTCCCAAAACTGTTGCCAGTTCCCTACAAATTTGTGTCCTTTTTCCTGGTACCAGCCCTTGAGCCACATGTTTAGCTCCCCATCTCCCCTTCTCTGACCTTCCGTCCATCTGCCCCCCTCTCCCAGACTGGCAGGATCTCAGAGAATGAGATGCCAGATGAAATGGATGATGTTTGTCACCTAGCCTGGTCAGGTGTTCCTTGGTCTCCACAACTGACCGGCTGACGAGATCATTAGTCCCTATGTGTACCAGGACGTCAGTGTTTTCCCCTGCTTCCTGAACAATTTTAGCAATGCAGTCAGTGTCTCTCCACGCTGATGTACCAGGAGACATCTGACCATTACCCCTGACTGGAGATAGGTATCAACTCCCCAAATCATGGAGTCTCTATGATCAGAAGTTTTTTGGATTTCCTTTTTGCTTTTTTTGTTTTGGTTCCTGTTTTGGGTGAGTTTTGTTGTGCTAGCTCCTGTGTTGCAGTGTTCTGTTCTGCAGTGTCCTCTGCCCTTTGTTTGATTTCAGAGATAGAGGCAGATACCGGTTTGTAGTTTTTATATGGTTTATGGAGATAATATGTTGGAGAGCACCGAGTGATGGGGCACCCGATTTTCCTAACCACCTGCCAACCTCCCATACCAACAACCCTTTGCAGGCGAGGTGCTTCTGTTGGATGTTGGGGAAATGACAGGTGGTTCTTATAATATATTTCCTCTTGAATGTGAAATTTGAGGCATGCAATTTCTGCCCATGCTGCCTGGAGCTGAGCCCTAAAATCTCCAGTGGCCCAGCGTGTACAACAGTGTCCTAAACCTTGTAAAACTGCCCTTCTGATAAGTGTTCCGCAGTACCTGCAGTTAATGATATCCATTCCAGTTAATTTGTTGGGTTTATAACCTGGTCAGAGTAATTTGAAGGAAGAAAATTAAAGCAAAAGTTTGATTTTGTGTTTTGTTTGTTTGTTTTTGTATAACTTGTTATAACAAGTTAAATTACTAGTACCCCTGTAAATGAGGTCACCGTGTGGATACCCCACTGATCCGCCCCTTCCTTCTTTGCCACAGGAAATGTCACGACTGTGCTACCCTATAAAAGTAGTGTAGTGTGGGGTGGTTGAGGATGAGGGTGGGTAGCTGGGCCCGTCCCCTGCTGAAAAAGAAGAACCACAGACGAAAGAACAAGAAGGTAAGAGCAGAAACAGTCAGTCAGCAACAAATGCGGTAACCCTGAAAGCTTGTCCTAATGATAGATAAAACTGTAAAACGTGTAAAGCACCACCCGTAATAATTTCACAGAAGATATACCCTGTAAGAAACACTTTGCTACAGAGAAAAATAAAGCAGCAACAGAAGATATACCTTGCAAAAGACAATTTGAATCAGAAGATTACAGCAGTAATCTGTTAATACACACTTGTAGGTACACCTTGTAATAATGCAGCAGAAGGTATACTCAGCAACAACAATTTGAATCAGAGAAAAATAAAGCAATAAAATGTTAGCAACAAACAGTAACAATCCCTGTGAATACAAAATAAAAACAACACACAGTAAATCTGCCTAGCCAAAAGAAGTCTTAATCCTTTCCCTTGCTCTGGTAAGGTTCTTTGCTCTGTCCTTTCAAGCAACCTAGAAGGAAAGAGCTCAGGTGAAGCTAGGTGCCTTGGTCAGCAAACCTAGTCTTCCACTTTGAGAGAGGGTCTTGCAGTAGATAACCTTTTTCCCTCCCTCCCTGCTCCTTTTTTGGCTGTTCCTTTTCCATCAGCTCTTTACAGGCTCCAGGAGCCTTTTTTTTTTTTTTCCAGTCTCTTGTCACGCCTCCTTGGAGGTCTCCGGCGGGAGAACTGGAAGGTGGGTATGGGGACCGCCCACTATTTACTGTCATGCTGACGTCGGTCACATGATATCGGTCAGCGGTCCCCTGTCAGACACTGCTAGCTAAAGTTTCAGTGTGGTCCTGACACCAGGGGGCACAGTCTTTAAGGTGATTACCCACTGCAAGAGCCTCTCTCGAAGATCTACTGTTATGGTACATTCTTACGTAACTGTACTTTATCATATCTGATGACCACAAGGTGGCAAGACAGGGTGACAAAGCAGTGGTTAGGGCTAGTGGGATACTGGGGTGCGGAGGGAAGTGGTATTGCCCCTATATCACTTGCTGGTAAGACCCCCTGCCTGGAGTACTATGTCCCATTTTTGGGGGATGCACCTCAGAAAGGACATAGACAGGGTACGAGCAGTGCAGAGGAGGGCAGCTGCAATGGTGCTGGGGTTGCACTGGGAGCCCTACAGGGAGAGACTGAGAGATCATAATATGAACACCCTGGAAGACAGAAGAGGAAGAGATGACATGATAGAGACCTACATGTACCTCTCAGGGGAACAGGATGCAGGAAGGAAGTCTGTTTCAATGAGAAAGAGCACCAAGATGAGAGGGCATGCGATGAAGCGGGGGGGGGGTAGAATTATTTCTTCACTGAAATGGAGGTAGACACCCGGAACACACTGCCAGCAAAAGTGGTGGAGGAAAAAACAGTGGGGGGATTCATGCATGTGTGTGATAGACATAGGGGGTGTATTATAAAGCAGGGAGAAGGGAGGGTTGCAGAGACCAGGTAGGATATGCAGAGGCAGATTAGACAGGAAACATCTGGGTGGGCCAAGTGGTCCCTTTCTGCTGACAAATTCTGTGTTTCTAACTCCCACTGCAATCCAGATCCGGTCTAAGGAGGTGCCAAGGTTGCCAGCGTGCAGAAGGCCGGATTTCATCCAATCTGGTCAGGGACTATGTGGCACTTTTGAAAAACACTTACATAGGTATATTATATCAAAGGTAGCTATAGTGATAATTACCATATGAAGTGTGCAGTCTTCGGAACACCTTATTTTCCATTCCTTGTTACAGATGAGAAGAAAAACTGCAGAAAATAGTTTTAGTTAAATCTTGCATATAATTTCTTTGGCTCTAAGAGTCATTGTAGGTCCATCTGTTGTGCCATACTTTTTCTAATTTCTTAGACTCTGCTGAGTTTACTTTACTTCATTGGTGATATAAAAATAAAAAAAGCTACTTCTCCTCTCCCCCCCCCATACCATAGCCACCCCTTCCATTGATGTCTTATTGCAGTCTGTTACACATGGTAACCTTTACTTCTAGAGGCAAGGCTATCCAAGGTTAACCTCCTCTTGTTGGAGCTCTACTGGTGTTGACTCCTTCCAGCATGTCTACTCTGTCAGATAGCCCTTACCCCTCAACTGGGAACTACTGCCAGACACATGAAGTGTCATCCCTGTGATGTGATTCCTGGATTTATTGGTAGCTGGCATACTGTAGCTACAAGGCAAGCCAGAAATGCCTCTTGAATATATCCAAAACCTCACCCCCTTCCTCAAACTGAAAACTTTGACTATAGTAATATGTACTCAGAATCGAAAAAAGACAATTGGTTCAGTTTAGCAACACTTTACATGTATGTTTCCTTAATAAACTGTTGAGAAAGTGGACAAGTAAAATGTTGCTCAATAGAACTCAATGAAAACGGAAATAAAAAATGTCTTTTCTCAGTTTTCTGATTGCTTTGTGAATGTTTTTTGAGGTGTAAAACTGGTTTATTTATGAAATACTAACATTATACAGAGAGTTGGTTCCTTTTAAAGATTCCTAAGATATAGGTCATGACAGCTCTTCCTCTATTTGTTTAGATCAAGTCTATTTATTATTATTGTTTGTAATTTCTTTGCTTTTTCAGCATTTTTACTTTTCACCATTTGTCTCAAGATGATCATCTCAAGTCACTAGAATTCCTTGGAGCATTGTTTGCCCCAACTAGTTTGACCCTTACAGTCCATGATGTGTCTAAGAGGGCTATTCAGTTTTAAGTATGGCATAGTTGTTGAAGTAGAATTTCTCTCCTTAGAATACACGTTTGCTCTAATGAGGCCTACCTGTGTACCGAATAATAAAATATACAGTAGAATAATGTATGGACATCAATATTTTAGAAGATTTTTTTTAACATCCCGAGGTGTATGATACTATATAAACTGCAAGATCGAAGCTCAAGTGGTTATTGAAACAAGGGTCACTTCCTTCTTTTTCTGCATGATGATGTAACTTGTTTTATATATCCTGGCACTACGCTATAGTGTACATTTCTTGCTTCTGCATGCAAATATTTTTATTCTATGCACTGTGCACTTGTTTCTAGCTTCAGTTGATATTGCTTATTACGTTTGTTGCACTCTGTCTTTTTAAATATGCAAGCACTCTGTGGTTCTCCTCTTTAAAAGGGGGCTTTTCTCACTTAGTGTGGGATGCTCTGAAGAAGACCGCCTTACGGTTGCTACGTAAATGCACCCGGAAGTCACTGTGCCCCGGTCAGAGCGGTCTTGGTTGTGACACAAGTGTTTGGCTTGTATCTCTTTCTTTTGGGTTTAGTGTTTTACTTGCAAAATAAGTTACCCCGGAATTCGGACATTTATGCAGCAAAGGCAATCCATTTTTTGTGTGGGTACTTTCTATTATTTTTGCAAAAATGCCCCAAGATGCCTACACTGTGGTGATATCAGCAAAGCTTTATGGAGACTGGGGACCGTGGCTTTTATGTGCTATGAAGTTGTGGCTTGCATTTTTATGCCTGCATTCCTACTACTGCTTTGGGTGAGATCTTTTGCCATTTATAGTGTGTTTTTTCAGCTGTTGCTTTATTCATTAAAAGTTATTCGAAACATATGTGCTGACCCCTCTCTCTGTTTTTTTATAAGGTGCTATGTATGTTTTCAGCTCTGGGGTAACAGTGCACTTTCCCCTGTGTGAGCCCCCTTTTTCCTTCCAGATTTGTTTTTTCAAGAGGAATATATTTTTTTTTCTTACAACTTGTGGTTATTGAAAGTATCGCACACCATGGGGATGTCCAAAAAAAAAAAAATCCTCAAAAAAAGTTCCTCAGGTCTGGGACATATGTCATTCTTTCCATCCCTCTGTTTTTGAGGACCACTGCGCCCGCCTTATTCTCAGTTGACCAGATGAACGGGACTCGCCAGTCAAATCTAAGGATGCCCATCGGGTGGTCTCTGAGGCTGCGGGGTCCGCCAACCAGCTTGTGGAGTTTGAGGAGGCAGCGACCCAGGCCGTGACGCATACCTCCTCAGCTCGGCCTTCATTCCGCTTCCGCTGGTCATCTCCTTCTCAGGATCCTTCAGGGAGATTTGCCAGTCCTTGCCAACATGTGGTGAGGGCCCGTCCTCTGGGCACAAGTCCAAATCTTATAAAGAGGCTAAAAAATGGTCTCAGCGTTGATCATGGAATTGGGAATGCTCTCGGTCAAGGGCTTCTGATTCCAGAGTTTCTCCTGATCTGACTTCAGTCAGATCTTCGTCCCAGGCCACCGGCTCCATGGTACCCCCATTGGGCCAGTCGGCCGAGACGCTGATCGCTCTTCGGCTGAGATATTTCTTGAGCTAGTTGACCAGTTGTCGACTGAGGAGGCCGACTCTTTACTTTCTGGGATGGACCAGTCTGCTGACCCGCTGCCTCTGGTCAATGACCAAGACCCAGAGGTGCCTCAGCTCTCACTATGTCCCTCATGATTCTCCTGCCGGACCCCCTGGTGGTCAAGGTCCAGGTCTCGGTCATACTTCCGGGGTCGAGCAGTTCACACCACATCAGTGCCCTCCCTGGATACCATGGGGAAGCAACACCCCACTACTCTTCTTCCACATCCTCCTTGGGTGAGGAGAGGCTTTGGCACAAGTTGCATCGATGCTGTGAGGATCTTATGTGGCAACAGCTGGTGTTCCCTGGTATGAAGCTGACCCCGGCTCCTACACCAGCCATCACTTGGCTCTTGCCTCAACGGCCGCCGCCTTCTCTGCCTCAGGAGCCGACTAAGACAGTTCAGGCTAGGCCGACCCCAGCTTCTCCACCGATTCTTGTGGAGCCGCCTTCTAAACAGCCAATGACTGGTGCTCTGACCAAGGAGTCTCTTGGCTGGCCAAGGGGCTTCCCTATCGGCTGTTGATCACTGTCACTCCTGACTGTCTGCAAAGGGTCAGTGGAGACTCTGGCGGTCAACCCCTCTGTAACGACTCCTTGGAGTCGGAGAGTTCCTCTTTGCACTCCTGTCCAGTCAACGTGGAGGCGGTTGGGGGTCTCTCGATGGATGAAGGCCCCACTTCCTTTATGGGCCTTCTCCACCTGATCTTGGAGTCCACAGGTTTGAAAATGGAGCCTGTCTAGAAATGGGCTCGATACCTTTGACTGAGATCCTGGGCTGGGGAAATACTCCTGAGGAGGCCTTCCTGGTGGCAGAAATCATCCTTGGTCCTGCCTTGGAACTTTGGCAGCATCCGCTTCTTGCCCTCTGCCCGGATAACCCGTAGGTATGCAGTACCTACCAGTTCCCTGTTGGGATTCACAGAACACAGCTGAGGGGCTGGTGGCCAATTCTGTGATCAGGTGCTCTGGCAACACTGGTGGTGTTGACAAGCCACCAGACAGAGAGTCCAAGAAGGTCTGTACTGCCTCCTCGCTTGATCTTCACCGGGCAAGCTCAGTCCTCTTTATGGCCCACTTCTCCCATGCCCTGCTGGGCAGCCTGATTGAGGTGCTTCCTCATCTGCTGGAGGACCTCCAGACCATAGTCAAACATGTCCAGGACCAATGCCGGGCTGTAGCAAAGCAACAGCTCCAGACAGCCATGAACATTGGGGACTCCTGTGCCCGCTCCATGGTGGCCGAAGTGGCCATGCACCACAGGGCTTGGCTGAGGATCTCAGCCTTCACAGCAGACACCCCACACAAGATAGCAGATGTTCCTTTCCTGGGCACCAACTTGTTACAGCGTGGGGTAGAGGGCCACCTCACCCACATCGAGAAGTCCAGTGCCACCTTGGACTCAGTGACATCTGCCCAAAATAACCCAAAGGGCTCTAAGCAGCAACAGAAAAAGAAGCCATTTTAGTCCACCTCTACTCCTGCGGCCAGAGCAGCCCAGCCACAGGCTGGTCAGCATGCCCAGGCCCGGCAACCTCCACCAAAGTCAGTGGCCCCAGTTGTCCGTAAGCCTAGAGGGGGAGAGGCGTCGGTCACTCCTCAGCCAGATCCTCCTCCTCCAAGCCTGCCCAGTGACGGGATGAGGGTGCCTCCCTCATGCCCATCACACCTCCTCTTGGTCCTCCCATGGAGGTCCGGCTGTGCCACTTCCTTTTTGCCTGGTCCACTGTCACCACAGACAGGTGGGTCCTCGAGGTGGTGAGTTGGGGTCTGTATCTGGAATTCAAATAGTATCCTCCTTGCTGAGCCTGTGCCTCACGGGAGGATGTGGTATCTGCAGACATCCTGTTGGATCTTCGAGATGACATTGCCCAGCGCCTCCACAAGGAGGTCGTGGTCCCTGTTGCTGATCCTCCGGAACACCCAGGGTTTGTCTCCAGGTACTTCGTGGTGCCAAAACGGACTGGGGCTGGTGCCCCAGTCTAGATGTGCATGACCTGAACAAGTTTCTCAAGTCGCGCAGCTTCAGGATGGTAACTGTGTCACAGCTCATACCATCTCTGGAGCAAAGCATGTGATTTTATTCACTGGATCTCCAGGATGCGTTCTTTCATGTCCCAGTCCATCCGTTTCACAGAAGGTTCCTCCTGAGCAGAGGGAACCCTCTTCGAGTTCCAGGCCATGCCATTCGGTCTGTCCATGGCCCCCAGGGTCTTCATCAAGTGCACTGCAGTGGTGGCAGCTTACCTGAGGTGCCGAGGGTCTGGGCTTACCCCTGCCTGAATGACTGGCTAATCACAGGTCCCTTCAGGCCTGAAGTGAAGCTGTCCAGAGACCTGGCCTCCAGACCTCGCATCTGCCTTGGCCTCCTAGTCAATGAGGCCAAGTCAGAACTCATGCCTTCTCAGGTGATCAACTTCATCGGGACAGAGCTTGACTCTTGCAGAGGCAGAACCTGGCTTGTGGCAGACATGGTAGAGGTTCTCTCCTCCGTTGTCCAGTCATTTTTGTTGTGCAGTTGCACTCTGCCTGGCATTTCCTGCACCTGCTGGGTTACACGGCGGTCTGCACCAGCATGGTCCAATGGGCCCACTGAAGAATGGGCTCCCTGCAGTGGGAGCTGGCCAGCCAGTGGTCTCAGCACAGGGGTCACTTCGACCAGCTGGTCACTGTGACCCAGCGGATGTGGGATTCCCTCCAGTGGCGGTTGGTCTCAGAGCATCTGCAGGAAGACATCCTGTTTGTCCACCAAGAGCCGAATGTCATCCTGATGACTGATGCCTTTCTCATGGGCTGGGGTGCCCACCTGGGGGAACACAGAGACCATGGGCTCTGGACTCCCAAACAGTCCTGATGCCATATCAGCCTGCAGGAGCTCTGAGCAATTCATCTGGCACTGACTGCCTTTTCTCCTCACTTTCAGGGTAAGGTGGCTCAGGTCCAGATGGACACACCACAATCATGTACTACCTCAACTAACAGGGTGGGACATGCTCTCTGCCACTGTGTGAGGAAGCTGTCAATGTGTGGACCCTCATGTGCAACCTGGAGGCTGATCTCCTAGCCATCCATGTAGCAGGGGACTCCAACCAGCTGGTGGATGCCCTCAGTCATGTGGATGAGGCATCTCACGAGTGGTCTCTCCACCCAGATGTAGTGCACAGTTTGTTCTCCCAGTGGGGCACCCCTCAGGTAGACCACTTCACCTCCAGGGAGAATGTAAAGCTGAGACTGTTTTGTGCTCACCCCCATCAACAGGGAACACTGCAGGGGGATGCCTTCTCGAGGTCCTGGACCCCAGGCCTGTTCTATGCCTTCCTTCTGCTTCCCTTGATTCACAAGGTGCTTCTCAAGCCCAGGAGGGACAAGGCACAGGTGATACTGATGGTTCCAGACTGGCCATACCAGTTTTGGTACCTCAAGTCTCCTCAGCAGCAAGCTCCCAAGGTGCCTTTCTCTCCGCCGAGACCTGCTCTCCATAAATCAGGAGAAGGTACTCCATCCAAACCTTCGGTCCCTGCACCTGACAGCCTGGTTCCTGAGCACCTAGAGTTCCAGGCTTTGGGTGTCTCAGAAGATGTCCTCACTGTGGTGGAGGCATCACAGAAGGAGTTGACCAGGAAGTGCTATGCCTTCAAGTGGAAGAGGTTCGCCATTTGGTGCCAGGGGAAGGAATTGTCCTGTCCAGTGGCTGGCATCCTTGACTACCCGTGGTCCCTCTCTAAGTCGGGCCTTCAGTCAGCGACCCTTAAGGTGCACCTAGCAGCCATCTGTGCTTTCTGGGCATGGGCCATTCAGCAGTCAGTGGTGTAGGAGAATGTAATCTGGTGCTTTTTCAGGGGCTTTGACCACATTTCCCTTCAGGTGCATGAACCACCACCACCTTGGAATCTGCTGCTGGTTTTGGCAAACCTCAGGGGCAAGCCATTTGAACCGGTGTGCAGGTGTGAGATGTCTCATCTGTCGTGGAAGACCACCTTCTTAGTGGCTATCACATCAGCCAGAGGGATCAGTGAACTCCAGGCACTTGTGGTGGCGTCTCCTTATCTGGTCTTCCACAGGGACATGGTTGTCCTTCGTCCAACCCCTGAAGTTCCTCCCGAAGGTTGTTTCAGAGTTTAACCTTAACAAGGTGATTGATCTCCTGATGTACTTCACTAATCACTCTCAGAGGCTGAACACAGGCTCCATATTCTGGACCTGAGGTGAGCGCTCACTTATTACAAAGAGCGCACGGCTGGAATTTGGGGAGAGGTTCGCCAGCTGTTTGTAACCTACGCTTAAGCTGCACCAGGCAGACTGACAGCCAAGCGGATGATTGGCAGGTGGATTGTATCCTGCATCGACCTGTGCTATAGGTTGGTGGGTAGGGAGCCTCCTGTAGGGCTATATCCAGGAAATCTGTAGGGCTGCTACCTGAAGGTCAGCACACACTTTCATTTCTTATTACCACATCGACCTTGAGTCATGTTGGGATGCTGGTTTTGGGGCCTCAGTTCTCCAGTCTTTGTTTGCTAAGTAGGGTGTGTGTGCCTTGCCTCTCTCCTCCTGGAGAACTTCTAGGAGTTTGCCAGAAAGTGTGGATAGAACATCATATCCACGTCCCTAGAAAAACAGGTTATTCACCTGTAACAGTAGATCTTCTATGGAATGGTCTCTTGCAGTAAGTCATTACTTCTGGGAGTTCCCAGCAGGTGGCGTTATCACATGGCAGCTTCTTCTAGCAGTCTCCTCACCAGGGACCACCCACACGACATCTCTTCCTGGATGTTGCATATAAAAGTGGGTGGTTCCTGGCAGTCTCCATTCATTTCCCCGCCAGCTTCTGCTCGCACAGCAGCTAGAACAATCTTCTGCAAGCAAGTCTTCGAAGAGAACTGAAGCTTCCTCTTTACAGCTTGGGATGCCTGGGCTTTATACACGGAACCATTTCCTCTGCTTTACCAGAGAATTAACTTGGTAACCTGAAAACAAAAGGTTACAAACATCATGGAAGACAAAAAAGCTTTCAATTATTTCCCATTGGTGGGACGTTCATTCCTCATCGACGGAGGCTTCTAATATAATTCCCATTGATGGGACGTTCATTCCCCTTCGACGGAGGCTTCTAAGCTGTTTCCCATTGAAGGGATGTTTATTCCCCATCGACGGAGCACTAACACAACACTTTTCGTCGATGGGATACACTCCCCCATCGACGGAGACTCTCAGAAAGCCTCTTCCATCGACGGGACTGCCTACCCCATTGACGGAGCATCTAATTCTCACACTCTCGACGATGGGACACACTCCTCTGTTGGACGGAGGTCGAAAAAGCCTCTCCTGTTGACGGGACTACCTCCCCTGTCGACAGAGCATCTAATTTTTATTCCCTTGTCGATGGGGCACACTCCTCCATCAACGAAGGCTCTCAAAAAGCCTCTCCTGTTGACAGGACTGCATCCCCCGTCAGCGGAGCTTCTGGGTTTCACTCTCTCATTGACTGGGCTACCCCCCCCTGCCCACATCAACGGAGCCGATGAATTCCACTATGGGACTGTCTTCCCCATCAACGGAGCCTACATTTATGACCCTCCTGTCAATGGGAGTACCTATATCATCGGCGGAGCATCTATTGTATGCTTCCACGTCGACGGCCCACATTCCACCGTCAATGGAGCAGGTTTTCCATCATGAAATCATACCTTTAGATGCTATTTCTCCATCAACGGAGACTATTATTTTGACGTAAACCCCTCTGGGGCCCTAAAATAGATGATAAAGAAGTCTCAATTCTTCCTGCCTATACCCATGAGGACACCTCACCACATATTATGGGGTCACACCTCATGAGAAGAAGGGGCAAATCAACATATTTTACCCTATGGCTATACCACATTCATTAAATAAAAAAAAAAAAAAAAAAACTCTCTCCTTCCTTATCACCTCAGATACTTATGGAGGAATACTATTCTGTGAACATACCACACAGAACGAAGGACCTCTCAGAGGAGATGTATTATGAAGGGGCTCCTAACATGGACTTTCAGGAGGCACACTTCCCCTTATTTTACAATGCTCTTTGTGACGACGACAAGGCTCAGACTTCCAGGGCTAGCTTACCCCTGATGATTTTCTCAGTTTACAAATAAACAATAGGGTTAACAACCCAAACAAAAACTCTAGAAGCCTTAATTACATGGAGAATATTTGCCCAGGTATTCTGAATACTCGGATACTGACTTATATGGGCCATATGCTAAATACCTGCATATTTTGGATATTCTCATCACCTCCTTTCCCTGAAATGGAATAATTGATGGCTTCAATTAATACCTTTACTGACATCCCTTAAGACCGGGCTATGATATAATGGATATTTAGCCACAAGCATTCCTATACAACATCAAGCCTGGTTCACAGTTCCCGGCCTTATATATGCTATACAAAAAAAAAAAAAAAATAGGGGAAAACAAGGAGGTGTATGTCTCTAACAGTGGACACTTTTAAGCAGAGACCAAGTACGGGTCGCTAAGACCATCACATCTGGATCCTGCCTGCATCTTATGAGTGCCCTTTCATGGTGAGCACTGTCTCCAACCTCATCCAGGGCCTATTACAACATTAAATGCAAATAACAGATGCAACTTTTAAAAAGGGAATACCAAAACCCAAATTATACACATGGCATGTGGATCAACCCCACTGCACAATTCCATATTTAATCTCTTGCCTTGAATGTTGCCATATGGCTCATGCCTACCCACCATCTGGAACTTTTACTCAGATATCTGTTTACCCAACAGAATAAATAAAGGGATCACCATACTAGCTTTTCATGTAAAATGCCTGAAATATAACTATGAAACGTTCATTAATGCCACATCCTGACCCTGGACAAGACTCTCTTTATCGATCCTATATCATTAAGGATCAATGGACTATTAATGGACCAATGAGAGAACGGACCCATACATGGGCTCGACAAATCTGGCATTACAGGCTATAACAACACTTAATAGCCATTACCGACAAATTAATACTCAAATTAAACTTCAAATATGAAGGGAGAAACGCTAAAATACCGCAACCTGAATGGTCTGCATTCCCAAGCTTAATGACTGCCTTGTAAATGAGATTCTAATAACTTTTAATCCCAAACTGGGTGCATTTGCATCATTTATGACTATATAGCAGACATTTCTTGCTGCCTCCTGAAGGGCTACTAAGTAACAATCCTACATGAATACATTTGTCTCATTTATGACTTTGTCACAGACATCTCTTTGCTGTCCTCCTGATAGCTACTAAGTAGCATATGCACTCCTAAATGGATACATTTACATCATTTATAACAACTTAGCAGACATGTCTTTGATGCTTCCCTGACAAGCTACAAAGTAGCACTCCTAAATGGACACATTTATATCATTTGGGTTTCCTTTTCAACCCTGGGCTCATATTACTATCTACTTACAAGAGCCCTGTACAATTTCACCAAATTATTCTCTGAAAACCTCAGCTAATAGTTCATTTCTAGCATATATATATATATCTCAGAAACTGGATAACCAGAATATTCCTCAGGGACATATTGCACTTATACCCTCTTACTCAGACCTTTTACACCATAGGATCTGACTTTTCAACTTCCATATCCTGGGCTACAAGCCACTGGGACCTACCGGTCACTTCTTTATACGGATGACTCGGTCACATGTCTTATTACTATAATAGATACAGTATACCCTGATCAGGTCCTGAGCAGCCTTACTCCTCAGGAGAACACTATTAACAACCAATTTGGCTTGTTTCACCAATAATTTTATCACTGACATTATAATGCGGTCACCTGGTACACTGTCCAGACCTTTACCAGGCAATATAACTGGGATACTGCCTTTAGATGACTACCGGACATTTGGCCACACTACTCTATAAGGGACAGTGCCATAGCTGGCCTCCCTACTGGCACATAACTGCTTGGGAATCTCCCAGAAATAATGACTTACTGCAAGAGACCATGCCATAGAAGATAGTATGGTTACGTAAGAGCTTACCGTGACAGTAGATCTTCCAGGAATGTCTCTTGCAGTAAGTAGTTTCTCACCCTCTGTGCCCCTGCCATCTGAAACAGGGAAAATACAGACAGGGTTGGAATACGCTGGTACCTTGGTTCCCCTCAGTCCCTTGCCATTATGAGCTGAAACCGGAGGGGAATGGAGATTGCCAGGAACCACCCACTTTTATATGCAGCATCCAGGAAGTGATGTTGTATGGGTGGTCCCTGGTGAGGAGACTGCTGGAAGAAGCTGCCGTGCGATAGCGCCACCTGCTGGGAACTCCCAGAAGTAATGACTTACTGCAAGAGACATTCCTGGAAGATCTACTGTTATGGTAAGATCTTATGTAACTGTACTTTCTAGTAGTGGTATATGATGTTCATCCACACGGACCCACCCGACCTCCCCAGGCTTTGGCGCACAACACTGCTTCCAGTGCACAAGATCTGGAGTCATGGGGCAGAGCCAAGACATTCCGGCCAGAATTAAAGGGAAAGGCAACTGCCAGAAAGTGTGGATGAACATCGTATACCACTCCTAGAACTACTGTTACAGGTGAGTAACCTGTTTATCTTCGCCCCCCTGTCCCCAAACCCGACAAAGGGAAGGGGGGGTTACCGGGGTTTAAGAGGAGGTGTTAGGCACCAACAGTGCCTTGCCTGATGGCCAGGGTAGCCGGGGCCGAGGAGGCCTGGTGCCTACCACTAGACCCAGAGGTCTGCGGACACTGGGGTCACTGCCCAGGATGGCAGGTTGAAGGAAGATGTAACCCACCCCACTGGCTACAGGAACCAGTGCAAAGGACTATTCCTGACTCCTGCAGGGTGGACAGCAGTGTTTACACGTCCTCCCCAAACAGCGAAAGGCCCCAGAAGGGGGATCCAGAATGGAAACCCGTACCACTTGGGTAAAATCGGACAGGCGAAGCCAAGCATGGTGCCTGAGACAAACCGCAGAAGCAATACAACAGGCGGCAGCGTCTACCGTTTCTTATAAAGCACGGAGAATGTGAAAGCCCACATTAGAGGCCAAGCCTAAGAGATGCTCTAGCTGAGACTGAGCTGAAGACCCTGGCAGGGATTGGACCAGGTCTCCTACCTGTCCTAAAGGAGCTTGCTGATGTACCAGCATATGCGTAAGGTAGTTCTGGGCCCACAGGGCCAGGGTCGAAGAGGCATGGACCAGCCCCAGAAAGTCCATATGGCTGGACTCCCTATCTGGAGGGAATTCACCATGACTTCTGGACTCCCCACCCTCCATCTGGATGTCCCATAACACAGAGGGGTCAGCCATGGGGTGGGAGTCAAAATGAGGCCTGCCGTCGGGAGTGTGATATAGTCAGTCAGCCTTCTTTGGAACAGCTGGGACTGATGCCAGCTGTTGCTAGACTGTCAAAGAAATGTCATTGTGTGGTACCACTAAACTGGATATAACCACTGACTTGACTTCTGGAAGGCGCTGATGCTTCACCAGACAGCGTCTTTGAGGGTTCTGCTCCTCATACGCGACCTCTGGGAAGCCTGGATCATCTTCATCATAGCCAGGAAAGAGGGGTCTTCCGGAGGGGACTTAGGAGTGTCCCTGATCCACACTTCCCGGGGGTGGATGAGGGGGGAAATTGGGGATTTGAGGGTATCTGAGACCACATGCAACGATCCCTCAGAGTCCAAGGCAGAGTGCGGAAGTGGCGACAAGCCAGAGGTCATGACTGTCCTGGTCCCCAACCAGCTCCATGGCAGGAGGGGGAGCTTCTGTGTCGGATGAAGGAGGGTCCCTCACCGGGGAAGAGGCTGACACCAGCACCTACTGTGTAGGATCTGGGCGTTGGCAGACACTCACCATGCAGGAAGAGCGCTGAGTCCACCGACGTCTGACAGAGGAGCATTGGGTGGAAGGAATATCCCAGCACTGGATAGTGCATTTGGAGGCCATAAACAGGGCCTGATGCCGGTCCCAATGGGCCCATCATATGCCCAAGAGGCACGGACTGACGGTCCCGGCCCAGGACAGGAGGGTCCTATGTACGGACCGAGGACAGAACTGGTAGTGGTAGCTGATCGGGTGAAGTCTTCAAGGGGTCCGAGGTAGGGACTGACTCCTGGTGAACCAAGGAGGTGTCCAGAGGTGAGGTGGTCGGGGACACCTGACCCAGAGGAGGAGGACCCGCAGGCTCTGATGAGGGATGACTCGATGCCAGGTTCGCAGACAAGAAACTGGTGGAGGAAGGCCTGCTGGCGCCAGGTGGGAAGGACCCTGAGGGGACACCAGCGACGGCGGCTGTGGAGCCGAAGGCACGGGGGGGGGGCAGATGCAGGCTGCGACCCAGGGGGAGCAGGCAACAGCAGGTGTCAGTCCAACGGACCGTGGACTCCAAACTGGGGTCCGACAAATACACCAAGGCTGAATGGGTGATGTCAGTCAAAACGTCACCCAAAGAACCAGCCTGGTCACCTGGCTCAAGACCCTAACTGAGAATTGGCCTGAGTAACAGGGGTGGCAAGACGGAGGAGGAGGAATCCCCCGAACCCACAGAAACACTGCCTGCCACAGAGATAAAGGCGGGAGGCTTATCCACAGGCAGCCTAGAAGGAAGGAGGACTGAAGTGGTTGTCAAGGTCGACCCCCTCCACCCCTCAGGGGGAAGACTCAGCATCTGCCGTGGCCCCTGAAGGCAACCGCGGCTCAGGAGTGGATCATTCCCAGTCCCGGTATTTCCTACGGTTCTTCTTCGATGAGGAAGTCTCTGCAGAAGTCCTCTCTGTGGTCTGGGTCTGCAACTCCTTTTCCAAGGCAGCCAGTCTTTGTTGGAGTAGATGGGTCTTCAGAACTTTCTGGCATCTTTTGAGTATGTCCTGGTTGAATTTCTGGCATGCCTGGCAGGCTTTGGCATCACGGTCTGGGCCTAAACAGATGACGCATGCGGTATGGCCATCTTTTGTCAGGGAGATGCTTGCCTGAGACACACTTCGACTTGTGGGAATCCGCAGAAGAAGTAGGCGATGACATGGTGCTGAAGAGCAAACTTTTGAATGATAGAAAAAAAATAGTAAAGAAAGAAAATGGTGGGTGACTGAAGCAGTGATCCACAAGGTCCAATGAGTGCAGGTCAATGGTGGGAAAAGAACTGAGGTGGGCATGGGGACCTCTCTCATACCAGTGCGGACATCAATGTGCCAACTTCCAGGGGTGGTCCTCGTGTAGACTGCCGCAGAAATCTTCTGTGTGATCCTGGTGCTCATGGATTAGTCATAATGGTGTTGCTTACTGCAAAAGCGCCCTCAAAGTAAGATCTATGGTTATAGGTGAATAACCTATATTTCTCACTGCAACATGAATACATTTTTCAATATGTACCTTTAAATATACACTCCCATTGCAAAGTATTTAGCATCACTCTTCATGTGACTAAGATGAACTAGCATGCATCAGTGCTAATTCTGACCTTGACACTAGGAACTTAATGGCCAATACAGGCCATAAAACATGGTGAACATGAAATGTGACGCCATATAAATGGAATTGGAAATGAAATAAAGTGCAGGGATCAACATTGGGGTGGGTGCATAGTGAAGTACATAAAAATCCATTTAACATGAACTGTTACTTCAGTCATGTAGACTGTTTTGTTGTTGTTGTGTTCTGCATCAGGACAAAGGTCCTGGGCTTTAGGAGGACAGATTTTAAGGAATTTGGAGACTGCCTCAGAAACTGCCTAGTTGGGTGGGGGGTGCCAGGAAGGAGTAGATGAACAGTGGGTAAAACAAAGAGAGGGCTTAATTAAGGCAACTATCCTCAGCATGAAGGAAGTGAGTACAAGGAAAAAGAAACCAAGTGGCCACAGTGGTGGAGGAAAAAGGGGTAACTTTCAGATGGTGTAAGGAAACACAAATGGAGGAAGACAGAAAGGTGTACCATGTAAAACAGGGAAGCAAGTACAGCAGTAAGAGGAGCAAAGGTACAGACAGAGGAAAGGTTAGCCAAAGGGGTAGCAGGTGGGGATAAGACTTTCTTCAGGTATGTAGGTGAGAAGAAGAAAGCAAGGGGAGGGATTGTGAGGATAAGGAGGGCAGCAGAAGTAAGATGTGAAGAAGAGGACCAAGAAAAAAACAGACATCCTTAACAGGTACTTCTGGCTCAGTTGTTACAGTGGGGGGGACGGACCACCAGTGATCTGCAGAAACAAAGAGGGGGGAGATGGACACAAGTTCATTTTCCGAGAAGAGATTCCTGAAGAGACTTGCAGCTCTGAAAGTGGAAAAGGCTATGGAACCGGACAGGATACACCCAAGGGTACTGAAAGAACTCTGGGAAGTGCTGGCAGCCTACTGACAGCCTGATTCAACAGGTCACTGGAATCAAGCATGGTTCAGGAGGACTGGAGGAAAGCAGATGTGCTCCTTCTACATAAGATCATTAGCAGGGAAGAGGCTAGTTGCTATAGGCCAGTGAGTCTCACCTCAGTGCTGGGGACATTAATGGAAACACCGTTAAAGGTAAGATAGTATCATGAATCCAGTGGGCTGCAAGACCAAAGGCAGGATGGATTTGGGGGGTCATGGCCAGATGAATCTGCTTGAGTTCTTTGGCTGGGTGACCAGGGAAATAGAGCAGGGGAGGCCAGTGATGTAGCCTGTCTGGATTTTAGCAAGGCCTTCAACACTGTGCTGTGCAGGAGACCAATAAAAAAATTGAGCAGCCTAGGGGTGGGATCCAAAGTGGTCAGTTGGGTTAGAAATTGGTTAATGGATAGGCAGCAGAGAGTGGTTGTTGACGGCATTCACTTTGATGATGGAAGAGTGACCAGCAGGGTGCCGCAGGGTTCAGTTCTAGGACCAGTCCTCTTCAGTGTCTTAATAAGTGACATTGCAGATGAACTAGAAGGGAAGGTATGCCTTTTTGCAGATGATACCAAAATCTGCAATAGTGTGGACAATAAGGACGGAGTAGAAAGACTGAGTAGGGATCTTCGGGAAACTTGAGGAGTGGTCAAAAACATGGCAGTTGGGTTTTTTTTTAATAGGAGGCACCTGTGCTATGGAAAAACTGCAGGGAGAAACTTATAGCACTGTGGAAAAACACTACCACTGTACTTCAGAAAAATACTACATACATACCATTGCACTATGGAAAATTCCTAGACTACAGAAAAACACTACTTTATATACCACTGCACTATGGAAAATCCTTACACTATCAACAGCAGTAGAGGAAACCGATCTTACTTCGAGGAAGGCTCTTGCAGCAGGCCAGCACCGGTAGGACTAAGTCACCAGGTGCCAGGACCACACAGAAAACATGCTAGCTAGCAGTCTACAATGGGTGACCGCCCACTGTCGACATCAGTGGTTGACGTCGGCCTATCCTATAAAGATGCACGGTACCCCACACCCTCCTTGGTTCCTTTCCTGCCATCGACCTGCGTCACAACAACAGTCGCCCCCCCATTACTTGCACTTGCCATGCTTTTTTATTTTCCTTTCTTTTAAGTAGATAACATTGAATTTTTAGGCGGCCACCCTAAGGCAGATTCAGTGGTGTCATAGTGGGTGCGTAGGAGAAAAGCACAGACAACAAAAAGTAGGTGCAAAACACACCAATGTGTGCATTTATTTACAAGAAATAAAAAAAAAAAAACTTTCAGAAAATAAAATAAACAAGCATAACACAGCTAGGACATGGCATTTGTCCCACCCTCTGTGTTTCCTCAACTTCTCCCAAGGTTGAACTGATCTCCTTTAGACTTGGAGACAGGGCCTTATATACAGGCTAGTCACATGATGGATGAGGCTCTGCCTCCTAGTCTAATACAAAAGTGTTTCTAGGCTAAAAAAATAGAATTCAAACATAATATCCCAAATAATATAAATCATAATTCATAATGGAGGCCTCCCAACAGAAAAACAAACAGTTTTAGCATTTTTAGGAGCATTTGTCCACTGTAGCTCCACCCACCTGCTGTGAGTGACAGATCAGCCTCTATATAAACAGCAGCACAAAGGGGTGCTGGCCCCTAAGAGGAGACCTGCAGAACAACACCCAGGTGGGGCCTGCTGAACAACACCCAGGTGAGCTACAATGGCTGGGAACAAAACATATGAAGTAAAAGAATTCAGTTCTTTGTCAGGATGAAATAAGCAAAAATTATATAATGTATGTTAGAACGCTGTTAACCTTAGGAAATCAACATTTCCTAAGGTTGTTAACCTATCGATGTGACGTAGATATGTTGTTAACCTATCGATCCTCGTCACATCGATAGAATTAACTGCAGTAGTCTCTGCATGTCTGGCGCTTTTTTTCGACACGGAAACCGACTGAAGGAAACCGACGGGAAGGACTGAAGGGCACGCGGTGACTTTTAAAAAACGTAAGCCCTTTTTTTTGATAGTGGGACCATACACTATAAAAATAATGTATAGTCCCTCTTATCGTTAACTGGCTAATTTACCGTCTTTAGGTTGCCATGGCTGATTTAAACCTCTCGAGCTCGCTTCAGGTTTACATGGTCACCCTGGCAACCTCGACTGTTAACTGACCGTTAACCTATAGAGGACCATACATTATCCTCTATATTAGTATTTGCATAACAAACAGTAAGGATATGGTTTAGCTTAAATTTTGGCTTTTGTTTTCTTTAATGCAGAGGGTTCTTATGTTACAGAGGGAAAACCAAACAAAAGAACTAAGAAGAGCAAGAAGAGTTTCAGGGAGAAGTTCTCTTATAAAACAGCATTTTTAGCATGAGAAACTTTTTTTTCTTTATAGCCCTGAGCTGCCAGCCACTTGTTACCTCTGCTCAGTCATGGACCATGGGGCTTCCACCCCTACTAGCAGCGCGACCCTCTAGTACCCCGGATTTTGGTGGCTGCAACTTTGGCCTAGCACTGCAGATATCGAGATTGGTCAGAGGGTCGCTTGGGGGACTAACGCCCATGGCAAGCGCCATCTAGGGCTGCTGGCAGCCCCTCAGTTTTTCCTGGTTTTCTGGGGAGCGGGACGCAATGACGCCCCGCGTCCGCCTCCTGCCTCCTGAAGTACTGCTGCTGGTAGCTGCGGTATCCTGCCTCCACCAGGGGTCTGTCAAGGCCAGACGGCCTCCCAACCCTCCCCTGGAGAAGGAGAGCAGTCCACGGATGCTCCATCCTTCTCCCTGGCCGCTCCAGCCGACCCGAGTCCATTCCCGAACCCGGGTTGCCGGCATCACAAGCGGAAAACCCACTGCTGCGCCGATGGGCTGGCTAGCATGAGAAACTTTTAATGACACTGCTCTTACAGAAATATGTTTACCTAATTTTGCTCTGTAGCCCTGTTAGTGTTTTTGGTGGCAAAAAACACTAATAGGAGATACAGAGACAGAATACATCAGAAGAAAGCGCCTGTTATTTTTTATAATTGGTATTTAATGCTTAGTACAGGAATACTGCTATTTTGAAACCCCTTTCCTAGCTTTTTCAGGGGGTTTTAACAGGATACAGCAGTGAGTAACTGTATCTGTACACACAGACTTTCAGACAGAGCCTTCACTCATGGAACAGCGCTACAAGCTGCAAGGTTGCAACACAGAGGAAGGCATAGTTTTGATTTCTGCTTCTTTTTCTTTCTTTTAACAGGTTCTGCAGACTTTTACACCAAAGGCACAAAACCTCTAACTAAATTGGGGAGAGAAGAGCAAGGGAACATAAAGGCAGCTCCCTCTCTCGTAACATGGGGGTTTAAAGAAGAGTTTTGATAGCTGAGCAGAGTCTGCAGCTCTGCCAAATATGCTTTTATCTGTCCTTTTACAATAAATGCTGGCATAACAGTGAGGCAGAGGCTGGCAAACCAGGCAGTGGCCTGCTGTGCTTTTCCCAAGGCAGGGAGGAGAGAGAGAGAGAGAGAAGAGAGAAAAGGAAAAAGAGGAAAGAAGAAAGGCAGCGTAGGTGGCTAACCTACAAGATCGGAGAGGATAGGATAGAAAAAAAAGAGTGCTGTTGCGCAACAGACTTTAAGCAGGAAGATGACAGTGCAGGATCTCTCTCTCAGACTTGTCTCCCAATCCGAGGTTGGGGTGGGGGGCACAGTGCTACCACATGCCATCCTGCCCAAAAGGAAACCAGGGGTTAAGCTTACTGGTTTCCTAAGGAAGCAATCTGAATCCCCCTAGAACAACCCAAGGGGGGTTGTTGGGACTTCCGCCCTCCCTCTCTGGAAGTCCCACCCCAGGGCACCCTTATACAAATGGTGTTATTACACCAATATCACTCATGGTTATACAACCATGACATACTAGTTATGATCAGCAAAACACTTGCCCTGGGGTGTGTAGTCTTTATAAAGGTAAAGACTACCTTTTTGGCTATCTATAGAACTATCCTAAGTCCTATACCCTCACACCGTATACCCAAAAATGAGAAGGAAAAACATTATGTATAAATCCAATAATCTATCTTTCTATTTCTATTTACAAATCTACATATTTACAGGGACAGTATTGCACAGATCATCAGGATCTGTTTCTAGGCCTGCAGCATAGAGGGACATAAAATCTGCGTTCTTATGCTGGGAGCCAGGTCTGTGCTTTACACTAAACCTGTAAGGTTGCAGTGCTAGTTCCCACCGGAGAATCCTGGCATTTTTATCTTTCGTCTGGTTCATCCAGACTAAGGGGTTGTGATCGGTAACGAACATAAATTCAGTACCCAAAGATAAAAACGAAGTCCCTCAGTTTCCCATTTTATAGCGAGACACTCTTTTTCGATGGTGGAGTAGCGCTGCTCCCCATCATGCAGCTTTCTAGAAATGTACAGGATAGGATGTTCTTCTCCATCTACGGTTTGACTCAAAACAGCACCAGTCCCAACATTTGAAGCATCAGTGTGGACTTCAAATGGTCTATCAAAGTTAGGGCACCGCAGAACTGGGGAAGAACATAACACTACTTTGATGGCTTGGAATGCCTGCTCACATTCCAGTGTCCACTTTACAGTGTTGCCACACTGCCTCTTAGTGAGATCAGACAGTGGGGCTGCTACAGAGGCAAAGTTGGGAATAAACCTCCTATAATAAGCAGCAAGTCCTAGGAATGATCTCGCCTGCTTTTTGGTCTGAGGTACAGGACAATTTGCCACGGCTTCCACTTTTGGGATATCTGGTTTCACCTGCCCATTACCTAAAATAAATAATAATAAAATGTGTTTGTTATAGTGCCTTTCATATAACCAAAGCGCTGTACATCAAGATAAAACAAAATACAATAAATACAATAAAATCAAGAAAATCCAGAGTAGGCTTTCCCCCACAAAAAAAGTCTTAAGTGCCTGCTTAAAGCGCCCACCATCCTGCACTCCCGAAGCTGACGTGGCAGAGAATTCCAGAGGGTAGGTGCCACAAAACCAAAAGCACGTGCACCAGATGACTTTAAGCTTACCTCAGAATCTCCAGCAACCCCTTGTCAACCAAGCGGAGCTGTCGCAGAGGGGTGTAAGGGACCAGGAGCTCTTTCAAGTAATCAGGGCCCTATCCATGTAGGGCTTTGTAAGTCAATAGACCTACCTTAAAGGTGATCCGCCACTGAATAGACAGCCAGTGCAGACTGTGCAGTACAGGGTAATGTGCTCTTCTAGATGCTCTGGTCAACAAACGTGTTGCAGCATTCTGCACTACCTGCAAGCGCGGATATCAACCCCAGGAAGCCCTAAAGTACAGGAGTTGCAGTAATCAAAGCGCTGATGTCCTAAAGGTGTGTACCAAAACAGATGGGTCGCTAGACGGAACAAGGTGCTTAATCCTAGCAATGTTCCTAAGATGGTAAAAGGCTAGCTTGACGACTGCCGACACCTGATGACGAAGGGTCAGACCATCGTCAAGCACCACTCCCAGGTTATGCACCCATTCAGAAGTGAGAATCTGGGCCCCCCAGGACTAAACCGGAGGGGAGCTCGGTCCTCAACCCCTCTGCCCTATGACCCGGGTCCACTATCAACACCTCAGTCTTTCCTGGGTTCAACTTTAAACCGCTGGTATTCATCCAATCCAGGATTTCAATGAGGCAGCTGTTCAATACTGAGAAAGCACTAACCTGGTCAGGGGCAAAAGACAGGTAGAGCTGGGTATCATCAGCATAGCAGTGAAACCTCAGCCCATACCATCTTACAATGTCTCTGAGGGGCAGCATATATACTGCGAATAACATGGGGGACAGCACCAAGCCTTGAGGTACCCCGCAAGGCAGAGAGAAAGCCCCAGAAGAAAATATACCCGAGACAACTCTCCGCATTCTACCAGCGAGGAAAGATGTAAACCATCTGAGAACTGTACCAGACAGCCCACAGATGGACCTCAGATGCTCGAGCAGGACCCCATGATCCACAGTATCAAAAGCTGATGATAAATCAAGGAGAACCAAGATGGAACGATGTCTCCGATCTTTCACCATCAGGAGACCATTGAGCACCCGAACCAGAGCAGTCTCAGTACTATGCCTCTTACGAAAACCCGATTGGAGAGGTTTGTATAAATTATGGATGGTTACATGGTTATCCAGTTGAGCTGCCACAACTTTCTTAATAACCTTCCCTACAAGAGGGAGGTTAGAGATAGGTCTGTAGTTTGCTAGGTTCTCTGGGTGTAAAGAAGCTTTCTTCAGGAGGGGTATCACCACCCCCTCCTTCAGGGAGCTAGGGAACTCACCCGACTCCAGAGAGCACCGGACAGTCCGAGCTAAGTCCGGGCCGATGATATCACTACAACCCAAAATCAGGGAAGTAGGGCCCGGGTCTAAACTACAGCAGGTGGGATGCATTGCCGGGACAATTCTCATAATATCTACGAACTCTGGCAGATCAAAGGTACTCCAGGAAACTCCGGGTTCTGCGACAAGGTACCGATCAACCGCATCCCCCATAGAGTGAAGTTGGCGGCATTCCTGTCTGATGTCAGCCACCTTATTCTCAAAGAAGTGAGCGATCTTATCACAGTCATTTTGCGAAAAAACTCGATGGAACTGCTGACAGGCTGGGTTGCACAGTCTGTCAACAGTTCTGAAGAGGTGAGCCAGTTGGTTCCGTGAGACAGCTATTTCCCTGGACAGGAGTTCTGCCTTCTTACGGAAAATTTCTGTTTGATAGAAATTATAATGTTCTAACAAAATAAGGTGGTCGGCATCTAAGGTTGTCCTCCACCAACGACGCTCCAACCTATGCCCCTGTCTCCGCAACTCCCTTAGAGTCCCTTCAAGCCAAGGGGCCCCAGGGCGACGCGGGAGGGTGCGAACACGGACATGAGCAATTGGATCAAGAGCTGAGGAAACTGCCGTATTATAGGCGGTAACTAACTGCTCAGGATCTGTGCTAGTCTCGCCCAGTAACGAGAGGTCAATTACCGCCATCGGGTCTTCAGGGACCACATCCCGCAAAGGACGATAACTGACCATCTCCACAGGGTCCAACCTACTCGGGGGGGGACAAAAAATTGAACCCAGCAGAGTAATGGTTGGACCAACCAACTGGTTCCACCACCAAGTTGGAGGCCTCGATCCCCAGGAGGAAGACCAAATCAAAAGAGTGACCACCCTTGTGAGTAGCTGAGGAAACAACCTGTGTGAAGCCCAGAGATGTCATCAGCTGGAGGAAGTGTTGACCAAAAAGTGAGGATTCGTTGTCAACCCAGGCGTTGAAGTCGCCCAGAACCATCAGTCTGGGCGACTCCAACGCCATGTCGGCGGTGAAGTCTGTTACTTCCTGCAGGAACTGCTACTCATCACCTGGTGGACGGTAGATGAGAGCTATCCTGCACCCCACACCAGCTACCACGGTACACGCAAAAGACCCGGCTTCTTCAACTGGTACACTAGTTAGGCCCAATTCGATGTTAAAGCAGACCGCAACCCCCCCCCCGGCGGTCCAATCTCTGGCGATGTAAAACCAAGTACCCGGCGGGAACAGCTGCCTCTAAAATGGGGGCAGCATTCCCATCCAACCAGGTCTCGGTAATGCAAACCAGATCTGCCCTACCAACAAAATCTGCAATAAGGCCAGTCTTGTTGCAGACAGATCTGGCATTGCATAACAGCGCCCAAGTTGGACGAGATTGGTGAGCTGTCCCAACTACTTGCCCTCCCAAATCGGAGGTATCTGGTTTCACTCATGGCTACTGCACACTTTTCAGGGTTGACAGACAGCCCAGCCTCACTGATGGTTTGTAAAACAGCGGTAAGATGTTACATATGTGTCTGCCAATCTGGACTAAAAATTACATCATCCAAATAGACAGCAGCATAAGCAGAATGGGAGGTCAAAAGCTGGTCCATGAACCTCTGAAAGGTCACCGGTGCCCCATGCAGACCAAAGGGCATGGTGACGAACTGGAACAAACCCATGGGGTACTAAAAGCTGTTTTCCCCCGTAATGACTGACCAAGAGGGATTTGCCAATAAACTTTGGTTAGGTCAAGGGTAGTGATGTATCTGGCATTACCTATGTGGTCATTCAGGTCATCTATCCAGGGTATAGGGTAACTATCAAACTGGGATATCTGGTTGAGCTTTCTGAAGTCTTAAGCATAACTGGATACCACCCTCTTTCTTAGGGACCACCACAATTGGGGATGCCCAAGGACTCTTGGGAGGGTTCAATAATGCCCAGTTGTCTTAACTTATAAACCTCTTCTTGTACCTCTGACCATACCCTCTCCGGAAGCCTGTAAGGTTTCTGTCTAATTGGAGGGGAACAGGTATGGATGTGGTATTTGACCCCCAGTTGTCTTCCCAGGTACCTTAGTGATGGCAGTTGTGAATTGACTAAGAACCTGCATCAGTTCTTCTTTTTTCTGGTCATCTAGGGTTGGGTTTATGGTAAGCTCAAGCTTCATGTTATGTGTGACAGTGAGTGAATTTTTCTCCGTTAAATTTTAGATATTGGTTTCAGGTTGTAATTGACCCTAACAAATGATCAACATACAGCATGTGATATGTTTTTGTTTGCAAGTTTTGAACAAAAAAGTGTCTTAAAACACAATTTAAACGTGGAAGCAGGTGATAGCATTAATTGAAACTTGTTCTTTACTGTCATCGTAGGCAAACCCTAACCTTGTTTTTTTTCCTCATTTCAGTCTTTTGAGGATCTCAGCAAACTTATAGAGAAGGTATTTGTTTTCTGTATATCAAATTTAAATGTACCCTACATACTCCATACATATTTCTAAAATGTTTATAAAGTGTCTGAAATTAATATTTTCTCTTTTGAATAAAAGTGTTTATTAACTATAAATCATACAGGTACATTTCGCAAGCCATCACAGACGTATGGAAGGACAAATGATTTCATTACATAGCATATCAGTATTCTGAAATGGGCTGAATTCATTTGCCCAAATGAAAAAAAAAAAAAGATAATAGTTAAAGATCCAGATAAATAAGCCCATTATAATGTAGTAGTCCATGTAGCGTAGATAACTGATCTGTGAAGTGAATGAAAATAAGAATCCAGTGCACAGCGGGACCATCAGCACAGCAGTAGGGTTTCTCATCATGTTGCCAGTGACCTTGGTTCGGGTGCGAGCTTGGAACATGGAGGACGGCTGGGTGGAGGAGGATCGAGCATCCCAGCAGATGCTTTCCTGTTCCGGGTAGGGGAGGATTGTGTGCTTTGCTATGCTATCACCACTTGGGTAACCACAAGTGGCAGGGCAAGCAGGAACTACTCTGGAATGGTGTGGGGGGGGCACCACCTGACATCAGCATGGGCATGCGCGCGTGTGCTTGTGTCATGCAGTTTCTGGGCAGTGACATCTGGGGGTTGAAGAAAACTGTAACAAAACAAAAAAACTCTGGCTGACACAGGATGTATCTTGTACCACAGGCCCCATACCACTGCCATGGTACCCTCCTCCACTGAGCACATACTCCAAAGGGGTATGGGAAGCCCCACCAGCCCTGCCATGAGGGTCTAGGGAACTGTGTAGGTACCCAGGGAGGGTGAGTGATGGGGTTGAAGGGGGAGGCCAGAGAGAAGGGGGATAAACCGGTAATTTAAAAAAAATGCATTTAAATGAAAACGCTACAGTATTTACTAGAAAAATCTGATGTCAAATTGTTTGCACTTTTGAAGAAATGGGTGCCAAACTGATATCGATATCATAACCTGTCTTACCAACATTCAACACTCATTCAAAAAATAGTTAATAACTAGAGAAATATAATCAACATAACAGTGCAAGGAGTTAAATTCATGATTTCACATAAACTTATTACCGTAGAAGAATCAGTGCTGGTACTCTTTTCATATGTCTCCTGTACTTTAAGTTGAAGGTTATACAGCTAGGGTTCTACGTCTGCAATTATAGTAAGTGATAGTTATTCTAGGCATAGTCCCAATAAGATAGTAACATGAAAGGGCTCCTTATCTTTAAAGTGCAAGTTCCCATTAGCATTAGTGGCACATAATAGCGATCCAGTACTACTAGAAAGGGTCTATATGGGAAGTGGGATCTTGCACAAAGAGAACTGCAAGTAATCTGTCCATTTCCTTTCATAATGTACTGCTTGGTTATTAGCAAGATGGCTTAGGTGTTCAAACCTAGCTAATCTACCTATTCAAACTTGTAATTTGTGAAAACAAGGATTAAAGAGCTAGCGGAGCCAAAGCAGGCAGAAAGGAAAATAATGCACATTTTAAGAAGTGGTCAGTTGTAACTTTTTATTTCTGAGGTATTTTTCTTTTCACATTAGAAAGTCTTCTACATGATAATATTGTGCTGGATGTATAGAACAGCTCTTGGCCTGGCAGCTGACATATCTAGCTCTACTGCCTCACACTACATCATCAGCATTATGATCACACTGACAGTGACATCACAGGTGAACAATCTGGCAGTCACTCACTTGCTGTTCCTAAGTAGCAGAGATGTCACAGTCAGTGAGGTCACAGTGCTGCTGATGTAGTGTGGGGCAGTACAGCAAGATATGTCAGCTGCCAGGCTAAGAGCTGTTCCACACATCACACCTACTAACATCAGGTAAACAATATTCTAATTAAACAAAGGGAAAATAAAAAGTACCTCAAATATAACGGATAATGGTTGGCTGCTTTTAAAATCTAATATTAGCTTCAGGCAGTACACTAACTCTTTAAGAGCTGTATGCTGCTTAATAAATAATAATCGTTTGGCTTTCACCGATGCATCTCTAGCGGCTAGAGTCTAGCCAATCCCCTTGAGCTGTAGTGATGTTCTGGATCTAGGATTAGTAACAGGGATAAGGGTGGAGAACAAGTGACATATATCCCAAGTATTTTGGAACACCCTTGTAATATTCTACTATACTGCTCAATACTGTCACTAGAAAGTCGTAAGAAATGGGGGTTATAGGCAGCCCTGCTAGGGACACTGTCACAGCTCAAAGTTGTGATAGCATGAAATGCTGGTGAAGTGAGAGTTCCATCACTTAAAGACCTCTGATTTTTTTTTTTTATTTACCAGAAAACTCAGTAAAATTCTGGAATTTGGACTTTCTACACATAGTAAATCTGTAGAACTTGTATTTTTCCATAATTTGTTTCTATACTGTTTTCCTTTTGCATTATGTAAGTTGCTGTATATTTATCATTTTAGTCTGAACATGTATACACATACTAAAAGTTTGACAGTAGAATCTTGGTAAAATTTGGAACCGGTGCAATCGAAGAATATCTAATCATGACAGTGGAATTTCATTACGCCAAATGACGTAAATGAGTGGCCTTGTTTGTAAATGATCAGTCTTTGTGCCAGTGTTCTCAGGGACAGTAGCACCTTGCAGTAGTGCCTGAACTGAAATAAATCTTTGAGCTTTTTGTTGTTTTTTTCTCTGTAAAAGTAACTATCGCAGGAAGGTATTGTTTGACTGTACAGGTAGTACTCTCTAAAGTTAGTCATGCCTGTTTTAGATTTAAATTAGCAAGCCAGCTTTTTTCCTCACAAATGGCTTCGTTGGTGAAGGTCTTTGTAGGGACCACTCTGCCCACTTTGCTGTCCGAGGAGTGCAAGAGAAGTAGTAAGCATTAATTTCCTATATTTGGTCTGATTTTCTTAGTCCAGTGCGTACAGTAAATCTGGCGAATTTTCTCTCTTTAACCATTGGTTTCCTTCCCCTTATACCAAGCTGCAGCTCAGCTTGGTCCTTTGTTAGTCAGCTTTGTGTTTGGTTTCCACTATATTTGGGGTTCTGTATATGTGGGTGACTACATTCTACCCAGATTTTATATCTTTAAATTTTTGTTCTGTTGAAGTTCTTGGAGCCATTTCTGACTGTTGTTTTCATGCTCTTTGTTTAACTTATGGAGTGAGGGCCACTCAGGTGTATCTTTTTGTGATGCCCTTGCGGATGCAAGTATAACCCCCTTGCAAATGGTGGTTCCTAAAAATGCCAGCCTGGGCTTACCTTAGCCTTCTGCCCTGTTCTCCTCCTGCCATCTCCCGGGCTTCTCCCGATTTGGCCACCAATTTTTTCTGGTCCCCCAGGTCTTGTTTGCTCCTCCAGTGCCCTGCTATGCCACCCAAATGAAAATCCAGCTACTCGGGGCTTAAAAAACACCACTCGCGAGTGCCCATTGTAAAAGTGCTGCCCCCAGGGCAGCAGAAATTGCATTGTGAGTTCCCCATGTTAAAAGTGCTGCCCCCAGGGCAGCGGGATTTGCAATGGTGCAAAATTTGCCTTCAGTGAATCCGCTCGTTTTGCGGTTGCCTCGGGGACTGTGCCATGGGTCCCAGGATCCCTTCCACTTAATTGGGACCCAGTGACCATGAACAGCCTGCTGGGGGGGCCACGCGGGTGAAAATTAAGAGTTTGACCGGGGCTCAGGGAAACATGCCTGAGCAGGGCCCCGGTCATCTGTATAATGAATAACTGTGGGTCTGGCTGCCTCCAGGGTAGCCCTAAATGGGTTTGGCTGAAAAGACAAGAAAATAAATGTTTTAAACTTTGTAACTTGTTGCTACATATTGGGTGTGTATTGTGCTGCAGGAGAGAGTGTTGTAAATTAAAGATAAATGCTTTTCCCTGGTATTTCCAGCATTTGAGGACTCTGTGTCAGCCTGTCAGCTGCTGCAGGGGGAGCTTGCTATGTGCAGTAGTGACAGGAAAACCAAAGGAGCCACACCCTTCATCTGTGCAGCGACTGAAAGTACAACCTCTGAGCTGCAGAACTGTGGGGTATTGGGGCAAATAATTATTTTTTCTTGGCTGCACCAGGACATTGTTCAGGACTGTATCTGATCTGCTATGAGGGACAGTGGGTGAAGCAGCCATTGCCAGCAGCCACAGCCAATTGGGAGCCAGGAATAAAAAGCCAGGACTTGTGGGACATTCATTACACCTCATGGGTAACCACCCAAGTGCTCATGGGGGCTTACAGGGACATCATTTTAGGCACCAATTCTACAATCCAGTTGTGCCTCGAGTGTTTTGATTGACAGGTCCCTCAACCATTTAGAGACCTGTCACCCCGTCTCTTTTTTTTTTTTTTTTTAATTTTCTTTTTTCCTAGGTGTCCTCCGTCACTCATCTGCCTGGTCACGGCCCCGGAGCTTCCACCACCTGCCTATTTGCCGCCTCCCAGTCAGCCCGGCTTACCTTGAGGGCGGGCCGGGCACTGGCTCCACGATCCCAGTGCCTCGAATCACAACTGGTTGGGAGGCGCTGGGTGAATTGAAGCCCGGGAGGCTTTTCCACTTAGACGGAGGATCCCCTCCTCTTTTCCTTGAGTTTTCTCCCGGAGGCGGGACATGCAATGACGCCCTGCCTGCCCCGCCTCCCCAGAACTAGCTCGTAGCGAGAGCTCCCGGCCTCCGCCAGGAGTCCTCAGCGCCCGAATGCCCGCACCTCCCGGAGAAGGAGACCAGTCCAAAGGATGCTCCATCCTTCCCCTGGTCGCCCTCCGACCCACTCGGTCCATTCCTCAACCCGGTCGCCGCGCCGCAAGCGGAAATCCCACCGCTGCGCCTAACGGGCCGGCCTGTCACCCCATCTCTGTTGCCAATCTGGAGTTGAACTAGGAGCCCTATAAGAGGCAGTGTCTGCCAGTTTTCTTCAGATTCTGCCAGAGTGCAAGAAGATGAGCAGGCTCTAGCCTGCTGGGATGGGGGCTCAGGCCCCAGCCATGCCACCAGACCTGGGCCACTTAGCTATGCCCCTCCAGTCATCAGGGGGCATTTGTTATTTTTAGTTAAAGTTATCAGTTAAAGTAAAGTTAGAGCTTCTGCAACAGCTAGTCTGGAGGTTGCCAGATATGTCCTCGAGAGGCTAGCCCTCCCTCCCACGTCGGGGAAAGATGTGGAAGAAGAAGACCATCTACTCTGTCTCAGTTGTGAGAGAGCGGAAGAAGAATTCAGGATGTCTTCGATAGCAGATGCGACCCGTGGAGGACCTGAGTGAGTGCCCCGGTACCCCTCGATGTGAGGGAGAAGATTCAAGAGTAATCTTGGGGGCCTCAAGCCTCGCTACTAGATATTTCGACTGTGCGAAAAGATCTCTGAATTATTAGTCTGGGCTACCATTCCCATCAGAGACTGCTTCATTCAGGTCAATATAGATGCATCTTATCTGTGGCCCAAATGGCTAATTCGCAGGTGCAGCAAGATGTCTTGATGGTAAATCATATAAATGTGTTGTAAGTTGTTGTTGCACTATGGGTTAGAGTCCTGTCCTTGTGGAGCTGACTGCCAAACCACGTTGCCACGTCACGGGACAGGAGGTCCTAGAGCATACAATCTGATTGATTCTGAAGAGAATCTACGGTGGTCTTACCCAGATGTCGTCTGAGAGCGCTTGCCATAAGTGTAAAAAGGTTTGGACATGCTGGATGAGATTTTCTTTTTGAATGTTGTCTTTGGTATAGTAAATGTACTGGATGTGGCTTCAAGTAACTGAAATTAGGATGCATGCTGAAAGTGTCAGTATTTTCGTAGGCTGGATGGAAGCCTATTTTGGCATAGTAAATGTACTGGATGCGACTTCATATCAAGGAAATTTGGATGCTTGGCAACAGTATCAGCTTCTATCTATATTGGATGGGACTTTTGAGTGTTGTGCCGAATATTCAGGATGTTAAATACAAGTAGCTGGTCCTAAAATGTTCAGAAGTCAGTAAATGCAGGGCAATCCCTGTCGTTCTATAATGCGCAGGGCAGTCCCTGTCATTCTGTAATGCGCAGGGCAATCCCTGTCGTTCTGTAATGCACAGGGCAGTCCCTGTCATTCTGTAATGCGCAGGGCAGTCCTTGTTGTTCTGTAATGCGCAGGGCAGTCCCTGTCATTCTGTAATGTGCAGGGCAGTCCCTGTCGTTCTGTAATGCGCAGGGCAGTCCCTGTCATTCTGTAATGTGCAGGACAGTCCCTGGCTCTTCTTGACAAGCAGGGTCAAATCGGCTAATCGCAGGGCAATCCCTGCCTGTATTGTATATAGTGTTTGCAGCCATTGCAGAAATCTGTTTCCAAGTTGCCCCCTTCCTCAAATCAATAGCCGGACACCTCAACAAGCTGCAACGTCCACCAGGCCTGCAATACCTAGGACTGTGGTATCTCTTTCTCTAGTATGATATGGGATTGCGGAGTTCCATATGATTCTGGGACTGGTACCAGTGTGGGTGATAATGATAATTATTATGTGCCATCTGATTTGTCAGCAGCTAGATAGCCAGGGCTCTGGGTATCATTGGGTCAAATTGATAAATGTGATTGTCTGATTGCCTATTAGTATGTAGCCACCCAGCTGGAGGATTCAGCAGCAAAGCCAACCAATCTGTGTACATATGTAAATAGAATTCAGATAACTTCTACTCCACATCCCTGTTCCTAACTCCTTGCCCCTAAATAGAAAAATTTGTTGTTGTTGTTGAAACAAGTGGTGTGAGCACATTATTGGATAGAGCCTGTAAATGCAAAATGTTGAAATGTGGGGAAATGTTTATTGGGACATGTCTGGGGAAGGTAAATGGTCATCGTGGGTGGTGTAGCAGCTCAGGGGCTACACCCATTGCCAGCTTACCCACGTAAAGCACCCTGAATGGAGACACTGCGTAAAGGTTTAAGAATATGGTTACCAGTTAGTGAACCCAAACCCCTTAGTCTATGTCCAGGGTAGTAGGCAGGGTGTAACACAGGCGATAATGCCACCCAGAAGTTACACAACTATGCTATTGCTTGACTTTCTTTGGAAAATGTTTGTGAGTGTTTGTCATTTTCCTTCCAACTGCAGTTGCATTATTTTTTACTGACACAAGCTGAATTTTTTGTGCAAGTGTTCTTGCGCAGTTGTTTGCATTTGAGGCACTATCTGCGTTATATGTTTAGTGCAAATGTCCATAGCACTCAAGCTGTCTCAGTTTAGAGGCTCTTGCATATTCTTTTAAGGTGATTTTGATCAATTTCTGAATTACCCACACTTTCTAGCTTATAAGCCTTTAGCGGGGGGGGGGGGTATATTCAGCATTTTGTCTTGATACTGTGATATTTTGCAGAAATTTTTTATTCAGAATTTTAAGGAGTATGCAGCAGTCTCCTTAAGGTACATTTTGCCTGTTTTGCACTAGTAAGACGACTGTGAAGTTTTCACCATCTAACTCCAAGCATGCTGATGGCAGAGGAAACAGAAAATTTTGGCAGAAAAAGACCATTGGTCCATCCAGTCTGCCCTGTCGTACCCTATCGTATGCCGGGACCTAATATCTAGTCTGGGTTCTTTCCCATGCTTACTACGTCTTGCCCTCTGCCCTACAGCTTTCCCCCTGAGTAACTATTAATCTCTTTACTCTGAGTTTGAAGCCATTAATGGTTCTTGCACCCACCACCTCTGCTGGTAGACTGTTTGATGGCTCAACCATTCTCTTTGTAAAACAAAACTTTGTCATCCCTCCTGAGTCCTCCCCCCAGCCCACAGGCATAAAGTAACGATGATTCCGCAGGCAGTAAGACCCCAGTAAATCCAGCAGTCCCATGGGTATATCGTAATGGTATGTCTGAAGAAGAAGAAGAAGGTGAATGGTCAGAGGATGCAGAGTCTCCTCAATCCCATTTCTCTGAGTATGATACTTGGTTCTCCTCCTTTCTTTTCGAGGAGACATGTAGAAGCCTGCTATTGGCAAAGGTTTAATCAGCCACACCACTATCGTTCAGTCTCATTTGTCCCAGTTCTGGGGACACTTCCAAGTGTTTCTAAGTTTTCTTCATTTTGAGCAGATAGTCAACAAAGAATGGAGTGACTTGGACAAAAAGAAGCTGTTTACTAAGAGAAGACGTAAGGGCTATCCTTTTCAGGAAGTGTTGTTGAAAAACTGGGGATAGACTAACAATCACTGATTCAAACCCCAGGAAGTCTTACTGTATTCTGACTAATGCAGTTAGCCCTTCCAGTTGAACTGTCCCGGAGATGAGAGTTAAAGCCTATATGCTAATAACATAGAAACATAGAATTTGACGGCAGATAAGGACCGCTTGGCCCACCCAGTCTGCCCATTTCCCTACCTACTGGATAAGCTGCAGATCCTAGTTAACCAGCAGCCTACTTCTTCCTATCTCCACTCCCTAGAATGGCCTTATGACTGTCCCATGCATGCTTGAATTCCACCACTGTTTTTGACTCCACAACCTCCTCCGGAAGGCCGTTCCATGCATCTACAACCCTCTCTGTGAAAAAATACTTCCTTAAATTACCTCTGAGCCGCACCCCTCTATCTTCAAATTGTGCCCCCTTGTTCTTGCATATACCTTTTTTGAAAGATGCTACCCTCTTGACTTTGTTGATTCCCTTGAGGTACTTGAACATTTCTATCATGTCCCCCCTCCCTCCTTTCCTCGAGGCTATACATATTAAGCTCCTTTCGTCTCTCTTCATATGTCTTCCGGTGCAGACCCTGCACCATTTTAGTTGCCCTCCTCTGACAGCTTTCATCCTGTCTATGTCTTTATGGAGATTGGGTCTCCAGAACTGCACGCAGTACTCCAGATGGGGTCTCACCAGCTGTCTGTACAGAGGGATAACTTCCTGTTTTCTACTGGTGATGCCTCTCCCTATGCATCCCAATATCCCCCAGCCCTCCTTGCTGCCCTCTCACATTGCTTGCCCATCTGATATGACTACCCCAGGTCCCTTTCCATTTTTGTTGTTGTTAGTATCTCACCTCCATTGTGTACTCTTCCCTGGGTTTCTGTTTCCCAGGTGCATTACCTACACTTCTTAGCATTGAATCTAAGCTGCCATACATTTGACCATTCCTCTAACCTTGCCAAGTCCTTCTCATCCTTTCCACCCCACCCTGTGCATCAACTCTGTTGCAGATCTTTGTGTCATCTGCAAAGAGACATACTTTTCTTCCAGTCCCTCTGCAATGTCGCTATAAAGACATTGAAGAGGACCATCCTAATACTGAACCCTGCGGCACCCCACAGTAACCCCCTTTCTTCTGAGTGACTCCATTTACTATTACTCTCTGTGTCCTAGTCTCCAGCCAATTCCTTTACCCAGGCTGTCATCTTGGGACCCACTCCCAGGCTGGCTAACTTGTATATTAATCTTTTGTGTGGGACTGTGTCAAATGCCTTGCTAAAGTCTAGGTAGGCCATGTCCACAGCCCTTCCCTGATCTACTACTTTGGTCACCCAGTCAAAGAAATCTATCAGATCTGCCTGGCATGACCTTCCCGCTAGAATCCATGCTGCCTTGGGTCCCAGCCCCTCTGGCCTCTAGATACTCGAGCAGTTCTTTCCTTCAGAAGTGATTCCATCATTTTCCCTATCACTGAGGTTAAACTAACAGGTCTGTAGTTTCCTGCTTCTGCCTTGCTCCCACATTTGTGAAGGGGAATCACATCTGCCCTCCTCCAGTCCTCGGGTACCACCCCATCCTCCCATGATTTGTTAAAGAGGGTATTCAGTGGTGTCACTAGTTCTACCCTTAGTTCTTTTAGAATTCTGGGATGAATCCCATCAGGCCCCATTGCTTTGTCCACCTTCAGTTTCAAGAGTTCTTCAGAACCCTTTCTTCTGTAAATGGGCTGGTATCAACTTCTGTATCCAGAGTGTTTCTACTGTTTGTTTTAGGTACCTCCCCTCTTCATTTGTAAATACTTAGCAAAAATATTTGTTTAGTATCTCTGCCTTTTCACAGTCTCCTCTGCCCACCCTCCCTCCCCTTTATTAAGCCTCACTATCCGTCCCTTGGTCTTCCTTGCTCCCTGATGTACCTGTAAAGGTTTTATCCCCTTCTTAACTGAGTTGGCTATCTTTCCTCGGTTCGGGCCTTTGCTATTCTGACTGCCTTCCCAGCCTCCTTTTGCTTTAACTGATACAGTTCTCTGTCCTGCTCCTTCTGCGATTCCTTGTACTTCCTGAATGCTTTCTTTTTCTCTTGAACCTTCACTGCCACTTCCTTTGAGAACCATAGTGGTTTCTTACATCGTTTTTGTCACAGGGTGCCCCTGTGAAGGGTTGAGGGCCCCGAAATAATAATTGTAGAAATGCTGGGTACCTGAAGGTCTGGCTGTTTAGTGCCTTGAAGGTGCTGCGATGGTGCGCATCGTCACACAGGCAGGCTGTTTAGTTCAGCCTGATGTACATCTTTATGTGCTCATGGTTGTTTTAGGGCGGCTGCTATTCTGGGGGGGGTGTTCTTTGAAATAATGGAATAGGGGAACCTAACAGCTGAGCTTTTAAAACTTGTTGTAACCTTGTACCTTAGTGTTTTGGAAAATTTAACATGGTGAGTGGGAGAGCTGTGGGTGTGAGCAACGTTTCTGGCTGCCCCCATTTTTCTACATTATAAAATAGGCAGTTAGCACTTAGGATAGAAGTGAGTGTTTAGGTGTTGCATTTCTAAAGCAAATGAAAGAAACAGAAGTGATATTGAAAGGAAATAAGAAAACTGTAAGGCTTTAAATGCTATAAGTGGTATTGTAGGTTAGTCAGTAATGAATCTGCCGGTTTGTCTTGTATTAAAAGTTGTTTCCAATAGTGCAGGCTACCTGCTTGTATGTTTAGTAGTGAGGGTTTCTCTGCAAGGTGCTGCTAATTCTGTTTCAGCCCTATTTTGTCCTTGCTGTGCTTTCAAGGACTTGGCTGTGTAAACAAAGCATTTTACTTTTGGGTTTCCCCTAATAGTGAAACATTCAGTAGGCTTGAGCTCGGTTTTCAAACCACTGCCCCTGGTATATTCTATTTAACTGCCAGTTACTTTACTCCGCCTGCCTGTGAAGTCACCTCAGAGATCTCTCCTCAGCTCCTTCGGTTGAAGTACAAGTTTCATCGGTTTTTATAACCTAACCACCATTTATTTTAGTTTAATTTTCGAACTTCTGTCCTTTGGTTACAGGTTAGACTAGACTAGGGTTTCTACTTTCCAGTAAGTTTTTCGGTTTCTGATCAGTTTTCACAACCGGGAGGAAACCGAAGATTTCTTCTTATCTTTGGAGGTAAAATTCTTAGTGTCTATTGTAAATTTACTGTTTGAGGGACCGGTAGACTTTTGGTAGAGAAAACCAAATGTTTTCTCGGTTTTCTCCTCAGCTGCTAAACCAGCTGTTTACCAAATATCTTCTCTTATCCGGGTCTAAACCGCCCACTGTGGATAAGTGTTAAAAAAAATTTTCTCAGTTGTTGTTATGTCTTAGAAACCCAAGAAAAGAACTGGTCCCACAGGGTTTCAGCATTGTACCAAGTGTGGTGAACCATTTGCCAAAGCTGATCCACATCTCGTCTGTGTTTTCTGCCTTGGATTTGACCACCTTCAGGCAGATTGCCCAATCTGTAAAAATGTCCCCTCAGTCCACGCTTGATAGGCAGTTGAATAGACTTCAGGAGAGAATGGCTGAGAAGTCAACCGACACAGAAGTTCGGTCCGGTTACACCACCAAAGATAAACTGGTGGAATCAGAGAGGGTGTCCTCTGACTAGGGAGAAACCTCCACAGGTAAACGAGCCGCTGACTCAGGCCTTGAAATGCCTGCAACAAAAAAGAAAAGGAAAACAGCCGATTCGGAACCACAGAAGCATACGGTTGTGGTTCCAACCACAGAAGAAATAGCAAAAGCCATTCAAATTATCCAGTCTCTGCAGACCTGTTCAGGTGAACCAGGTCAGTGTTCAGTGGCTCAAACCCCGGTTCAGACACAGTACTGCACTTCCCTCTAGTTCATTGTTCATCTGGGTCTGAACCTTTTTATGAACAGGAGTGGGAAGAAGAGAAAGTAGAGGAGGATGATTTTGGTGAGCCCATCAAGCCTGAGGTTTCACCAGAACACCTGTACTCTGTGTCCCCTCCTTGTCCCTCTGGGGACCCTGCCTCCCATTATGTCTTTATAAAAAAGGTAGCAGAAGCTTTGGAGCTCCCTGCTCAGGAAGCTTCTGAGGAAGAGAAAGAGCCTGACTATGTAGAGATGACGGATGCCTGCTTCCAAGAGACTTTTTGATCCCCATCCACAAGTCTCTAAAAAGGCAGACCATGAAAATCCTTCACACCCCAACACCTGTACCTCCTGTGGATAAGAAACTGAACAGGAGGTATTCCTTGGCTGGCAATGACACTAAATTCTTGTTTAGCCACTGCAATCATGAAGGGGTGGTCCAGGCTGCTGCTTGTGAGAAAGCAGGTATTCCCTTGACTTCAAACCCCCGAGAAGGACTCCAGAAAATCGATTCTCCTGCTAAAAGGGGTACTTGGGAGCCTCCTCGTGCATAAGACAAGCTTCTTACATGGCCTATGTTTCCAGGTGCCAAACATCCTTGTGGGAATCTGTTCAAGAATTGGCCAGCAAAGCTCCTCCTCCTCAGCTGGCACCTGACCTGGAGGAGCTGGCTAAAAATGGAGTGGAAGCAGCTAAGTACCAGTTCCACATGGCTATGGATACTAATAATAGTGCTTCCAGGATCGTGGCCACTGCTGTATCTCAAAGGAGGTTTGCATGATTAAGATGCACTAACCTCTCTCAAGATACCCAAACTAAGGCCTTGGATTTTCCTTTAGTGCAAAATCCTCTTTTTGGGGAACAAACTGAGACACATATGAAAAAGATGGATGAATGCAGAGTGGCCTACACGAGAGCTGCAGCCAAAGAGAAGGCTGCCACTCCTCAATGACAGCAAAGTAGGGGAGGCAGGGGCAGACCTTACCAGAGGTCTTTTTATCAGGCCCAGGTCTTCCCTGCCTACCAGCAGCAAAGAGGCTACTTCAGGGGTAGAGGCAGAAGAGGTACTGGTCGTGGTGGACCTAGCCCTCAGCCCAAGACCTCTGCCAAGCAGACTTCCTGAGGTGATTGTCTGGGTTGCTCCCATCCCCAGTATGGGGTAAGCTGGCTTATTACTTCCAGGCATGGAAAACCATTACCACAGACAAGTGGGTCCTGGAAGTAATAAGCCAGGGTCTTGCTTCAAGTCATTTCCAAAAATAAGAGCAAGACTATTCAAACCTGCCACCAAATCAGAAATAGCCCTATTGGAGGCAGAGGTGTCCACTCTGCTGCAAAACAGAGCAGCGGAACCTGTCCCATTCCCTTATAGGGGGAAAAGGGTTGTATTCAATGTACTTTCTAACCTTGGGGGGGAAAAACGGGGAGTGGTGACCCATTCTGGATCTAAGATACCTAAACAAGCATCTTACAAAACCAGAATTCAAAATGGGCACCCTAGCTCTGATCCTTCCCACTCTAAGACAAGGGGATTGGTTGGCATCCCTGGACCTCGAGGATGCCTACTTTCATATCCCCATCAGTCAGTCTCACAAAAAATACCTCTGGTTCAAGCTGCCTTCAGCACATTATCAATTCAGGGCCTTGCCCTTCTGCCTGTTCTCTGCACCAAGAACCTTCACAAAGTGCCTTGCAGTGGTTGTGGTGCATCTGAGAAGGTTAGGAGTCACAGTCTTCCCTTACCTGGATAACTGGCTAGCTGTGAGGCACTCTCCCCAACAGGTAGAGGACTCTCTGGTTACAGCACAGGACACCTTGCCGTCTCTAGAGTTCCTGGTAAATCTCAAGAAATCAGTTCTGAAGCCAGTCCAGCTCCTAGAGTTTATAGGGACAGAGCTGGACACGGTTCGGGCAAAAGCTGTCGTACCATAGACAAGGGTGGGCAGCATTGTCCAGTTACCAGCCTCCTTTCGGCTGCACGTCCCTTGAGCAGCAAGGCATTTTCTCCAGCTCCTGGGCCATATGGCTGCAGACACTGCTGTAGTCCCAGGAGCCAGGTTCCAGATGAGAGATATCAATCAGTCAAACTTTATTTAACCAGGCTTTTCACCTTTGAGCAAACTCCTTTGCAAGGTGGTCCTGGACAACAGTTCAATGGACAATACAATGGTATAGATATACAGGTACACAACATATACAATATTTGAATAAAGTCGATGATACATTTTGTGCATTTTACAGTATATACAGATTACAGGCACAAAGGATAACATGGGGAATACTGCTACAAAACTATAGTAACCTGTACAACACAACAGAAGATATTAAGTATGTGCTAAAGAGGAAACAGGGAGTGGAGGGATGAGAAGGAGGAGGAACGGGGCGGTTGAGGAGAATGGGTAGGGGTAAGGGGGAGAGGTGTAGAAGTGCTAGAATGACCTGACAAACAAAAGTGGGATTGGGAAAGCAAGGTCTTGAACAATTATCTACAACATGAGCAAGTTTCTTTCAAGGCAGCTGTGGGAAGAGACTTGAAGATGGATATCCCGGTACTGTAACAATCCGATCATATTGCCTTTTACATAAACATGTTGTTATTACGTTCGATATGTACTAGTTTGTTGGATTAATATGTTGGTGTTGTTGCTATAAAATGTTCCTTTGTAGTATGATATAATATTTGTATTTTATATAATATGTGCAATATTGAAAATGTTTGGAACCTTTTGTAATTTGTACATAAACATCAATAACAGGATCACCATGAAAACAGGCCTTTTATAAAACTTATGGTGTAAACTTTTTGCATTGTCAAATTGTTTTTTGCCTGTATAAATAAAAATGTTTTTACTACTGCTGAGTGCCTTCTGCAGGGAGTTCCAAAGGGAGGGAAGAGCAAAGCTAATAGCGGCAGCACCAGATAGTGTTTGGATCTTGGGGACATCGAATATAACACATGCGTAGCATCTCAAACAGTAGGTCCCTGAGTTTCGATTAAATAGATTGGAGTTATAAGAAGGAAGATTATTTGTAATAGCCCTGTGAAACCAAAGGGCTGCATTCCTCTTCCTCCTGATAGTAAGGGAGGACCAGCCAAGCATCTCGTAGAGCTGACGGTGGGTGTTTAAAGGAGCACTAGATATGAATCTCAGGGCACGGTGGTATAGGGTGTCTAATGTACTTAGAATTGATACAGGGCAGTGGCTATAGAGAATGTCCGCATAGCCAAGTAGAGGTAGGAAGGCTGTTTGGACCAGTGTCTTTTTTTGCCTCGCATGTGAGAAGATGTCTAATACGATAGAAGACGCCCAGACGCTGGCTCAGTTTTTTGGCTAGTTCCTGCAAATGTACTGTAAAATTAAGCTTGCTGTCTTGCCAGAAACCTAGGTATTTAGATATCCAGTTCCACCTCATGTCCTTTTGGTCCTAGAGGAGGGATTCTCTGTCCAAGATACTACCAGTGATCTCCACACTGATACACGCTCTGCAATGGTGGCAGGACAAGGACAGCCTCAGGATGGGGGTCCCTTTCCTGAAACAATCTCCTACCGTGGTGCTGACCATGGATGCCTCCCTCCTAGGGTGGGGGGCCCATCTAGGGGACCACACTGCACATGGCACATTGACCAAGCAGGAGTCCCTGTTGCACATAAACCTGCTGGAGCTCAGAGCAGTGGTACTAGCACTGCAGTCATTTGTCACATTGGTGCAGGGGAATGTGGTTCAGGTCAGAACAGACAACACAACCATCATGTATTACATAAACAAACAGGGAGGGACCAGGTCTTCTGTCCTGTGCACAGAGGCCATGAAGGTCTGGAGTCTGGCCTACTCTGTCAAGGTCTCCCTGTCAGCAGTCCACCTGCCAGGCAAAGACAATGTTTTGGCAGATGCAGGATCAATCAGAGCTATCACAAGTGGACTCTGAACGGGCAAGTCCTGCTGGCAGTGTTCAGGAGATGGTGCACTCCAAATGTGGACCTCTTTGTGGCACCAGACAAGCATGAGTTGCCCCAGTACTGCTGCAGACCTTGAGTTTGGGGCCCAATACCCCTGGATGCCTTGATCCTGGATTGGACAGGCAAGTTCTTGTATGCCTTCCCTCCATTTCCCCTGATATTCAGGGTGCTGACCAAGCTCAGGGAATAGCCTTCGACAATGATTCTGATTGCCCCAGACTAGGCCAAACAACCATGGTACTCAATGTTACTGACTTTGTCAGTCACCAGTCTAGTCTGCCTCCCCAGGAGGCACAACCTTCTGACCTCCTCCCAAGGGAGGATCCTATACCGCAACCTTGGGGCCCCCCAGGCTCAAGGCCTGGCTCTTGAGGACTTAGAGTATGCAGGTTTGCATCTCTCGGAAGGGGTCATGGCCATCCTAAGGGTCTCCAGAAAGCCTTCTACCAGGAAGACTTGCACATTGAAGTGCAAAAAGTTATCTAGTGTTCACAAAGGGATATAGATCCACAGGAAGCTGGCTTGGCAGTCTTGTCGAATTATATGGCTCACCTTCATTCTCTAGGCCTCTGGCCTTCTACCCTCAAGGTGCATCTGGCAGCTGTTTCTGCCTGTCTCTCAGCAGGAAATGGCCCTTCCCTGGCTTTGAATGCCATTTTCAAGAAATTCTTTAAGGGGTTGCTCCATTTGCACCCTCCTCATAGAGAGCCTACCCCTTCATGGGACCTGAACGTCTGCATAGCACAGCTCATGCAGCCCCGTTTTGAACCCATGTCCTCAGCAGAGCTTAAATACCTGACATGGAAAACTGTGTTTTTAGTGGCTATCACTTCAGCAAAAAGAATCAGTGAGCCACAGGCCTTGTCTGTGGAATCGAATTACATTGCCCTCCACAGAGATAAGGTTGTACTCAGAACAAATGGGAAGTTCCTTCTCAAAGTGATCTCAGAGTTTCACTTGAACCAGTCCATTACATTGCCTGTCTTCTTTACTGACCATTCCAGCTCAGGTGAGCACAGGCTGCATAGCCTGGATGTAAAAAGGGCTATCAGCTACTATCTGGATCCAACGAAAGGCCATAGGAATGAGTGTACTGAGCTGTTCCTCACCCATGGGGGAAATGGGAAAGAGCAAGCCAGCCACAAAAAGGACCATTGCACGATGGATTGTGGCCTGCATTCAGTTCTGCTATGGCAGACTGGGTAAGGAGCCACCAGTGGGCCTGAGGGCTTGCTCTGCCAGGGGGGACAGCTGCCTCCATAGCAGCTGCAAGGGATGTTTCCCTGCTTGAAATCTGCAAAGCAGTTACCTGGAAAACCGTTCATACATTCACCAAGCACTACTGCCTGGATACCCAGGCTAGGAGTGATGCCAGGTTTGGCACAGCAGTACTGCAGAGCCTAATCCCAAAGTAGGTTCTGTACCCACCTCCAAGGGGCACTGCTTGGTAGTCTGCATTAGTCAGAATACAGTAAGACTTCCTAGGGTTTGAAGAAAAAAATTACTTAACATAGTAATCTTGTTTCTTCCAAGGGAGTCTTACTGTATTCTGACCTCCCACCCTGCCTCTCCTACTAGAACCTTGGTGGCACTGCACTCCAGCTTTCACTCTTAGAAATGTTGGACCACTGTGGTGCTTTTTTATGGGCATCTGTGACTTGAGTCTTTTTAAGCCCTTGTGGGTTTGTAGTAATTTGACTAAGTTCGATGTTTATTATTGGTTTAATGTATTTTTTAATTAGCATAGCTTAGTTTATCTCGTTATTGCTATTATAAATATAGTTTGCTCGTAAGAATCTGGCAGCTTTATAGAATGTACCAAGGATAGTTGTTTGAAAACTGAGCTCGAGCCTTTTGAACGTTCCACTATTAGCATATAGGCTTTAACTCTTTCATCTCCTGGGCAGTTCAGCTGGAAGTGCTAACTCCATTAGTCAGAATACAGTAAGACTCCCTTGGAAGAAACAAGATTACTGTGGTAAGTGATTTTTTTCTTCCACGATCTCGGATATGATCAAGCACACAACTATGCCTGTTGAAGGAGGAGCTGCTGTCTCAGACAGTGGTGACAAGAGAATAGATGCCGCTTGTGGATGGGCTTACTCCACAGTGAGATTAGCTATTAAAGTTGCATCTGCCTTGGCATGACACCTCTGTGATTGAGTAACCACGCTTTTGCATGTTCTCTCTAAGGACTATAAGGTAAAAGATCTGATTTCTCTAATCAGTCTAGCTTCACCTTCTTTGGGGTTTTATCAATGGACATGTTACAGCTTTCTGCTAGCTCTTCTTTAGCAGCTGTGGCAGCAGTGAGAGTAGTTTGGTTATGCCACTGGTCAGCCGATCAGGCCTCCAAGACATATTTGTTCAGTGTTCCCCTTTCAAGTGACATATTATTTGGGTTGAAACTGGAGGAAATCCTGAAAGAAATTAAAGATAAAAAGGGTCAGCTGCCCATGTCTAAGGGTCAGCAGAACTCTAGTACATCTATTAGAGGCAAGAGCTCATGTTGTTTTGGAACTCCTCAATCTAGAGAATCGTACAAGAGTTTCAAGAACTCGTGGATCAGAGATTCTTTTTTCCACAGACACTTTGGTTTTTCCAGCCAAAGGGGCAGATTCTCAGCTTGAGGATTTACATACCCATCTTGACCCCATTTCTTGGTGGGGGTCCGCAAAATTGCTACGAAAGATGGACCCAGTTAAGGTATTCCAGCCAGGGAACTTCCATTGTCGAGTGCATATCTGCACATACCATTTCAGTGGTCGCATCAGAGGTTTCTGAGGTTTGCTATCTGAGATCAGCACTTTCAGTATCAGGCTCCCCTTCGAGCTTGCCTCAGCATCAAAAGTCTTTACAAAGTTTCTTATAGTGATTGTGGCTGCTTTACAGTTGGAGGGTCACCATGTGTACCCGTACTCAGACGATTAGATCAGGGATAGTTGAAACAGTTGTCCAGGCTCTCAGTGTTCCACACAATGCAAGTTGTGGAGCAGCACGGGTGGACAGTGAACAAAGAAGAATGCTCTCCAGCAGTCTCTGGGCCTTAGGATAGATTTACAAAGTGCATTCCTGTCCCCATAGAGGGAAGAGCATCTCCAATAGGAGATTTGGCAGTTCAGGTCTGGGACAGTCATCACCCCTCCACCAGACACTGGATCTGATGGTGGCAGCAACAGAGTTAGCAGCTTGGGCTCACCTCCGTATGGAGGCCTTTTCAAGGACACTTCCTTGCAAATTGGTCTCCTGCTTTAGAACAGTATCATGTTCCAATGTGCCTCACCCTGTCAAATTGCCTGGCATTGTCTTGGTTTGAGAATACCCATAATCTCTTAAAGGGAGCTCCTTTCCACTGTGTGCTGGAGGTGACCCTGGAGAAGGGCGCCAGTCTTCTCAGTTGGGGTGTAATTCTGAACCAGATCCCAGTTCAGTGTCTCTGGGGTCTGGAGGAGATAAATTCTGAGGTCAGTGTCCTCAAATAAGTGCTGTCTTCTTTAACCGTTGCCATTTTTAGGACAAGGTTGTCTCAAGCAGTGAAGGTATGCTCGGACAATGCTGTGACCGTTACATACATAAACAGTAAAGGTGGCACAAAATGCAAACTGATGCTCAGAGAAGCTCTAAGGGCACTTCACTGGGTAGAGGAAAATCTTCTGCCTCTCTGTCATTCATCTAGTGGGGAAAACTTAGTGGTCAGGCAGACTGGCTCAGTTGCCAAGCCATGCATCTGGGCAGCTGTTCTTTATATCCATTAAGTATTCTGTCTTCTGTGTCACCATTTTGGGACCCTGCATAATAAACCTCTTTGTCTCCAGGGAAATACCCAGGTTCCCATGTTTTTCAGTCACTTCAGATGTCTGCAGGTGGAAGCAGTAGACACACTGCATCAGATGTGGGATTTTTATTAAGCTTATCACTTCCCTCTCTGCCGTTGTTCCCAGTAGTACTAAGAAAACGTCTGGTGTCAAAAAGGTAGGTTCAGATGGCCCGCTAAAGCACCAGGTAGCGCTATCATTATGACGCCTGATAAACTCATCTCGGGAATGAGCCTGGATAGTCAGAGGGCTTCATGGGAGCTCAATGAGTGTCCCATTGGACACTGTCCTCCAAGGAGGCGGAGCTCACATTTTGCTGCTGTACTGCTACCTGGGTGATGACAGATTGCAGTTCTGGGGAACAGGGACTAAGAAAGGGGACCGTTGGAGCATGCAAGGTGATTTGGTGCATCAGGCACTCAATGATGAGTGCACACTCCTGTGTGGGACAGGACAGAAAAAGGAAACTGGAGCACAGTGCAGGGAGATGAAGCTCTGCTGGCAGCCCCCATCCACACCTGGCTTGAGTTGCTGTTCTCCAGGAGAAGTCCCCATGTTCCCCTCTGCCTCAGGTGGCCAGGTAGACTGCTGGGAAGAAATGCCAAAGACCTATAGGCAGTAAGCTGGAGGGCAGCACAGAGTTGAGTCACTGGTGGGCGGGGTGCCTGGAGAAGTGGTGATGGTACCTGGTAGGATGGGTGGCATGCCATGGCGAGAGCTGAAGGAGGATCCGGCCTGTGGCACGGAAGGAGAATAAACAGATTTTGAAAAGGAAAACAACAAAGAGGAAGGTTTATTCTGGTAGCTCAGAAGTGGTCAAGAAGTCCTTGATTTTCAGAGCTGATAAGCGTGTCAAATCAGGGACCATGCAGAGTCCCTCTCCATTGGGATCTTCTGGGTCAGGGTCCCGTGTTTCATCTGAATCTGAAAAAACTGCAACTGGCAGCCTAGCTTCTAGGATGAGGATACTGTTGAAGTTTGGGTACTTGACCGAGGTGTTAGAGACATTCATGTCCTCCAGGAAGTCTCCATTTTGCATATGAAACAATTTGGAACACTTTCACCTGGTGAGAAGTCTGGGGGTTAAGTCGAGGAAGGCTTATCTCAGTAGTGGGCAAGATTATGGAGACACTCCTTAAGGAAAGGATAGTGCAACACCTGGAATCCATAGGAGCACAGGATCCAAGACAGCATGGGTTTACAAAAGGAAGGTCCTGTCAAACTAATCTCATAGATTTCTTTGACTGGGTAACCAGAGTGGTGGACCAAGGGGGAGCAGTTGATGTCGCCTACCTTGACTTCAGCAAAGCTTTCGATACTGTTCCACATAGAAGATTGATTAATAAGCTGGGTAGGCTCGGTGGTCAGCGTTGGTCAACTGGGTGCAAACTGGTTGGACGGGTAGAAAACAGAGAGTGGTGGTAAATGGTATATAGCCAGAAGAGATGCAAGTCACAAGTGGAGTACCTCAGGGATCAGTCCAGGGCCAGTCTTCTTCAATATCTTCATCAATGACATTGCAGATGGACTGAGAGGTAGGTTTGTCTGTTTGCAGATGACACCAAGATCTGCAACAGAGTAGATGATCCAGATGGGGTGGGCAGAATGAGAAGAGATCTGGATAAACTAGCAAAATGGTCGGAAGAGTGGCAACTGGAGTTTAACACAAAGAAGTGCAAGAATCATGCACTTAGGGAAGAGAAACCCTGAAGTCACCTAGAGGCTGGGAAGGGAGTTGCTGGCAGTCACAAGGAAAGAAAGAGACTTGGGCGTCATCATCACTGATGACCTGAAATCATCAAAGCAGACCGCTAAAGCAGTAAGTAAGGTTAGTGGGATGTTGGGGTGTATTAGTAGGGGTATTACAAGTTGGAAGAGGTAGGTAATAATCCATCTTTACAAGACACTGGTTAGGCCCCATCTGGAGTACTGCGTGCAGTACTGGAAGCCACACCTTCACAAGGACATTAACCAAATTGAGGCAGTCCAGAGAAGGGCAACCAAAATGGTGCAGGGACTGCATCAGAAAACATATGAGGACAGATTAACAGAGCTCAGTATGTATACCCTAGAGCAAAGGAGTGAAGAGAGGTGATATGATTGAAACATTCAAACACCTTAAGGGCATTAACAAGGTGAAAGAGTCTAACATGTTTCAATATAAGAAAAATAACAGGACAAGAGGACACAACATGAGATTAGAGGGAGGCCGATTAAGGGGTACTGTGAGGAAGTTCTTTTTCACAGAAAGGGTGGTGGAGGCATGGAACGACCTACCTCAGGAAGTGGTGGATTTGAAGACAGTGCAGGGCTTCAAACAGGCATGGGATAGGCATAAGGGAGCACTACAGATGAGTATGAATAGATAGGCCATTGACAGAGCAAAGGCCAATGGCACATTCATAAGGTAGAAAAAGAAATGGGCAGACTGGATGGGCCTTGCAGCCCTTATCTGCTGTCAACTTCTGTGTTTCTGTGGACCAAATCTTAGATTACCTCCGAGCAGAAGTAGACCAGGGAGGGTCAGCCCATTGGCACAGCAGTAGTGCTACTGCTTAAGACACTGCTGACCCGGGTTTGGAAGCGAGCCAGGGGCATTGGGGGGGCTGACCAGTTGAGGACTGAGCATCCTAGTGGACACTCACTGCCTTCTCCAGGAGGGTGGGCAGCAAGCTCCACTATAACACCACCACCACCTTGATGACTATAGGTGGTGGTGTAAACAGAACAGCTAAGGGGCAGGGGACGCTGTCTGTGGAAGATGTCAGCACACCTTGCATGCATCATCATGCCGTTGGCTCCATAGAATGGCTGGTGGAGGGGACAAGTAAAAAAGGGGAAAAACCCTGGGCTAAAGCAGGACGGGTTGATGGTTCCTATGCAGACCCCACCTACTGGGCTCAGGGCGGGATCAACCAAGCGTGGCTACCAATAAGGAACTGGGGTACCCCTGCTGGCCCCGTCACAGGGGGAAAGTTGGGGGGGGCCCCAAGCCAGCCCAAGTCTCAGAGACTGCGGGTTATGGGGTTGGGGGGGAGTACCATCAGCAGAGAAGGTGAGCGGGGAGGGAAAAAAAGAAAAAAGAAGTGGACAAGGGCCTCGCTCTGAGCACTCTTAAGGTCAGATATTGACTTTGGGGGATGTTTTAAGGTCTAATAGACCACTCCTCACTTGAAACTCACTTGAACATCATTAGGTTTTTCCAAGCAGTCAGTAGGTCCAGGGCTTCATACTGGTCTTTAGTACCCTTATTGAATCTCAGTTTGGTTCTCGGAGTCCTCTGCGATCCCCATTTGCGCCTCTCTCCACCATTTCCAGAGACATTCTCACCTTCGAGGTGTACTTTCTGGTTGCCATCTGCTCTGCAAGAAGGATGTGGTGAGCTTCAGGCTCCGTCTTGCAGGGACTGTTACCTCCTTGCTCTGGAAAGTGCCCACTGCCTTCCATATGAACCAAGAGGTAGTCTTTTTGTCCTTTTGCCCAAAACTGGTGAATTGAAAAACAAGGCAGTCACATAACATAGATGTACACTGAGCGTTTAAGACATACCTGATAAAAACAGAAGCTTTCTGTTGGTCTGACAGTTTATTTTGTCCTATGTGCTGCTGCAGAGGAGGGGCAAAAGGCTTCCAAGGCCACTTTGACAAGGTGGGTCAGAGCTTGTGTACCAAAGGCTTATGTGGCATCAAAATAAAACCCACCTGCTTTGATCAGGGCACATTTAGTGGGGCAGCAGCAGCCTCCGGGGCCAAAAGAGCTGAGGCCTCAGTATCCAAATTTTGTAGGGCTGCCAGTTAGTGTTCCCTTCACATGTTCAGCAAGCACTACAGGCTCAAAACCCAGTTATGTTGATGCAGCCATTGGCCACAAGGTGTTGCAGTCAGCAGTTGGGAAGTAAGACTGTCACTGAAAGGTATGCGCCAATATTCTCCCCCTCCCAAAATTTTGATGGGTATTGCTTATTAGAATGACTTCCTTGTCATGACATAACTATGTTATGACTTTCCCTGTGACAAAGGTGGAGTGCTACAGAAAGAAGAAATTATACAATACTTACTGTAATTTCATTTTCTATTAGCTCCAACGTTGTCACTGGGGATCGCACAGAGTTGCCTTCAAACTTTCATGAAGAATTGTTTATGCAGTTCAGTATTTTTTTTTTTCTGTGAGTTTATGGTGAAGTCAAGTTTTAAGATTTCTTCTCGTGATTAAATTAGTTTATATAGGCACACAATCATTTAGACGCCTTGTAGATCAAACATTTTTTTTCCTTCAGTTGAAGAGTTGATGTTAAATCATTACTTTTAACATATTTGACATTAGTGAAATTGGCAACATGAAGGTGTCCATGTAATCAAACAGAAGTATATTGCTCGGGCAGAGGGCAGAACTAAAACAAGGGTTGTTTTGAATCATCCTCAAGGTACTGTCCAGTGTTCTTTCTTTTGTGTTGTTCTTGAGATACAATTGAATGTATGGCCATGTCATTGGTGGGGTTACTGTCTTTTTCAATATTATTATTGTGCTGCATGGCAAGATGTATGAACTAATGAATTTCAAGCAATGGAACTCTCATGTCACCAGCATTCTGTACTGATGTCATTGCTTTGAGCTGTGTAAGTGTCCTTAGTAGGAGTGATATAACCCCATATCTTCATCAAGAATATCTCCTCCATTAGGCCACACCTTTGGAACTATAAGATGTCAGCATCAGGACCACTAAAAACGTTTTACAAGCCGGGCCACCCATACTGATGTGCAGTGTATATATACATATACATATATATATATATAGTTGGGTGGCCCCATCACTTGTCAGTTTTTTTCATCCTTGTCAGACCTGCTAAAGGAAATGCTGTCACCTAAGCAATTTTTTTTCCTTTTATTTAGCTTCCTTTCAACACCTCTGTATGCTGCCAAAGTCAAAAAAAGCCTTTGTTTTGATATTGAAAGTGCAGATATAAACTGTGTGTGTGTCTTCTTTATACATTTTTTTGTGTGCTATCTGGGCCTCTCTTATAACATGACAACTTCTGAGATTTGCCAGAGCTTCAACCTGTGACGCTGTAAGAAAGCTGTAGAAAATGTCCTTCTATTAAAGGCATTGACAGCCATAGAGAAGAAAAAGTGCTCAAATCTGATTCTCCTTAGCCAGCTGCCGAAAAGTGGCCATCAAAGTCTAAGGAAAAGGACAAGGAATGATAATTGTCTCAGACCTCCTCGTCATCTGGCCATAAGCAAGCACACCCCCACACATACACACAGAACTTCACCGGCGAGGTTGCCATTGAGAAAAGATATGTCCTCATCAGAGCCTGCTCCGGTGGCATGGACTACAGACCCCCCCCCTTCCCAACTGTCGTTGAAACAGCAAGGTCAGGGCTTTGCTTTGATGCTGCCATACCTACTATGGACGGTATGATGTCATCATCAGGCCAAACCCTGTCAATGCAGATAATTCCGGACCCTTTTCAGGGTGCCATGGACAACTGCAGGCAGTTGTTCCAACAGTGGGGCCTTCTGATGCTCAGCCCCCATCGATGGATTCTACTAGCATGCCACAGATTACTGCCCATCAGCTGCCTCCAGCGTCATCAGTCCATTCTGTGGCTCCCATCATCACTTGTGCTGATGACTAATTGGGATATAATCCAGACCTCATGGATTTAGAGGCAGATTTAGAGAAGAAATATGAGGGAGAACAATTTGTGGAGGGTTCCCCTCACTCTAGTTCTACCCTCTCATCCTGAAGTGAGGACTCAGTGGTTTATACCCCAAGATCTCCTGAGGGCCCATTTTTCCAAGCCATGATGTGGCAAATGTAGTCTGCCATGGGCTTTTTTTGTGAAAGAGGAAGATTCCTCTAAATGGAATCTCATGGAATATTTGAAGGTGCCCTGTTCCACTTCCATTATCATTCCACCTATATAGCCTGCTTTTGAGGATGCCACTTTTACTGCATGGCACAGAGCAAACTCACTGCCTGTAGTCCCTAGAAAGGCTGATAAGCAGTGTCCTGCACCATCTGCTAAGCCTTATTATGCTAACCAGCTGAAACTGACGCTGTGGTCATCATGGCTGCTCATATTAAGTTTAGAGCTCCTAGACATATAAGTACTTTTCCTGCTGATAAGGAATCTAGGAAGCTGGACATGATGGGCAAGCATACTTATGCCTCTACATCACTGGGTCTTAGAATTGCAAACTACCGCCTACGTGATCAAATATCAGAACAGCATGTGGAAAGCTGCTGGTACTGCTGTCCAGGCTTTCCTGATGGCTCTGCCAGACTGATTTACTTAGAACATTATCTACTGGTGCTCAGATTGGCAAACATTTGCTGTGCTCAGCTTATGATATCTCTGATGCTTCTTTCAGGGCTGCAACTTCTGGCATTTGCTTGAGAAGATATTCTTGGCTTAGAGTTGCTGGCATTTGCATGAGAAGATATTCTTGGCTTAGAGTGGCTGACTTTGCCACTAATGTGCAGCAGGCAATTTTGAATGCTCCCTTTAAAGGGTGAAAATTGTTTGGTTGTGATGTTGAAGAAGCCCTGCGTTGCCTTCAGACTTCTAAAATGACTCTAAGATGTGTGAAGTCCCTGTATTACACTCCTGCTAGAGGTCATGGTTAGGGTTCCTTTTGTCAGCCTGCTGCCTAAGGTAGTCGTGCCCACTGTCAGCAAGGCTGTGGTAGAGGTGAGGGGCCCCTTCTGGGTCTCCCTCCAGTGCCCATGCCAGAATACCCAAAGGAATTGGTTCTGGTGGCCCTGCTGCCCCGGTTCTACCTGACTCTCTTCCATCTCTTTACCCTCCTCAGCTGTTACAACCGGGTGAGTTTGGTGGGGAGTAATCTTCATGCATCTGAAAGAGTGGCAGGAGATCACAATGGATGAGTGGGTTCTGGAGCCAGTTGTGGCAAGCATGTTCTAGATCTGTTACATATCCTCCAGATCATCCTTCACTTCCTTCTGTTTATCCTCTGGGTCACCTGTCTCTTCTGAAGGAAGAAGTTCAGACTTTACTTGCCATAGAACCGGTTCATCCTCAGGAGAGGAACAAAGGGTTCTATTCCAGATATTTTCTAGTCCTGAAATGGACAAGGGATCTGCGTCCTGTGTTAGATCTCAGGGATTTCAACCTATACATTGAATATAAAAAGTTTTGAATGGTATCCTAGTAGGTTCTGATTCCCTAAAAGAGGACTGGCTTTGTTCTCTGGACATGAAAGATGCTTACCTTCATGTAAAGATCAAGAAATCCCATGACAGTACGCCGCCTTATACTGGAGGGTGAACACTATCAGTTCAAGGTACTGCCTTTGATTTGTCTTCTCGCCACATATCTTTACCAAATGCTTGGCAGTTGTTGCAGCAGCTGCAAGGAAGGTCTGTACATTTTCCCTTATCTAGATGACCGGATCCTGAAGGCCAGCTCCAGTGAAGCCTGCAACATACCCTGTCTCGGACATATCAATTGTTCGATGACTTGCAGGTCACAGTTAGTGTGCCAGAGTCATGATAACCCCACAAAGACTGCAGTACATAGGTTGTCGCTGGACACAGAGAAGGGTTGTAGTTTCCTGTCACAGGACAGGGACACACTCTGATTGCTTGGGCACACTTGTTGTACAGGAGCCAAATGTGTCTCTGCATGAATAATGTTATGTCTCCTGGGCCTCATGGCTGCAGCCATAGTGACTGTACCACTGGCACATCTTCATGTGAGGATACCTCAGTGGATGCTCAGGGTCCAGTGGGATTGTTGATGGACAAGCTTGACCACATGGTTCTCGCCACGCCTCCTTTAGCAGAACATTGTTATGGTGGATGGACCGCAACAGCCTGCTGAAGACATTCCATTTTGTATCATCTCCTGTACATGTCTTCACCATAGATGCCTTGGGCTCCAGCTGGGGTGCTCATCTCAGCTCTTACCAGGCACAGGGGACATGGACCAAGGTGGAAGCTGAGCTGCACATATCCTGGAAATGAGCTGCCCTATACAGCCTCAGGTCTTTCAGGATCACCTCTGTCCTGGTCCTCTGCTAATCCAGATGGACAATGTCAGTGTGAGGAATTACATCAGCAAACTAGGGGCACCTCTCTATCCCTTGTTCAGGAAGCAGTGAGGGTATGATAATGGGCTGCGTCTCATGGCTTTCAGCTGTTAGCCGTGTTTCTCACAGGTCTCAAAATGTCTTGGCAGACAGGTTAAGCAGGTTCCAGTCGATGGTTCATGAATCAGAACTGCTAGGCTCAGTGCTAAATTACCTCTTCGCAGATGGGGTCATCCACAGCTGGACCTTCTTGCATCCTACACAACACAAAACTGCTGCATTTCTGCTCGCTTGCTCCAGGGCCTGGAGTTTTTTTGGCAAGACACATTGTTCATCTCCTGGACAGGGTAATTCCTAGATACATTTCCACCCATTCTTCTAATACCGAAGATTCTGCTCAAGCTGCAGGTGGAGAGTGCCACTGTCATCATCATTGCTCCGTTCTGGCCATGCCAGATGTGGTTTCCACTCCTTCAACATCTGGCAGTGGAGCCTTCTGCTCCTCTGCCTCTATGTCGGGGTCTGTTGTCACAGGGCAAGGGGTTTCTGGTCCATCTAGATCTGAAGTCTCTACACCTGTATGCATGGATCTTGAAAACATAGCCATATCATGTTTTGGGTGTCCCCTAAGGTTGCTGGTGTTATGCTTGTGGCTAGGAAGCCTTCTATCAGACATACTTATTCCCTGAAATGGAAACGCTTCACTTTGTGGTCTGCTTCCTGTAATATGGACACTTTTACATGCCCTGTGAATGCTGTGTTGGAAAACTTGCTTTCTCTGTCTGACTCTGGGCTGCAGTATTCCTCTTTTCAGGGTGCATTTTTCCACTATATCAGCTTTCCATGCCCCCTATTGATGGTCATTTGGTTGCCCAATTAGAGACGGCCCACATGTTTTGGAGAGGTATTCTTTATATGAAACCTCCTGTCCATAATCCAGTCCTGCCTTGGGACGTGAATGTCATTATTGAGAAATTGACATTGGCTCCTTCTGAGCCATCTACGAGTTGGATGACTTACATTTCCTGTCATGGAAATCATTTTTAATTGCAATGACCTCTTATCGGAGGATTTCAGAGTGTTAGCTTCTTTTATTTGATTTTTCACAAAGACAGAGTCTCTTTACATATGAACCCTAAGTTTTTGGCAAAGGTGATATTTGAATTTACACTGAATCAGACAATACACCTTCCTACATATTATACCGAGCATGCCAACCAGGGTGAGGTGCTGCTCCATACTGTACTTACAAAACAGTACGATACTATAGTGATCACACCAAGGACTGCAGAAAGTTCTCTCAGCTTTTTGTTTCATTTGCCCCGGGTAAGAGGGCGCTCCTTTGTCTAAACAATGCCTGTCCAAATGGCTGCCACATTGTATTACATTCTGTAACAGAATATAGAGAATACTGGATGGGCAACTATGCAGAACCAGTGTGTTCTGCCACAGAGGGATTCTGATTCCCTCTGACCTCGAGAGTGAAGCTCGAGCGGTACATGGGAATCAGAACCCCGAGGTGGCAAAACACACTGATTGTGCATAGAGTTGCTCATCCTGTATTTTTTATAGTGTATAGTGCTGTGTGAAAAATGTGTTTGTGAGTTCTTTTGCTTTTAAAATGAAACTGACTCTTGTAGTCTCTAGAGGTTCTAGAATGCTGTTCTGCTACAGTAGGGTAGAACAGCATTCCATGACCTTGGAACTGTGGTAGAACAGCATTTTGAAAGGGATGAATTCTATACAGAACAACACTCCACTTTACACTATAGTGTAGTAAGAAACTTCCTGGTGGTGTTCGTGGTCACGCATAAAGGGTATGGCCACTTTGGTTGCTTATTTCAAAAATGTCCCTCTGCTGTCATATGTGCTGCAGCCACATGGGAGTTGTTTACACTGTTCACTAAACATCACAGTCTGACATCGCCTCTTGTAGACGTGCTGGTCTTGCTGTACTACAGGGTCTTCTGTCCTGGTTTCATGTCAGACTAGGCCATCCTCCCTAGTTTACTTTGTACTGCTTTGGAGTTGTTCCAGAGGTGTGGCCTATTGGAAGACATATCCATGATGAAGATAGAACAGCTTACCGTAACAGTAGATCTTTGAGAGCATCTCCTCCATTAGGCCATCCTACCCCTTTGATTCCAGTGATGGTCATATCAGATGCTGTGCCTAAAACCTTACTCCACATTCTGTCTCCAGCCCTCTGCTTCTCCTTTTATGCCTGGTGCTGGTCTCATCTCCTGGTTCCTCACAGATGGAGGTCCTCTGAGGCTAATCTGTAGCAGGGAACTGAGGAGTGATGGGGCACCTTATTACTGTGCATCATGAGACACTGCACATCATTTTGATGGTTCCCCCGGTCCGCCTTGCAAAGGATTTCCAAGTGGTCGCTGCTGATGGCTTATAATTTCAAACGTGTGGCCTAATGGAGGAGATTCTTTGAAGATCTACTGTTATGGTAGGTTCTTATGTAACTGTTCTTTTTGTTAGACTTTACAGTGCCTACGTTAGAGCTAACAGAAAAATAAATTAAAGTAGATGATAGAATTTCTTGTTTTTTTTCAGTAGTAACAGATTTTACTACAACTCGCAATGTGTCAAGCAAGCATTTTCTTGTTTACATCTCCAACATTCAGAGGTCAGTAATACTTTTAATTTTTTTTTATGTAGGCAAAGGAAATGGTTGAGCTGGCTAAGTCAATAGCTAACAAAATCAAGGAAAAACAAGGTGACATTACTGAGGATGAGTAAGCAGTACCCACTTCATTTTGAGTCTTTATAATTCTGTTTATATATTATTGATTTTAAAGATTTGCTCAACAGGATGGTGTCATGAGATGCAGCATCACGTTTACGTGTAAGTACAAGGACATCGAGCACACAGTTGTACATCTTCATGGTATGCAAACAAGGGAAGTGAAACTACATCAAAAATCCTGGGATGTACATTAGCAGCAGTCGATAGGTAATACAATATTTATAGCAACACCATTCAAAAAAATGAGTGCAGATAGTTTTTAATGCTGCCCAGCCTTGGAGAAAATGGAGAGTATTCGAAATTGTATTCCTCTTAATAACGTATATCTATATATATATATGATGCTAATGTGAAGGTGGCAGACGAACGGCTGCTACAGTCTAACTAGTAAAGGAAAATAACCATTTATGCAACCATCTAAGAACCTCCATGGGCTCTGCACAGCAAGCTGCTAACCCCAACTCCTCCTTACCTGCTCCAGTGCTGCTGCCCTCTCATGATGGTGGCCTACAGAACTGGAGCCCCATCTCATATTCAGCACTTTACCATTCCTAGTTAAAGCATCAGTACATGTAGGACCACGCTGACAGCTTTCATCTGTGATTTGTCTTCACTGCCACCACCACCCACCCCTAATGTCAGTTACAGCCCTTGGATGACCTTGCATACACACATTATCCCTATAGCAGGGAAGCAATTTCCCTCCATCAGGGGTTACTGGGACTGTTTGTAGTCTAGGGGATATTACCAGAATGCATAACCATTGCACATTCTCGTGATATCCTTGGAAATTCTGAGCAGACATTTTATTCTGCCCAAAAGCCTGTTTTAAAATTTACTGTGGCAACCAGATTGCATGTGTAAATGCCATGAAATTCTGGTCCCAAAGAGTCCATTGTGTTTGTCTTCTGCCACCTGCAGCTGAAGAATTGGAAACAAGCTTGGAGTCATTCTTTAAGGGGAAAGTGCTGCCATTTAGTTTTAGGAAACGTGGCACTGAGGAGAGACAGAAAAAATGCCAGTGGCAGAAACTTCTAGGAAATCAAGGCCAAGTGATCTGCAAATTCCTCCCAAGCATACTAATTCTTCAGCCCCCAACACCCACCCCACTGCAGTATAGTACCACCACTGGGTTCGAGTCCAAATCCCCAGTCTGGAACATCACTTTATTTTTTTATATTCCAAAATTGTTTTAGGAAAGGGATAGAGAAAATAAATTTGTTTTATATAGTGCCTTTCCTGCCAGAAGTATCCCAAATAAATTTAAAGTCCAGGAGACAGAACTTCGGAAGAGAAAGAATGCTGCTGCGATTCCAAATGTGTAAGGAGCGTCAAACCACACAGAGATAAATTAGAGGTTAGTTGAGGTTAAATTAGAGGACAGAGATATTAGTTGACTTGTACAGCGAGAAAGTGGCAGCTGTGGGATTCATACCTGGCTTTCCAGGATCACAGTTCTACACTCCAACCACAGGACCTAACTGCTGTTTAAATTGTTTTAGTGTTGGCTAAGAATTATAAGTTTATAACATGCTTTTTAACTTATTTTCTAGTCTGGGTAATATATCTAATTATGTAATCTTAGTATTCCACTGGTTTTCTGATAGTAGGTCAACCAGTCGACTGTAGAGTGCACAAAGGTGCACACAGTCCCCCAAGTTCTTTTTATCTCCCATAACTCATCAGCCAGGACTTCTTCAGCTACCACCAGTGGTACCCACCTGTCCTCAAACCTACTCCTTAAGATCCCCCATAGGACCTCTGACACACATCTCACCATTGTGTTGCACCCTCGATTTGCCCTCCAAGGTGACGTCCTGCTTTCAGCTCTTCGACAGCTCCCCCCCCCCCACAGCAGAGGTTCTCCCAAGGCCATCCTGGGGGGTCCGGAGGTGGTAGCCCGAATGGATGTGGAGGGACTGGCGGAGTGTCATCTGCCAATTTGGTGGCCACTTTTCCTGTTTTTCATCCCACCTACCAAAAGCGTGCAGACATCATCAGGTGCCAGCATGCTTGACACACCAACATGCTGTCCACTCCCAGTGCACTTCACTGACTCCCAAGACCGCACGTCACTTATGGTCACCCAGGTGGTGGCAGTGCAGCAGGACACACATCCCTCCCCTGTGTGTCACGGAACTTTAAACTACAAAACTTTTATTAAAGTTGCATATATTGCTATTATCATGTGAGTGGTACTGTCCTTTTCTTGGCTTCTCCCTAGAGGGAGTAGAGCATTCTCTTGAATTCTCAGTCTTCTCCCCCCTCCCCCGCCGGCCCACACTCACTCCTGACCCTGGGTCACCAATATCGGAAGTGTTAGTTCTACTGCTGTGCCAGCAGGCTGGCTAAGTGCACACAGTTTTGTTGGGAAAATAGGAGTTGGCTTATGAATCAAAAGATTAAAGAATGTTGTCATTTGGTTTTAAGTGTATGGTAATTGAAAACTAGGATAATATAAGCACAAAAGCTAGCTGTGTTACTCTGAACTGTAAAATTAAAGCATTTTGGTCATTACAACATTAACAAAACAAACCAAGGCTCACCATATATTCTCCAGGAATTCAGTGATTGTATTCAGCCTGAGCTGTGAGAGAGGAGGTTTGGGGGGGCATGCCCCTTCTTTACCTATCACTGTGTTAGAATACAGAATTTCCTCCCTAATTCTGCCCACTCTTTGCCTTCCTCCTCCTTTTCATTTTGAAATCCTTGCCTAATCACAAGGCACACAGGACAAAAATGTAGGAAAACATCAGCATTATGTGTGAACCTTTTCATTTCCCAGTCCTAACAATTTCACTGTTAACTCCTGTTATTTGTTAAATGTAGTTACTGCATAGTCAGTACCCAACAGCTACACAGCAAATACAAGCAAGTGAACATTTGGCAATGGCCGGTGTTTGCTTTTATAATACAGTGCTTCACATTCAGATTAGACAGTACCATTTGCAGGAAGTCTGTGTGCTTTCTCTGATGTCTGTACGTCACAACTGCCACTCTGATTACTCTTAACAGTGGGAGTTGGTGAGATGTGGACGTCACAGTGGACGCCCAAACTTCCTGAACATGGTACTCCAATACTGTAAAAAAAAAAAAAAATTAACAAAATGAAGAATATCAGACCTGGCAGCACTCCTAAGGGTGACAGAGGAGTTTGGGCAGGGAAGAACTGCATACTAGATTTCACTTTTATTTTCATTGCAGTTTCATTACTCAGGATTGCCTGGCTCACAAGCACCGTCTTGTTTTCAGTGAGGCCCTGCTTGTACCTGTTTCCACAGCTAGGTTGACTGGAGCACTGGGAGGTTAAGTGACTTGCTCAAGGTCCCACACTGAGTGTCTGGGTCTGGTGGGGTTAGAATCTTTGATCCCCTGGTTCCCAAGAAGGTAGTAATCACTAGATCACACTGCCTTATTCTAAGCACCAGCCCTGTCGAGATGTACTTCACAGTAGCAAGCACTTCGATATCGCCCACCCATACAGCTTGGTTGAGGGAACATTGAACTGTGAATATCGTATTGAAATTGGAACTGTCAACTTCTGGCTGCTGACTGTATTGCCGCCACTGATGGCAGCCTCTGATTGGCCTATTTAGATGTCTGTCACAGTTACAGTCTTGCCTCTACTTTATGCGATACCAGTGTTTCTGCTTTCGGGCTTCACCTGAGCAGAGGTACTGATACAGGAGAAAGTGTAAGAAAGGAAGGGTTTTGCAGTTCCTTCACTCTCCTCCACATATCACCAGCACACATGTCCGAGCTCTCCCAAGGTAGCAGCAAACAACAACTGCTTAAAGTACAGAAATCTTAAACCAACATCATTAAGAGAAAAGCTCTCAATCAATTTAAAATCACAAGCATTCAACGGCTTGAGAAAAAGCCAAGTTGTCAAGGTGGATTTAAAACTCACTCATAAATTTGCTTGCCATAAACCTATTGGAAGGGCATGTCATGTAGTGAAGGGCCCTAATCTCCAAAGCCCTACAACCAGCTATGTTTTAAGGTTGGATTTGGGAACAACCAGTAACTTAAGACTGCAGAGCGAAGAGCTATTGTTGGACAGTATTCCACAAATAAATCTGGCAAATATCTAGGGCCACAGTCATGAAAACAATTGTATGTAAGAAGTACTGTAGAGTAGATAATAATCGCGGTCTGTTTATTTTAGCGATATTCGCTATTTCAAGTTTTAAGGGAATTTAAACAGACCGTGATTATTACAATAATCAGTACCTTGTAGTATGTGCTTAGCTACTTAAAATGTATTTTTCCAGCTCACTTACTGTAGTTGGGATGCTTTTTAATGGATAGCTGAGTGTGATCACCGTTCAAGTCTAACTGTGTCTTTGTCTGCGAGATAAGCAGTCTGTTAGTACATCACATACAACTTCCGCGGCTCATGATTAGATGTCATAATAATGGATACAGCAGAAATTGAAGAGTTCAGTGAGGATTCCAATCAATATACAGTTGATCTAGACCATGACAGCATATCTAATTATCGGGTATTTCGCAGAACTATCCAGCCATATATGTAGGAACCTGCCCCCTAAATGCTTGACGTATGGCATTCAAAAATGCGTTAGCGATATCCAGAATGTGTCCATCATGAATGAATGGTGTGTGGTTTGAAAACCTTGTTTTTTCATCTAAACTTATTGACCATCTTTTTTTTCATGATTAACAAGCTCAATAACATTACCAATTATCAAAGTCAAGCTGTGCAGTGTTCATATTTTTGAATTGCTGTTAGTCAGCATTTGTGTAGATAGTGGTTCGATACCGGACCAGTTTCTATTGATAGTCATTCCTGACAGTCGGTGGTGTGCTGTGTGGTATGAGTAGCCCATTATATATATTTTTTTTAATTGCTGTTATGATTCTGTGTGTTTCCAGAATGTGAAAGTGGCTTGATGATAATTTATTTATTTTTTCACACATTTCCTGATTTTGAATGTTTGACGGCATGCATAATGCCCTGCCTGCTATTCTGTTCTCAGTTTTGACCTTGGTCGACACAGTTCTGAGATTGTATTATACAGTACCGCTTTTATCGCTTAATTTTACAGGGCACGTAATATGCGGTAGCAATAGCGGCTAATACAATCAATACTTTGAAATCAGTCCGACATTTGATTGGTAGCCAAGTAGGTCTCTGAGTATCTGAGTAATACAACCTACATTAGACAGCAGTCTCACTATAGCGTTAAGAGCATGTTGCAGATTGTTAAGTGTGCAGTTCAGAAAACCTGATAACAAAGCATTGCAGTAATCAGTTCTGTAAATAAATGCAATTACCAATTATTTCAAATGAGAATCACTTGTATAAGAAATTCTCCTAAATCAAAAAAATGTTGGTCTCGTAACTGAGTTTATATGAGAGTCAAAAGCTCAGTTGGAATCCAGTAGAACCCCCACGTTTTTAATAGCTGTTGCTGCTTTCAAATCTAAAACTTAAGTCCGGTATTTCCAACCTTCCTGTTGAGGAACTATTTGACTCTTTTTTTTCCGAAACAAATGTTTTTTTTTTTTTTTTTTTTAAAGATTTGATTGCAAGTAGCTGTTGACTAGCCCTAGGTTTAACTCACACAGGCAGGCTTCTAAGTTACGAGTAATATCCTTGGACCATGCTTTAACAGAGAAATACACTTGTGTGTCATCGGCATAAATATGGAAATTCAGATTGTACTTCCGATAATATTTCCCAGCAGCAGTATATCAATAATAAACAGTTTTGGTCCTAATAAGGATCCCTGTGAAACACCAGACATCACTAGTTTAGAAGAGGACTTAAAATTTCCCATCTGTTATGTAAATAAGCGAAAAGACGATAGGATGCATATCAGCCCCACAGAAGACTCTTGACAACTCCACATAATAAAGGCAGTCCAGCATTATCTGGCAGTCAGTGGTGTCAAAAGTTGCAGGTTATGCTATCATAATCAAAGATGTACATTCACTCTGATCAGTTGTCATAAGGATGTCATTTGTAACCTCCATCAATGCAAATTGATACGCAGCACCTTGAGGGCTGTACAATATTTGTTCTGACACCCGATTCACAGTGTTCCCAGCACTCATTTTAAGAAAGAAAGTTTACCATTTGGTCAGCTACAACCTTTTCAGTAATTTCTGATGTAAAGGGAGGTTAGGCACGGAACAGTAGTTTGTGGAATCATCCGGATTTAAGCCTGATTAAGAATTGCTTTCACAATAGCGGATTTCTGGACAAATGGCAAATACTTGAAGCAAGGGATTTTTTACTTATACCCCAATGCTATCCATCATTGCTGAGAGATGAGGAACCAATTAGCATGCAGGCAGAGGATCAAGAGCACAGGTAACGCTTCTTCAAAGAATTTACAGCCTTCAAAACAGTAGCCTAAGAAATTTCAGACAGACTGAAAGCTGGCCCCTCCTTAAAGCACTGAGATATTTCCTCCATAGATTTAATTTTAGAAGCCTGCACAATACCAAATCTAATATTAGAAACCTTATCTAGAAAATTTGAGTAAGGAGCTCATATCTGTCCTGTGAGGGCGAAGGACCGAATCGTCACGCTTGGATTATTAATCTATTTATGACTTGTAAAGGAAATTTTGTATTTCCAGCACTTTCAGCAGTTAAGTAAGCAATAATACCGACAGGGATTGATGAGAAATACGGACCGCCAAGGGCGTAATGAGGCCCGACCCGGAGGCGGAGGACCTTGTAGCCCTGAAGGTCCAGTATTTCAATAATGTCCACCCTGGAGTGGTATATTGCACTTAGAAAATGGGCCACTGTATCACATCTGTTTTAAAAAAATACTTTTATGTTTATATGTTAAACTCTGGCTTTTGAGTTGTTTTGTAAAAAATAGTTCCTCAGCCTTTACCTAGGGACTTCATCCTAAGTTGTAACTTTTGGGCTGGTTTCCATGGTTACTCCCCACACAAGTTAAAATCCTTTTGTTTTACTATTTTTTTTTTTAATATTTATTCATTCATTTTAAATTATCCATCAAGTAATTTATTCACTCACTGGATAATCTGGCCAAGGAGTGATGGTGACAGTCGGGTGACCTGGGAGCAAAAGACAGTAGTTTTGTGTTGTTAATTTGATGTCCATTCATACTGTTACACGAATTGAGAAGCACCTCGCTGAACACGGTAGGAAAGAAAAACATTGAGCTGCAGCCGCTTAGATTGATGGCGGTGGCATTCATATTAGAGATGGGGGGACATTTCATCCATACCAGCCGACTACTCACTGCAAATGCCCCACCGAGCTGCTCCCGATTCTTCCCTGTACAGTTTATTCAGATTTAATCCCTCTCACAGCCACAAACAAACACAGATAAAAAAATGAGTAACTGTCAGGGGAAACAGCACTTCAGCAGCTCAGACAGCTCCTTAGGGTGGCATGGGGAAAACTGCCGTTATTCGTGAATCCCCCCTTCCCTGCGCATGTCTGGACAGAAAGTGCAAAAGGATTCGAGTAAGGTGAGTAGAAAAAAAAAAAGTCACAACAGAAAGGGATCCTTTTTTTCCCCCAGGTCACGATTATCTCCTCTGGGCACCAAATTTTGCATGGTTTCCATGGCGAGAACTTCTGATTCCTCGCTATCTGCTCTAGGGATTGGAAATGCCGCTTTTTTTTAAGTTTCCTGGTCCTCGCTGCCTGCCCTGAGGACCGGGACTGAGATGTGCAGTTTTCTTTTTGAAGTGTGAAGAGGAGCGTAATGGGAAAAGAGCCAGAGCGTGTGGAGAGAGAGAGAGAGAGAGAGAGAGCCCAGAGCAGCGTGGTGGAAACTAAGGAGATGGAGGAGCTCTCAAAATACAGCAGGTACTGCTGCATTTCATACTGTAAGATGGATGATTATTATTTAAGTAGGGTACTGGGGAGTGGGGACACAGGCGGCAAACTACTGAGGAAGGGCATAGGTGCTCTGAACGCCCTCACTCCGTGAACTCTGCCACCAGTCACTTTTATGTTACGAGCTTCTATCCCGACGGTTTTTCTCTCTGAATTGAATTTCTTTTTTTTTTTAATAAATCAGGCTAGGTTTTGGGGATAGGGCACTGGAGTTGTGGGCAGGGTTGTGCGTGTGTGTCTGTGTGCCTAGTTGGTCTTTCCTGTTGCTTAGCAAGGGCAGAAAATGGCGGCAATTTTAAATTTCAATTATGTGGTTTTAGCCAGTCAGGAAGCAGGGTGGGCACTAGGATTCTTCAGTGGGTGAAGGGGCACTTGTGCTGGAACTTTTTATTTGCTGGGCATCCATTGAAAGTTAATGTACCCCCCAGGCAGGGGTACCAGCCAATCAGAGCTCAGCAAATAAAAAGCCTATTTTCTAAATTTGAATAATATACACATTTGGCAGTTGGTATACTTTGATTATACAACAATGTGTGATCTTGAAAAATCTATTTATCTCTAATCTGGAATTCTTCCAAACCCTTTCCAGCCTGCTGTTCAGTCACTTGAGCTGAGGGAAGTTGGAGGGGAACCAGGAGTAGACTGCCAACCTTCTGGATGGTCAACGGTTTTCAGGAGCATCAGCATCCAGCTGTTATGACAAGATCTCATTATGCACATCTGCAGATAAGGCCAGTGCCATATCAAGTTTCCTAGAGAGTTTGGAAGAGAACTTTTCGACATCGATTGATCTCGGTGCCTGAGACATAAATAAAAAGATTTGTTTAGGAGATCTAGAAAAAAAACACATCTTGAACATTAACAAGTTATGATCTGTGAGTGACAGTTAAAGCAGCAGAGCTAGATAACAAAATCTGATCTTTGCAGCAGTTTGTTTCCTGTGCTCTGTTGACCACTTACTTGGTAATCTTTTCTTGCATTTACTGTACTATCACCCTGTAATTTGCTGTTTTGTTTTACATTTCTTCCCACCGACCATGTTGAATTAGAACCTCTGCTGCCAACTGTGCATGTGCATGACTGCAGTACTACACAGGATAGTTGAAATGTGCAGCACAGGGTCCCACGGCAGTAAACAAAAGACATGATGCAACATAATGGGGAGCTTGGCTGCAAATTAGGCACCAGCCATGTTTACTGTGGCTCCACAACAATGGAAATCTAAAAACTAAAATTGCTAGGAAAAATATTTGCAGACATGGAAACTGCAACTATGGCTGCATGCTTCCAGCCAAAATCAGAATTTTGATAATCACTTCCTGATTATCCAGTACTGCTGCTTTTAATGGTTTCCAGTCTGTTCAATTGGTAAACCCGGGAAAAAATTAAGTCTAAGATGTGTCCTGCATGATGGGTGAGGCCAGTGACATGTTGTTGAAACCATGAGATTCTAACAAATCTAAAAAAAAACTGCAGCTTGCTTTTTGGAGTCATCTATATTTATTTATTTATTTATGTATTTATTTGTTTTTGTTAACCGGGTAGGCACTAGACAGCCAAGTGCCTATTTTCAGGTGCGACCTGGGAGGGTTACATAGGTAGTAGCATACAGGAGTCAGTTACATACAGTTGAGCAAAAAACAGGATTAACAGGAAATGGATAGGCGGCTGACAGTATAGTACAAATTTAGCAAACAAGAAAATAACAGTCATTACCTGGAATGAAAGAGGAAGCAAGGTATCAGTTAGAACTGAAGTTGGGACACGGATACACACAATTGTGGAGTAAACAAAATGATTTAGGTACATATATGAGCGAAATTAGTGCTATCAGAAGTAAGTGCTGGGGGGGGACGGGGTGGGGGACTGGATAGAACTAGTGAGGTCATATTGGGAGGGAGGAGTGAGGGGAGGATGGTGAAGGATGTACAGTCTGGATTAGTGCTATTAGTTCAGAGGGTAAGTGCAGGGCCTCTGAGAGCTCATAGTACATGTGTACTATGGAAATTGAAATCGCCACAATTAATGCTTTCTCAGCTCCTTTTCTTGTGTAAATATATTTGTATTGATTTTTCACAAAGGGAACTTGGGACAATACACAGTTCAGGAGTTAGACATATGTAGGAATACAGTGGCAATAAGTATTTTAGATAGAAGAAATCCAGCAGTGATAGAAAACATGCCCAGGGTGCCCATCCTCACAGGTTCAGCAGTGGGAGGGTGGGACCCGTTCTTTGTATTTAGGCTCAAGTGGCTCGTGCTGTCCTGACATTTGCGGGGTGGGAGTGTGGGTGTTTCTCAGTCTTGACTCCTTTAAATGCATAAAAAACGAAGTCAAGAGAATTTTTTGAAGAATCTAGCAATAGATGTGGGAGTGTGATTGTACTGTACTTTATGCTGCCAGACAGATATGACTAGTAAAACATTGTTTGGTAGAGCTGAAGGAGATTAATTTCAGTTTTTCTGTTCACAGCAAAGCAACTTCTGTTCCATTCTTACACCTCCACCAGGCAGTTAGTAATTTGTTACTCCCTCCTAGCCCCCCCTTTTTTTTTGTTAAAAAAATGCCTCACTCTACATCGCTCTGCTGGCTACTTCTCCAGATTCCACAACTGCATCACTGCAGGTGGTGGCGAGCACCCCCACACAGAGGGGGTCTTTGTTATATTTCCATTACTCCAATAAAACTGAGTTTCAAAAAGAATCTGCTGCTATGCTCTACGATGCATCTAGACTGATCTCTGGTAACGAATCCGCAATTCTGTGCAGTTCACAGCAGCGTGGGATAAATCACTTTGTGAGTTGGTGGTCAGTTTAGCTACTAGCTACTAGCTTTCAATATCAGACAGCCAAATCAGTATTTTCGTGGCCATCCTTTGTAAGGGCTAAAAAATTACTTTATGAAGGTAGCCTTGACTGGTAATCTTCACAAAATCTGATAGCCACACTAATTTTTTCGTGGCCATTGGCCACCTGGCTACTTGATTTATCCCACCCTAGTTCACAGTGGCACAGAGTGGTAAGTATAAACAAGCCTTGAGCAGGGTGGGAGCCAGGTGCTGATATCGATAGGGGAAAAGGGAATCACCCCAGTTTTCCTCCTTTTATTCTTCAGCTCCCTCAGTGCACAGCAGCCTCCAAGGAGATGGCAGGAGGATACCGAGGGGACCACAACACTCTTATCCAACACATGAATCCGATTTAGTCACAGCTGGAGAGAGGCAATCCCAGACGGCTAGCTGCATTGATATTTAAGTATCTACAAGCCCAAGATGCCGCTCTACAAATACCAGATATGTGCACTTCATTCAATTTTTCATAACGAGCAGAAGGAGGAAGAAAAACATACAAGCTTCCCTAATGCAGGAGGAAACAACTTATCCAGAAAGTATTTTGTGTGTGTGGGGGGCTTCCACTTAGCCTCTGGATAGAGATGAATAATCTGTTGACTTCCTGAAGAAGCGTCCTGTCAACACACTTCAGAGCTCTCCTAACAGCTGCTTTGTTATATAGTCTGTGTAGCTTAGAGGAACAAGGGTTTCTTTGGAAAACATTTAATAGCATTAATTCAGAATTTACTTAGAAAGAGCTTGGGGAATGGGTGAGGTTGCAAAAATACTACCTCCTTCGTCATCTTAATGAAACATACCTGAAGCCTTTAATTTCAGCCAGTAGATTTTGTGACCAAAAGAGAAATTGTCTTCTAAGGCAAGAATGTCAGACTGATCCATTGTAAATGCTTGGACAGGGTCTGCGAAAGGATGTTTTTCAAATCTAGATGCAACAAAACAATACTGAGTTTCTAGCTCTAGTGCTGATGCTGTAGACGTATGATTGAGGACCCATAAAAATGGCCCTGTGTAGGCCTGAGTTGTTGTGTGCTGTAAGTTATTTGTTCATTCAATATAGAACAGTGATTTCAGCCAGTAAGCACACTCAGCCACTGTACCTCATATTCTGCTTACGGCAGGTGGTCACTCGTGCAGGAATGTTGGAAATGGAGTGTTCCACTTCATAGCTAGGGGCAAGATGGCTCTATTCATATTGAAATTATAAAAAAAAAAAAGACTTAAAATTTTAACTCAAGTGTGTCATAATTAGTTAATATAACCTCTGCATGGTATCCCTTATGGTATGAGAGACTCATTGCATGAGGTTTTGGCAGTCAGAACTGTTCAGATCTTACTTCGAGTGGGAGCTCTTGCAGCAGCCTACACCATAAGGACTATGCCGCCAGGCACTAGAACCCCACGGAAAAGTCCTAGCCAGCAGTACCCAGCAGGAACGCCTGACATCAGACTGCCTCCGATGTCCGCCAGTGGTACAAAGGGGCAACCCTGGCCACACCCCAGTTCTTTTCCCGCCTGTCGACCCATTCACATCGCCTGTGACACCCACAGCAATAGCCCACCACCATTTTGCTACTATTTTACAGAAAGTTTAGTTATAGTTTCAAAACCACATAATCGGTGCATATCTTCTCCTTCGTCCTCCAGTCCGCGACTGAAATCCAAGTGTGCATGCGGGAAGCAAATCCTAGCCCAAGACGGTCACTCGGCCTGCCTCATCTGCTTGGGGCCTGACCGTGATGCTGACTTCTGCCCGCACTGTAAAAACTTCAACCGCCAGACTCGCATCCATCGACTGAAGATGCTGAAAACCCATCTTCTAGAACAGCAGTTGGCCACCATGCAAAAGACCCCATCAGGCCTAGGATCCCCTTCTTCTTCAGGGTCTGGGACTTCTCACAAATTGAAGGAGAAAATGTCCAGTGGGAAACACCACCATCACGAGAAGGACACCCGTTTGGGCTCCTGATCCAGGTCTTTGCACAGGAAAATGGCCAGCTCCAGTCCTCCCTCCCCCGGGAGGTCGGACTCTGCTCCCTCGCCAACCCAAGTTTCCTCCGGGTTACCGGCCTTGAAACCCCCAGTAAGCAGCGACATCAGGTGGTGTTTCTTCAGGAGCATGGGCTCGCTCCCTCCCTAGTCTTAGACCCTACAGCCATACCTCCGGTCTAAGAACAGGGTTCTACCGCCAAAGGGCAGGTGACAGCCATCATGTCTCCCCTCATCAGGTGAAGGTTTCTCCTCAACATCAGATCGTCCAGCTGGACTCGACGATAGGAAGCGGTGTTTGGAACTGGTGTCTCATCCTGACACCAGCTCTCGAAGCATCGGCGTCAGATTCAGCGTACCCACCCTGACATCCTCTCGCTTCCGGGTCTTTGCGCCTGCACCCCTAAGCTTCCGCCATAAGGGGCACAGCTGCTGGCCAAAGAGATGCCGCTCCCAAGGACCAACCCACTGATGACGGGTGATTGGATGTCAGGTTAGCCAGTCGACCTGCCGTCAGCCCCGGCACCACCCCAGGACCAGACGCCGGAGACACCCAATTGACCAGAGCATACACCAGCTCCTGACAAGCCATCAGGTCCGCCGCCTGGAAAGCCCGATGACAGGTCTGAGACACCAGGCCCATTGGCCACAGCCATGGTCTCTCTGACTGAAGTCAAGGACCTTTTCAGTTCCTGGTGGGACACAGTCAAAAAGACATCATCCCCAGGAACCTGCAGGTTCCACCACCATAGCCACCTTGTAGACTTTCCTAACAGCCTCAAGTGTCGTCTACCCCTAGGGACAGGTCTCCCTACCCCATCAGACAACAGGTCTCTCGACGTAGTCACCATTCTAGATTGTCCTCGAGACATTATAGCAGGAGGCACCGGCATTCCCGCTCCAGATCTTCCTTTAGATCATCTGACTCAAGCTCTTCTGTCTGATCTAGATCCTCGGGGAGTTTTCCTGTCCTCCCCACCAGCCTGACCCTTCAGGGGACTCGCCCTGTCCCCCCAAAGATGATCCCACCTTCTTGTACGTGATGCGTCACATCCAGTTTTGAATCAGTGGAAAACTGAGGATCTTAATCCAGAAAGAAAAAGACTGGCTAATTTCTTGGGTGTGAATGAGCCCAAGTCCTTAGTCATCCCATCCTTGGCAGCCCCCTTTCAGGATGCTACCAGGCTAGCCTGGAGGCACCCTTCGACTGCCCTCACCCGACTATACCCAAGAAAGCAAGCAGGCTGCCCCCACTATACCCAAGAAAGCAAGCAGGCTGTATCGTACTCCAATGAATGAGCCATTCCTTGGGGAACAGCCGAAGGTGGACTCGGTCGTGCTGACAGCTGCCCATGGCAGGACCAAACAGCCCTGGCACATGAGCTCCCAGCTGCCAGACAAGGAATCCAAATGATGACCAGTTCAGCAGGAAGGTCTACTTTTCAGCCACCTGCACCATTTGTTCGCTCAGTTTTTTGGCACACATGGTGCAGTACCAGAAATCCCTCTGGAACAAGGCAATTGAGCTTGCAAAAAGACAGCCCAATTCTGACCACAAAATGGAGCTTTTAGATGTGCTATAGTCTGGCCTGGACATGGGGAAACATGTCCTGAGGTCATCTTACGATTCAGCAGACATGGCAGCCAGGGCAGCAGCCTCAGGGATTTGTATGTGAAGATACTCTTGGCTCCGGGTTTCTGGATTTAGGCAGGACCTTCAGGGTGCCATCATTGATGCCCCATTCCATGGGTCCGTCCTTTTCAGTCCGGACATTGAAAAGATGATTTCAGACCTCCAGGACTTGGGTAAGGCCATCTAGTCTGTGCATCAATTATACAGATCTGATCAGACCTCTGGCAGACATCACCAGTTTCATTGCCAGGGAGGGCAGAAGCCTAAAGGACAGCAACGGAGAGGCAACTTTCACCGTAAAGCTCCCTTTCAACCTGGTGGAGAACAGGGACCTAGGAACACCAAACCCTCCCAGGTCTCCCTGCCCACCCCGGGCTCCCACGCCTGACTGCTTGACCAACCCCGTGCCAAGTCCAGGGCAGAGGTAGTAGGGGGTTGGTTCTCACTTTACCTTGATAGGTGGACCTTCGTCACCAATGATGCATGGGTCCTCCAGCTGATAGAGTGAGGTCACGCAATGGAATTTCTGCAGATGCCCCCAGACAATGCCCCGGTCCAAATGACCTACTCCCACTGCCATGCTGAGCTCATTTGGGAGGAGGTACAGTCCCTGCTGGACAAGAAGGCAGTAAAACCAGTTCCAGCCCCACAGTGGGGGAAAGGTTTCTACTTCCATATTTTCTTGGTTCCCAAGAAGACGGATGTGTGCATGATTCTGGACCTGAGCCTCTTGAACAATTTACAGAGTACAAGAGGTTCAGGATGGTCACCTTGCCAGGCATTCTTCCCATGTTGCATCAAGGGACTGGCTTTGCTCCCTGGACATGCAAGATGCCCACCTCCATATTCTAGTGCTTCCAGCTCACAGGAGGTTCCTGAGGTTCTTCTTTCAGGAAGGGCATTTCCAGTTTCGGCCTTGCCCTTCTCGGCCTTCCTCAGCACCACCGGTGTTCACAAAGTATCTAGTGGTGGTGGCAGCAACCCTAAGGAGGCAGGGTCACTTTGTTTATCCCTACCGGATGATTGGCTTCTCACCACTGCCACAAGGATTGGCTTCTGGCAGCTTACAGGACACCTTCAGCCTGTTCAGCTCCCTGGGGATCACCCTAAACATGGCTAAGTCATTCCTGACACCATGTCAGAGGTTACAATACATAGAGGCAATCCTAGATACGGAGCAGGGAAGGCCTTCCTCCCACCAGACAGGGCAGCTACGCCTTCGCCTTGGCCCACAAAGTTTCAGCTGCTGCCAGGTCCCAGCTCGGACCATGCTCCAGCTCCTAGGACATATGGCCAAGCTATAGTGACTGTTCCCTTTAGCACGCCTGTTTATGAGGGTCCCTCAGTGGACTCTCAAAGTGCAGTGGGATCAGAAGGAGGATGATCTCACCAGCCAGTCTTGATCTCCAAAGCAGTGATACAGACTCTTCTTGGTGGCGCTGTCCACAGAATCTGGAGTCTAGAGACTCTTTTTCAGAGACAAGCCCCTTTACAGGTTCACACAACCGATGCCTTGGGCCTAGGTTGAGGAGCGCATTTTCAGAACCATCAGACTCAAGGCACATGGTCTTCTCTAGAACTGACTCTTCTCTTCAATATTCTGGAAATGAAGGTGGTTCTGTATGCTCTACAGGTGTTTCTCCTGGATCTCCATCCAGGCCCCGTGTTGATACAGAAAGATAACATGTTGGTTGTTTACTACATCAACAAGCAGGGGGGAACTCACTCCTATTCTTTTTGCCGGGAGGTTATGAGAGTGTGGTTTTGGGCTCTAGACCATGGCCTATTGCTCACCGCAGTGCATGTTCCAGGGGTCCAAAATGCCTTAACTGATGCCTTAAGCCGGTCTCGGTCAAAGACTCATGAATGGAAACTCCTGCAGTCTGTAGTGGATGACCTCTTCCAAAGATGGGGTCGTCCAGAGCTGGATCTCTTTACGTCCCTGTGCAACGCAAAACTGCCCAGTTTCTGCTCGCTCAGTCCTGGGCCTAGTGTTTTCTGGTGAGACGCATTGTCCCCCTGTTGAACAAGGAGGTTTCTGTATGCCTTCCCTCCTTTCCTCTCCTGCAAAGGGTTCTGCTCAAACCCAAGCGGAAGGAGCGGAGATGATTCTCGTATCCTCTTTGGCCTCATCAGACACGGGTTCCTGCTACTGCAGCAACTGGCAGTGGAACCTCCAGTTTCTTGCCCTTGTCCTCCAATTGCTGTCTCAAGAGCAGGGCAGATTGGTTCACCCAGACCTCCAGTCCCTACATCTGCATGCCTGGCACTTGCAGACATAGCCATGGCATGTTTTGGAGCATCTCCCAGAGTGGCCAAGATCTTGTTGCATCTAGGAAACCTTCCACTAGGCTACCTGTGCCATGAAGTGGAAGCGCTTGCTTGTGGGCCTCCAGTCTGGGTCTGACCCCTTCTATGCCCTCTGAATGCTGTCCTCAAGTATCTCTTCTCCCTGTCAGATTCAGGCTCCGATATTCCTCCATCAAGGTACACCTGTCAGCAGTCTCTGCCTATCATGTGCCAGTGGATGGCAAATATGTCGCTCAGATGGATCTGGCCCGAACATTTTGAGGGAATCCTTCATATTAAACCTCCCATTAGGGACCCCATCCCTCCTTGGGATCTTTTGTTTTGTTAGAAAACTTACACTGCCTCCCTTTGAACCAGCTATGGATTGTGAGCTACATTTTCTGTCATGGAAAGTGTTGTTTTAGTTGCCATTACTCTGCAGAGGATTTCCGAGCTTTAGGCTCTGATGGCTAAAGAGCCATATTTAATTTTCCACAAGGACAGGGTGTCCTTGAGGACTAATCCTAAGTTGCTTCCTAAGGTGGTGTCGCAGTTTGCCCTTAATCAGGACCTCAACCTTCTGGTTTATCATCCGGAGTATACTAATTGAGGGGAGGCCGTCCTGCACACTCTGGATGTACATAGAGTGCTTAGGCACTACATTAACCATACTGAGACTTTCATCAGATCTGACCAACTTTGTTTCCTTTGCCCAGAGAACCCTGGGGATACCTGTAGAAAGCAGACACTGTACAGATGGCTAGTCCATTGCATCACCTTCTGCTACAATAAATGCAACAAACCCTTACTGGGCTTGGTTAAGGGTCATTCCACCAGGGGTGTTTCGCCTCTTTGTGGCATCTTGAACGCTTGTGGCAGACATCTGTGCAGCAGCTACTTGGAGCTCGGTGCACACCTTTGTGAAGCACTACAGCCTGAACATTGCTTCCCGCCAGAGAGCTAGGTTTACATGGTACTTCAAGGCCTGTCATCTTGAAGTCTTTCCCGCTTTGCAGGTTTCATCTCCCAGCCCGCCTGGGATCATTATAACACTGCTTGGTACTCAGTCCTTATGGTGTAGCCTGCTGCAAGAGCTCCCACTCAAAGTAAGATAGTACAGTTACATAAGAACTTACCATAACAGTAGATCCTCAGAGGAGCTGTTGCAGCAGGCGGTATTTCCCTCCCTCCTCCCCATGGTCCTTTTCTCCTCTCTTTCCTTAGCCTAGCAGGGTATTCCACTAACCTCCGCTCTCTATCATTTGTCAGCGGCTCCAGCAGGAGAATCAGGTGGCCGGGGACCACCCCTTTATACCATTGGCAGACGTTGGAGGTGGTCCTCGCTAGGTACTGCTGGCTAGGATTTTTCCATGGGTCCTAGTGACTGGCGGCATAGTCTTTATGGTGTGTCCTGCTGCAAGAGCTCCTCTTGAAGATCTACTATTATGGTAAGCTCTTACGTAACTGTAATTTTCACTTTGCAGTCCTCTCACCCAGACCTCATGCACAGAGTTTGTTACACCATAAGAAACACCCCGCAGAGGCCCTGTAAACTTGTATGAGGAAGAGAGAAATGCACACACATCTGTGTCCTGTCTCCTGAGCTGCCTTTTTTTATGGACCTACTAGAAAGGGTTAAAGAGATTTGCCAGTTTCCTCCCAAAAAGTTGGCATTGGGAGTACTCCAGTCTCAGTCCCAAAAAAAGATTTTCAGGACGTGTCATTCTTTATTCTTAAAACACTCCATGGAAGCAGGCTCTTTTCTCCTTAGACTTAGTGTGCTCCTGCTGCTTCTCTTGTGGCAACAAGTTGTGATGTCACAAGAAGAGTATTATGAATTCACGGCAGGACTAGGCAGTGGGAGCAGATGAAGTCTAATGAGAAAGATCCCATTTTAATGAAAATATTTTCAGTAATAGAAATAGACGGTCCAGGAATTCAGATATTTGGGGAAATGTGCACCTGAGTCCTGTCAACTGTGAATTTTTTTTGGAGACCAGCTGTCTTTTAAGTCAGGATTCAAGATGCTGAGTGAATACGCCAACCTAAAGTAATGTTTTATAATAAATATTGCATTTTGCACTGTGTAACTGAACCTCCCCATGTGCTGACCTATAGGATTAGAGGAGAATATCAACATTCAAAGCCTCACACCTATGGTGTGGGGCAGTCCCAGTCTGCACTCTGTGTGCCAAAAATGTTTTTACTTAGTTGACTGTTTTACAGTTTGTGTTTACTTGCACAGATGATATTGAACCCAAAGTTCTCAATTGCAGCAAGAGTTATCATTTCCAACTGCAGAATTAATCTATCCCTCACTACTGGCATAGTGCCTGACCTATAGAAAGCCTTGCATGTTGTTTGTCTTTAAAATGGGGTATCCTAAAATTTTAAATAATTACATGCCCATTGCTATTCTCCCCTGTTTTAAACAAAATACTGGAGAAAGTAGTGGCCTTGCAACTCACTTGCTACCTCTATGAATATGGCCTTCTATCCCACTCTCAACACAGTTTTCTTAGAGGACACAGCGTCACTACTGCCCTTATCACCCTGATCAACAGTATCTCCTTTGCAATGGATACTGGTAGCCTCTTTATAGACCCGACAGAAGCTTTTGATCTGATTGATTACTTCTTGCTCACTAGCAGACTTGTCGATCTGGGTATCTTACAAATGGCTCTCCCCTGGTTTTATAATTACTTGGCAAACAGAACCCAGAGAGTCATGTATGAGTCCTCCCTTTCAGACTCTGCCTTTACTCTGGTGGGTGTTCCCCAAGGCTTCATCCCAGGCCCACTGCTGTTTGCTTTACACATCAACTTCGTAACTGAAAGCCTTACCCATTGCTGTGCCATTCTCCTGTGCGGGTTCTGTATACCTGCTCCAAAAATATTGACCAAATCAACCAATACTTAACAGCTGACCTACAGTCAGTGCACATCTGGTTATCTGAAAACAAACTGATCCTAAACATGACCAAAACCCAATCCATACTATTCAGAACATCCCCCAAATTAAGAGCATACCCATCCTCTCCATCTATAGTATATTGTGATGGTACCTTGGTCCCCACAGCCTCCTCCTTCAGATACCTCAGAGTCATACTTAACCCCTTGCTTGATTACTCGGCACATGTCATGAGTATCTGCAAGTCTGTGAACTCCATACTGGTTATCTCATATAAAGTGGGCCATGACCTGACCCCACAGGCAAGCCATGCCATCGACCGTGGGATGCTCCTCCCCAAGCTCCTGTATGGTGCCCCATGTACTTGACAGACTCTAAAGCTGCTCTCCTGGGATGTCACTTACAACAGTATCGGCCATTTTACATCTGCATCTCCCCGGCACACTCACTACTGCTCCCTTTATGACAAACTAGGTTGGCCCCCGCCCCCTTTCCTACGAGATCTTAGTTTTGGAGGTGTGATCTCTAGTATAATGCATAATAGGCAGTCTTCATTCCTTGCTTCACTTCTCCAACTAGTGCATAGTATCTACCCCTTGAGGTCAAATGAAAGTGTTCTGCTGGCTGTCCATAAGGTTAGAACTCACGCTGGTGAAGCGGCTTTTGCTTACAGAGCCCCAAGGCTATACTCCATTCCACCAGGTATTCATCTCTGCCCCTCTGTACATGCTTTCCAACTTAGGTATCAGTAAACATCTCATTGGTCTGGCACACTGCCCTGCCATAGTTCCTAATAATTCCCTTTGCAGTACCTATTTCACATGATCAGGGTTGATATATTAATTTTGTCCTTATACCCCCTTTGCTGTAACTCCATGTGGATATATATACTGTTTCCTAAATGTTTCCCTTCCTATGATGTTTTTTTTTTTTTAATTACATGCTTTTCCTCTCTAGTGTTCTTGCACTACAGTGTATCTAACTGGATGCACTGCCTTTCCCCTTACAGATACTGTGCTACGTTCATGGTTTTGGTTTTACCTCCACTGAATATTGTAACACAATGTATTTCTACTGTATGGTACTTGGTTGTAATCTCCCAGGTCACACCTGAAAATAGGCATCTGATTGCCTAGTGTGCTTACCTGCTTAACAAAACTAAATAAATAATGTGCAAAGCAGACATATTGTTACTGTAGTGTAGGGAATTTGTAGGTGTGAACTGTATAAGCCGCTGGATGTAGAAATGCAGGAAGCTTGCCTCTCGAGCCAGTACTGAAAAGACTGATGCTGACAGCGTTCATCTGGTGATGAGTATAAACTCTTGTAATGCAAGAAGAAAAAGCCCCACCAATCAACATTGGTTTTCTGCCCATTAGCCAGTTAGAAGACATTATCAAGCTTTGAAGATAAACGTAAAGCCTCATACTGGCACTGGAAAGGAGCAGGGAAATCCTAGCCCCCCCTTCCCCCAAATAATCATGGTAGTAAGTGCGGCAAACACCAACATAGAGGTGTCGATAGGGAGAAAGGCAGGGGTAAATGGAGAAAGTGACAAAGGCAAGAAGGACAGGGATGGGGCAAAAGGGAGTAAGGCCATCAGGAAATGGAGGGTAATGAGTACCAATGCCCGTAGTCTGGGCAACAAGCTCCCTGAGCTGGTGGCCTTGATGGAAGAGGGATGCCTGATATCGAAGAAGTCACAGAAACATGGTACACAGAGAACCATGATTGGGATGTTAGCATACCAGGGTACATAACCACAGGAGAGACAGGGAGAGAGAAGAGGGGGGGAGTAGCTCTCTATGTAAAGGAAGGGATAAAAGCAACTGAACAAAAAGGTAAACAGGAGGAGAGGAGGCACTGTGGGTCACCTTGAGACTGGAAAGGGCACCACAGTCCGCACAGGGTTAGGTACAGACCCCATATCAGGGGAGGGAATGGACAAGGATATGATAGAAGGCATTCTTAGAATGGCAGAGAAAGGGGATACTGTTGATGGGAGACCTGAATATGCCAGATGTTAACTGGAGCACATTTGCTGCAGCCACATCCAAGAGCAGGGCCATTCTTGATGCCCTACAGGTGGCAGGCCTCAGACAGCTAGGTTTCGAACCCACTCATGAGGGAGCAATCTTAGACCTCAGATCTCAAACGGGGCAGTGAGAGGATCTCCGATCTAGAAGTGGGTTGCCATCTGGGGACAAGTGAATATCAAACAGTGTGGTTCACATTAAACTCAGCTACAGAGTCAAGCCACAAAAGTGAGGGTACTGGACTTTAGGAGGGCTGACTTTGGCAAGATGGGAGAGTGCCTCAGAAAAGCACTAGCAAACAGGCTAGAAGGAGGTGGGCGAACAATGGGGAATCATCAAACTGCCATCACAGAGGCAACAAGCCTTGTGTGAAGCAAATAAACAAATCAAAACGAAAGAAAAAGCCACTATGGTTCTCAAAAGAGGTGGCTGTGAAAGTCAGGAAGAAAAAGATAGCATTCCGAAGTATAAGGAAACACAGAAGGAGCAGGACAGAGAGCTGTACCAGTTAAGGCAGAAGGAAGCAGGGAGGAAGTCAGAATAGCAAAGGCTCAAACTGAGGAAAAGATAGCCAACTCAGTTAAGAAGGGGGAAAACCTTTATAGGTACATCAGCGAAGAGAAAGACAAAGGAGGGATAGTGAGGCTGAATAGAATGAACGGTGGGTGGGCAGAGGGGGACAGTGAAAAAGCAGGGATACTGAATGAATATTTCTGCTCAGTATTCACAAAAGAGGAAGGGGAAGTGCCTAATCCAATTAACAGAAGCACTCTTGATAGGGGGGTCGATCCCAGTCCTTTCATATAAGAAAGGGGTCTGCAAAAACTCCTAAAACTGAAGGTGGACAAAGCAATGGGTCCTGATGTAATTCACCCCAGAATTCTAAAAGAATTAAGGGAGGAACTAGTGAAACCACTGGCTACTTTTTAATAAATCATGGGAGGATGGTTTGGTACCCGAGGACTGGAGGAAGGCGGATGTGATTCCCCTTCACAAAACTGGGACCAAGACAGAGGCAGGAAACTACAGACCTGTCAGTCTGACCTCTGTGGTAGGGAAAGTGATGGAGTCACTTCTGAAGGAAAGAATAGTTGAGTACCTAGAGGCCAGTAGAGCACAGGACCCAAGGCAGCATGGGTTCACAGCGGGAAGGTCATGTCAGATAAATCTAATAGATTTCTTTGACTGAGTGACCAAAGTAGTAGACCAGGGAGGGGCTGTGGACATGGCCTACCTAGACTTTAGCAAGGCATTTAAACAGTCCCACACAAAGAGTTAATAGTCAAATTAACCAGCCTGGGAGGGTCCCAGGGTGGTAGCCTGGTAAACATTGGCTGCACAGCAGGACACAGAAGGTATTTGTAAATGGAGTCCACTCTGAAGAAAGAGGGGTTACTAGTGGGCACCGTAGGGCTCAGTATTGGGTCCAGTCCTTTTAATGTCTTCATCAGTGACATTGCAGAGGGACTGGAAGGAAAAGTATGCCTTTTTGCAGATGACACAAAGATCTGCAACAGGGTTGATACACAGGGAGACGTGGAAAGGATGAAAAGGGACTTGGCAAGGTTGGAGGAATGGTCAGAAGTATGGCAGCTAGGATTCAATGCAAAGAAGTGCAAAATAATGCACCTGGGAAACAAGAACACGGGAAGAATACACAATGGGTGGGGAGGTAGTAACAACAACAAAAAGAAAGGGACCTGGGGGTAATCATATCAGATGACCTTAAGGTTAGCAAGCAATGTGAGAAGGCAGTAGGGAGGGCTGGGGGTATACTGGGATGTATAGGGAGAGGCATCAGCAGCAGAAAACAGGAAGTTGTTATCCCTCTGTACAGACAGTTGGTGAGACCCCATCTGGAGTACTGTGTCCAGTTCTGGAGACCCCATCTCTGCAAGGACATAGACAGGATAGAGGTAGTCCAGAGGAGGGCAACTAAATGGTGCAGGGTCTGCAAGAAAAGCCGTATGAGGAGAGACTAAAGGAGCTTAATATGTATACCCTTGAGGAAAGAAGGAGAGGGGACATGATAGAAACTTTAAGTACCTCAGTGGAATCAACAAAGTCCAAGAGGGTAGCATCTTTCAGAAAAGAGACGCAAGAACAAGGGACACAATTTAAAGATAGAAGGAGGGCGTGTCAGGGCAATGAGGAAGTATTATTTCACAGAGAGGGTAGTGGATGTATGGAACAGCCTTCCTGAGGAGGCTGTGGGGTCTAAAACTGTGGGAGAGTTCAAGAATGCATGGGACAGACATAAGGCAATTCTTGTGGGGGGGGGTAGGAAGAAATAGGCTGTTGGTTAACTAGGATCTGCGGCCTATCCTGTAGGTAGGGAAATGGGCAGACTAGATGGGCCAAGCAGTCCTTATCTGCCGTCAAAGTCTATATTTCTGTGTTTACTGTGAAAAAACAGCATGCAGAATGCAAATATAATAGCTTATAGTCACATGATCATGTACTGGCAGACAGAGTCACCCAAAATTACTTCTCGTCATCTCAGAGGGACAGTGCTTTGTGCTAAGGAAGCAAAACAAAGAGGCTCAACTTTAACCTTCCAGTTCTTACTCACTGTGCTGTTATCTTTATCTCATGTTGTTTTTGTATTTTAGTTAGATTATAATAGGTCACTTACATGATTTCAGCCAATCAGAGCTGCAAACCACAGGGCTTCTTATCCTGCAGACAGCTGTTGTCTCATACAGGGACATTAAAGTGATCCATTCCTTCACAGGATTCAGGGAGGACCCTTAGACTCAGTTCTGTAACAAAAATCTCATCATAAATCACTCTAGATAGTGATTTACAATAAGTTTATAGGGCTTCAAGGATTTCTCATTATATAAGTGAGCTAAAAGATAAAGAACCTCAACACAAAAGCTCTGAGGCAAGGGTTCCCAAACGGGCATTGGCAGCAAAGCCAGGGTTCAAAGAAATACAAAATCACACATATCCCCATAATGCAAAGTATTGCGGATGTACATGCAAATCACCATGAACATTTAGGCTTTTCTGCTTTTAGCAGGAATGCATGGTGCCAACGCGATTTCTCGCACAGTCTGCCAAGGTTGAGAACAGAAGACAAAGAAGCACATTTACGTGGCTGCTCTGCATCGTCTGAACGGTGCGGATGAGTTGCACCGTGCAGATCAGGCCATTGTGACTCAGAGCAATTGCTGCTTCTCTGGGGATGCATACTGGTGCAGGAGTTTAATGCTAGAGTGTAAGCACACTGCTGTGCCTGCACCAGTACAGCCCCCTGGCACCCTGTACCAAGCAACTGACAGCTCTTTTTCGCAGTAGTTAAAGTTCTGGGATGCAATGTTGTCCAGCTCTGCGCAGATGCAGATGGCCAGCATATAAACATGTTGCCAGAGCATTGTGGGAGGAGTGGTGTTGGAGCAGAGGAGACTGCAGTGCTTCCTTCAGTGTAGTGTAAATGAGCCTATAGACACGTATTTTGTCCTACTCAAAACTTATCAGTGTGCCTCATCTATATCACCCCAAGGCAAAAAGAGCCAACCCTTTTGTGCTCTTACACCATCATTTTGGGCCTCACCCAAACCTCATGAGTTAATTCTTATATATGTTTATATGTGCAGTTACTGTGTCTCTTAAGGTAACAAGTGTTTTACCAAGAAGGAGGTACTGAGCTGATAACAGCTTGTATCCAGATGATTTTGTGAGTGTGAGAAAGATAATACAATAAGATGAAAGAATTAATAGTGTAAATATGCATCAACAGTAGTCCGTGCAAGCAATACAGTGCATCGAATAAGGAGCAAGGTACAAAACAGTACAGATGTGCAAACCAGTATTCAGTGCAGGGTAAAACAGTACAACGAGGTACTTAAGGTAGATGAGATATTTTATCCTATATTATTGGAATTAGTTGTATTTTAGGTAAAGCATTCTCAAGTTATTTGGGTGAAGAACTGCAAAGCAAAGCTGGCACGCACAGGACACTTAAAAAGTGCTATAACTGTAAAAGACACAGGAAGTCTACATATAAACATAAATCATGTTAAAAACCTTTTTAAAAAAAAATGGAATTTGGAACTTAAATCAAAACGCTTTACTTGGCAGAGTATTAGAGAATCCTCCATTGTGGGAAATGTACTATGTGAACGGAACTTTTTTCTTATATTTCTGTTCTATTTACTCCTGATTGTCCATGCGGCCCTCTTTGGTCCTCTGTCTAGTCCCATCCATCCCCAGAACTTACCTCACCCATGTCCCTCCCCAGAACGGTTGCCGGAAGCCTACCTCCTTTAAACTCGGCAGAGTTTAGCTCGTGAGGAACAAGAGCCCGTTGACAGCATCAGACCTAGTGGGCTGGCAGGCAGCATCCTGCACAGACAAGGCTGTTTCCTGCTGTGTTGCTGCCCTGTCATTGAGCATCAGTGGAGTGATGCAGTGTGACGTATCGATGTCATTGCAGCAATGCACCCTTCCCTGATACTGGCTGCAGCTGTACTGCCACCTGTGGCCTCCTAGGGGGCAGTACAACAGCGGAGAACAGAGCCCCCCCCCCCCCGAGGAGGTGAGCATTCATGGCACGCTTAACCATTCTCCCTCAGCTGGCTCTCCAGCAACCTGGGCTCATGGATCGCTGGCATTGCAAGCAGTAACACCACTGCTGTGCCAGCGGGCTCACTGTAGGACTTCAGAATTTTAGAACTATGTGCATGAGACACCTTTTATATAGTTAATAGGTCCTCTGAGGATGTCACTTGTGGTATAAGAGTCTCCAATAAGAGGACTGCAAATTAGAGCTGAGCAGTTCTGTCTGCCCAAAGAATAGGAGTTTATTATACTATAAGAGACGCCTCAGTGGCCCTATTAAATTACAAGTCACTTGAGTTTAATCACTAATTTATACAGTGGAGCCCGCTTAAATATGCACCCATTTTGCATGAGAAAATTGTGCATTTATGCAGGCTGTGCATTTAACCAGACTTGCATAGAATGCAATGTTGAACTAACTTTGATTTAAAAAAAAAAAAGCACACATACTGCAGTTTTTTTTTTTTTTTTTATCTTTTCTGACCCAGGCCCCCTCGGTCGGTACTCATCCCCGCCACCCGTTCAACCCTGCACCCCGAGATCAGGCGGCATCCCTTCTTCCCCCACGGATTATCCCCCCCTCGTGGTGAGGCAGTGAGGAGCCCCCCATAGCTCAACTCGAATCGGATCCAGTTCAGGGTGCGCAATTCAAGGTTTGTGCCTGCATCGGGAGGCTGCTTCACGTGACTGGCAGGACCATTTTTCCATGTTGCTCCCCTTACGTGAGAGTGGTGTGCAGTGATGCCAGTGGAGGGAACGCGCACGCATCTGCATGTACTCCTCCTGGCGCCTGCCCCATCTCAGCCCCCTTTGCACAGCATCGGCGCACTGCCCCCCAGCCTCGCTATGGGCCAAAAGCATGATGACCACTGGAGTACCCCCTCCTTGGAGAGGGAGAGCTGTCCCTCGGATGCTTGATCCCTCTCCACCCCTGCCAACCCCTGGCAGCCCGTGATCGTTCCCAAACACGGGTCGCCGGTGTAGCATGAGGTAAGGCGTCCAACGCCTCAGCGCCACCGGGCTGGCCACATACTGCAGTTTTTAATAATTTATTTATTGCAAAGCATTAAACATAAAACATTAAAAACTTTTTAAAAGAAAGTAGTGTTCTGTGGCATTGTCTTTAGCTTTGCTTCTGAACGGAAGATGTTAGTTTTTTGCTGGTTTTGCTTTTTGACAGCCAGCTGGAGGAGGTACATTTTAAAGTTAAATTGCGCTAAGAAATCTCTTTTCTCTAGTCTACACAAACTGCTTCACTATTTCCATGCAATTTAGTGCTTCTGAAGTTGTCACTGGGCTTTCTAGTTTGGCCTTGTCCTCATCTGGGTCCATGACTTTAGTGTTGTACTCAGGATTGAGTCCAGAACAGATCTCTTCTTCACTAACCAGCCTGAGCCACCTTGGTGTCTATATTGAGGTACAAGTCTAAGTCCTCAGCCGTCACGTTCGACGGTTGGAGCAGTAGTGGGAAGGGTTCATCCTGAGGCACGCCCACTGACTGATCTTCTGTGTGAGTGAAACCGGCTTTTTTTTGTAGCAGTTAACAATGGTCTCCTGCTTCACTTCACACCAGGCACTGTCTAGCACTTGAATGGCATCCAGTATTGAGACCTTCTTTGCCAGATCTGTAACTGAACTTTCACCGCCCTCATCTATGTGCAGCAGGATCCTCGCCACTATCTGTGCAAAACAAGAGGTGAACGCTGTAACATAGAGAGAAATGGAAGCCGTGAACAGAAAAAAAAAAAACTTCTCTACTTTTTGCGTAATTATGCTTAAAGTTGTGGATTATGCCCATATCCATGGGCTGGATGAGGTGGTAGGTTCGGAGGAAGGAAGTAAAGTTTCACGTGAGATAGCCATGTTGGGGTCCCACTGCAGTTGTCCAAAACAATACCACTTTCCTCTTTCTGCACTGCATCTTAATAGTAAAATCCTTTAGCCAGTTAGCAGAAATCTTGCTAGTCAGCCATGAATTGCTGTTCGCTTCATAATCAATTGGTAAGGCTGACATAGAGACACCTGCGAAACATCTGGGTCTCTGATTTGTCAATGACGACCGGCTTCATTTTATTGAACCCATCCATGTTGCTACACAAAGGCACTGAAATCCTCTCCCATGCCTTTTTCCTGCCATATGGAAGGGGGGGATTTGAAATGAGGAGTTACCTCTGGGGTGATACAAAAATACAGGCCAGTCTCATCACAGTTGTACACAGACTCTGAGGGTAGTCTTTCAAAATATCAGGGAGGACACTGCTCAGCTGAGTCTGCATCTGTCTTTTTTTGTCCCTGTTGCAGCTCTTGAAAACCATCCTGCTTCGCTCTGTCCACTGGCAGATCCAACTATTAGTCACATGGAAGGGCTTTCCATTATAGTTGCAAGTTATTCAGATTTTTTGAAAGAATTGACCGCTTTATAGAGCGTTCAGTGCCCTGCCCGCTGTGAAACCATCGCAGCAGGGCAGTCTCCACACTCTCGCATTTGCCTGTTCTTTTCTCTTCGCCCCTGTTCTCAATACTCTCCCACTCATCAAGGATTTTTGTTTGTTGCCAAAAGTCGTGACACAGTGAACTCATCAGTTTGAAACTGACTGTTTAATTTGTAAATATTGAAGCAGCTACACTTTCTCTCCAAGGCACAAGACAATTTTGCCTTTCTCCATCTTGCTCTGAATTACCCAAGCTGACTGGCAAGCTAACTGCAGGGAGCAGTTATCACATTAGTGCTAGTGATAATTGCTCCCTGAAAACCTGAATGTGCACTTAGAGATACTGATGTGACCTATTAGCAGGGAAAAAGTATGAATTTAGCCAGGATTTGCCTTTATCCAATGTGAGCTTATCTGGGTTACATTACATTGGCAAGTATAGGGAGGAAAACAAAAATGGGAATGAAAATCTTGTGAATTAAAATGAGATGTGCACTTATCTGATGTGCACTTGAGTGGGCTATGCTGTAATAAGTGTCTTTTTTTTAATTTTTATTTTGCTGTACCATCCTCTCCCTTGTTGTTGAAGTGGAGCACTCCACCTAGTGCTGCTGTACGAGAGCACGCTGTATATGGGAAAGAGGTACAATAGATCTGTATGCTGATTAGCTGAAATCATATTAGATAAATGGATGCATAGAATTGTCGGCAGATAAGACCACCTGGCCCATCTAGTCTGCCCATTTTTACTACTTCTAACTTACAGTATGCTGCAGACTGTAGTTGATCTACGGCTTTCCTACTCTGCCATTTTTCTAGGGTTCTCTGGTGTGTGTCCCATGCATTTTTGAATTCCTCAACCATTTTTGCCCCTACCACTCCTACGAGGAGACTGTTCTAAGCATGCACCACCCTCTCTGTAAAGAAATACTTCCTCACATTACGACTGATTCTTCCTCCCTCCAACTTCATCTTATGTCTTTTAGGTCCCGTCCACACTACACCGCTTGCGCTTGGTAACAGATGCAATCCATTACGGCCGCGGAGCGGTGCAGTGCGTCCACACCTCGGCGGTGACCGTTACGGGACTGGCACCGCCGGTCCACACATTGGGATCCAGGCGACCGTTACAGTGGTGCCTGATCCCACAGTGCAGCTCGCGCTGTGCTTTGTGCCCTGCAGGGGACCGTTACCGGCAGTCCACACTACCGCCGGTAACGGTACCAGGGCAGGACCGTTTTCATAACCTTTATAGAAACCACCTCATATGTGGTTTACCATATTGTTGTTCGCTTTCCTGTAACGTTATTAGTGTAAACGCACGCCATTACCGATGCGGTTTACACCCTCTGTAACGTTACAGAAGGGTTTTCGGGCTGCAGTGTGGACAGGGCCTTAGTTCTTGTCCATCTTCTTTTCTGAAAGATGCGACCCTCCGGTATCTTATTAATCCCTTTAAGGTGTTTATATGTCTCTATCATGTCCCCCCTCCCTCTTTGCATCTCTAAAGAATACATTAGTGATTTATAATGGTTATAAGAGCATCTGGAATGTTCAGAAGTAAACAGTCCTGATTATCTAAGAATAATGTCACGATCTGTATATAGAATGATGTATGGATGTTAGTGTGTTAGAATATATATTTTTTTGCACCCCAAGGTGGGTAATACTCGAGAGCAAAGCTAGGCTAGTTTATAAAAGTATCACACACTAAGGGTGTTTAAAAAAAAAAAAAAAAGTTGAGAACAACACTAATGTCCATTACTTTATTTTTTATAATTACTGGTTTGAGGGAAAAGATCTTACTTTGAGAGGGCTCTTACAGTAGGTAATTACATATAGGACTGACCCGGCAGGCATCAGGACCCCACAGAAAAATTTATAGCTAGCAGTGTTCGTGGGGACCGCCACCTATGTCAGGTGACCGTCATGTGACGTCAGTATAAAGTGGCAGTCCCCCATGCCCGCCTTCCAGTTCTTTGCCGCTGTTGACTTGTGAAAGTTCCTCGAGGTAGAGTTCCTTTGCTTGTCAGTCTTCCATCAGTCAGTTTTACCGATCTTTTCATCCATTTGTTCTCGATTTTGCTTCTAACGTCGTGTGTGTCATCCCCAACGCCTTCCAAATCGCATAAAAATAAGTGCTGACTCATGCGTTCCTAACTGTCAGACAGCATGGACACTCCCTGTGCCTCTTCTGCTTAGTCCCAGACCACCCCATGGAGAAGTGCCAACATTGCCAACAGTTCAATTCAGCCACCCAAAAATGGAGGCAGCAGTCCTTGGAGGCCCACATTCTCAAGGAAAAGATGGCTTGCATGGAGAAGGAGTTGAAGAAGTTAAGACAGGCTTCCACTTCCCCCGAAGGCCATAAGAAAAAGAAGGACAAGCACTGGGACCGGGACTCGACCTCCACAGCTTCCGCGACTCCAGCTGGAGTCACAGTTCTTAAGGTAACATCCCCTTCAGGGGACTGCTCCTCGACGACCGTTTTGGCAGCGCCCAAGACGGTGTCACCCCCCCATCTGGCTCCGCTTGGGCCCCTTGGGCACCTCCAGGGCAAAGGAGAGTGCCGCTCCTGGGAACGCCGCTGCCACGTGGCCCTCTGGGTCGAGTGGGTCCACTAAGTCGGACGCCGGTGCCACTGACGCCTGCCCAGACAGGATTGATAAGACACCAACTCCTTCGGAGAGTGCACGGTCCCTCGCACGCCCGCCAAGGTCGCATTCCCAGCACAACCGCCGGGCCAGAGTTCCAATAAGTCGGATTTCAGCCCTCAGATGCCCACCCAGATCCTGCTGATAAGCCGGACATTGGCCCCTCCGACGACCGCCCAGCGAAAGAGCCTATGTTGGACCCCCTTTGGACCAGTCCAGTATCCCAGGCTCACCGCAATGCTTGCCATTGCCTGCTGAGGCTCCTGTGTCTCTTCTGCTGGACCCCTGGGATTTTAACCCTCCATCCCCGATCAACACGGAGGAGTTGGGTACGCTGACGTCAGGGCTCCCTCCTACAGTGCCGGACCCCCTGATGCTGGATCCTTGGATGTCTGCTCCGACGCTGGCCTGCCCGATGCCAGCCGACGTCCCTCTGCTGGATGCTGATCATACACCGGGCCTGATGCCCATGGGGCTACCTTTACCTGGCCTACCTGCTAGGCCTCTCCCAGGGCCTTCTGCTCCATCAGAGACCCTGGCACCCAGGTATCCGATGCCGCAGTACCCGGCACTACTTTATCAGACGCCACAGTACCCGGCGCCTCAATACCTGATGCCGGGCTTTCTGCCGTCAGGTTACAGATACTTGCCTTATGGATACTCTCAGTATCCGCATCCCCCTCCTCCTCCACCGCCCTCACCACAGCCGCCAGTGGACTTGAAGGAGACTCTGGCTGCCTCGTGGGCTGAGGCCAAGGCTCAGTTCACCAGGGAGGTGGAGAGCCATCTTCTGGCACCAGACCCTGCACAGGATCCCCTATGCCGGAAATGGGAGACTCCCTCCCCCTTACCCGACACCAGAGGTGAACCCTCGGGTGCTAGGGGTGGGGAGGATATGCTTCCCAGAGGGCTTTCCAAAGGGACCGTTCCTCTCCCGTGTCGGGAGGAGTCTTCCTCCTCTACATTGGAGACCTCTGACTTGGACTCATGGCGATGCTCTGATCCTGATGACGAGCCACGTACTCAGATCATCCCAGGCCAAGGACTCGAAGGAAGTTTCCTCTGGAGGATCCTTCCATTTTGGAGTTACTGAGAAAGATGCAGGAAGTTCATCAGTGGCAATCTCTGGAGCCAGATCCACAGCTTAAGAAGCTTGCTGCCCACTGGGATCTGCCCGAGACTGCTCCGACATTGATTTCACCCTGGATTGAGCCTCACACAGACCCTGTTTCCACTATTTGGAAGCAACCGTCCGCGTTAGCCCCCCCTTCCGCGGAAGGCGGATCGGCTATATCAGGATCCTGAGGGAGTAGATTCTTTGAATCTACACCCCAAGGTAGACTCGGTCATGATCAGAGCTGCTGACTGCCATTCTGCCAACCCCAAACATGTCAGCTCGTCTCCACCTGACAAGGAGTCCTGACTTCTGGACCAGTATGGAAAGAAGGTGTACACTTCTTCTACCCTGGGTATTAGGGCCCTGAACTATGTCACACATATGGGGGACTACCAGAAATCGATCCCAAATCAGGTGGAATCAAAATTGGACTCCCTTCCTGAGTCCCAGACCAAACAGGAAGTGGCTGACCTTGTCCGCTCTGCTCATTTGGCCAGTCGGCACATGCTTCGTGCCACCTACGATGCAGTGCACACAGCTGGATGGAGTTTGGCTTTTGCCATAGGTCTTCTGCATCATGCCTGGCTCCGGGTGTCAGGATTGGTCCTGGAAGAGCAATCCGCCATTCAGGATGCACCCTTCAGGGGTTCGGTGCTGTTCGGCGGCGATAGCAAGGACATCATCACCGACCTGCAGGAGAAGGGTACTGCACTCAAGTCCGTGGACTCTCTGTACAGGCTCCCTCAGGGACAGTACGCCTTTTCGGCCGACATCTCGACCAAAAGCTAAACCACAAGGCAAGTGCGGCCAGCAAGCGACAGGCCCCTCCAGCAACCAAGACTCCCCCACCCAAAAAAGCTGCGGGAGCCTCAGCCACTGTGCTGCTCCACACCTCCTGACTCCTCCCCTCTCCCACGGCCTCTGGATACTCCAGAGGAACCAGTAGGAGGGAGGTTCTCCTTCCATCTACTGGGTTGGGAGAGGATTACATCAGATGCTTGGGTGCTCCAACTGATAGCAGCAGGACACTCAATCGAGTTTCTTCAGAATCTGCCCCGAAGACCACCCCCCCCCCAAGTCGTCTTACTACCCTGAACATCTTCCTCTGGTTCTGGAAGAAATTTCCTCCCTTCTCGCAAAGGCAGCGATAGAACCAGTTCCCACCCATCTTTGGGGGACAGGTTACTATTCCCATTTCTTCCTAGTTCCAAAGAAGACTGGAGACGTGAGGCCTATTCTAGACCTCAACTCTGTGAACATGTTCATGGAGTACAAACGTTTCAGAATGCTCTCCCTGCAGCGCCTTCTGCCACTTTTTCGTCAGGGACAGTGGCTGTGCACTTTGGATGTGCAGAATGCCTACCTGCACATCCCCCATCCGCCTCTTCCCACCCGCAAATTCTTCGGTTTTCTTTTCAGGGGACCACTACCAATTCAAGGCCTCCCATTTGGTCTTTCCTGGCTCCCAGTGTTTACCAAATGCCTGTCTGTGGTAGCAGCCCACCTGCATACCCAGGAGTGCAGGTATTCCGCATTCGACAACTGGCTCTGGGCGGAACTTCTGTGCTCTCTTTCCTTCACCCCGCAGGTTTTCACCAGCCTGGGTATCACCATCAACCGGCCAAGTCCCATTTGGTCCCTTGCCAAAGACTCCAGTGTATCGGGCGATCCTGGACATGACCATCGGCAAGGCCTTTTGCCTCTGGACAGGGTGGACACCCTCCAGACTCAGGCAAGTCTGCTGTCCAGTCACAGAAGGGTCGGTGCCAGGTCAGTCCTTCACCTCGGCTCATGACGGTTGCTATCCCGACAGTCCCTCGCCGGCTCCATATGAGGATCTCTCAGTGGACGCCTGGGTCTCAGTGGGACCAAACACTGGATGACCTAGATCAGGAGGTTCTAGTCTCCAATCCCATGGCCAGGGACTTGCAGTGGTGGATGGTGCAAGAGAACCTTTGCCGGGGAGTACATTTCAATATCAAACCTCCCTCCCAGACATTGACAACATATGGCTCAGGAGAGGGCTGGGAAGCCCATCTAGGGTCTCACAGGACTCAGGGCAGCTGGTCCAGACTCGAGCAGACTTTACACATAAATGTGCTCGAACTCAGAGCCGCCCTGTATGCTCTCCAGGCTCTGCACTTCCATTCTTCCCGGTCATCTAACCATACAGACTGACAACATGTGTGTAGTCTGGTACATCAACAAGCAGGGAGGAACTGTCTCATCCTCTGTGCAGGGAAGCAATGATAATTTGGAGTTGGGCTGTTCAGCACAAGCTTCATCTGACAGCAGTTCATGTTCCAGGCATAGAAAACACGCTGGCAGACCACCTCAGTCGGTCTTCAGCCAGAGCCCACGAATGGGAACTGGATCAAGAGGTGGTAGATGACATCTTCTTGCCCTGGGAACCCTCAGTTAGACCTGTTCACGTCCTCATCAAACATAAAACTTCCCCTTCTGCTCGCTCACTCCAGGGCGAGACATTTTCTAAGGGACGCCCTGTCTCTGGACTGGAGGGACAGATTCATCTATGCCTTCCCCCAATTCCCTTAATTGCGAGGGTCTTGCACAAACTCAGAACAGAAGGAGCCCAGATGATCCTCATTGGTCCATTCTAGCCCAGGCAAGTTTGGTTCTCTCTTCTGCAACAATTTTCAGAGGAACCACCACTCCTCTTCCTCTTCCTCTGTCACAGCACTTGCTGACCCAGGATCAGGGACCCTGGTTCATCCAGGTCTCAGATCCCTTCCGTTGCATGTGTGGCTCCTGCGAGACGAGCTCAAGCCCGGTTTCGGGTTTCTCCACTCATAGCAGATATTCTGGTGGAGGCCAGAAAGCCTTCCACTAGGTCCGCCCACGCCATGAAGTAGAGGTGATTTTTTCTGATGGCCTCATCAAAGGACTTTGAGCCTTTCTCTTGCCCAGTTGAAAAGTCCTGGACTGCATCTGTCATCTCTTTGATCTGGGTCTCACACCTCTTTTTGAAGGTCCACAGGTACAGTTTCATTTCCATGTCCCCACCTGGGATCTGAATTTTGTTCTCGAGAAGCTTACACTGACTCCTGAAGTTCCTCTCTTGAAGACTCTCTTCCTAGTGACCATTACTTCAGCTCAATGAATTTCCAAGCTTCAGGCCCTGATGTGCAAAATCCCATATTTGATTTTTCACAAGGAACGTGTGGCTCTGCACACCAACCCTAAGTTTCTCCATAAGGTGGTAACGGAATCTACACTGAATCAATCCATTGAGCTACTTACTTTCTTTATGCAGCACTCCAATCAAGGGGAGTACTTCTTGCATACTTTGGATGTTCATAGAATACTGAGATACTATACCACTAGGACTAAGGATCTCAGGAAATCAGATCAGCTTGTTGTCTCTTTTGCTCACAAAAGAGAGGGCAATGCAGTTTCCAAGCAGTGCCTTTCTAAATGGTTGGCTCATTGTATCACCTTCTGTTACGAGAAGTACCACAAGACCCTGCCAGGTCAAGTCAGAGGTCACTCCACCCAGAGGAGTAGCCGCCTCTGCGGCTTGTTTCAGGAATGTGTCAGTGGCAGACATCTGAGCAGCCATGACTTGGACTTCTGTCCATACCTTTACGAAACACTCCAGTTTGGATATTGCCTCTTGCCGTAGAGCAGACTTCGGATTGGCTGTACTCCAAGGTCTCCTTTCATAAGACCTGTTCAGCCGGAGGTTCCATTTGTTAGATGGTTTTCCTCCTCCTGAATGCTTTTCCTTTTTTCCAGACTGCTTGGGATTCAGTCCTATATGTATTACCTACTGCAAGAGCCCTCTCATAAGATAGTACAGTACGTAAAGAACTCATCAGAACAGTAGATTCTCGAGAGGCTCTGCAGGTAATGCCTTCCCACCCTCCACCCCTTAGCTTTTCAGCTCCTTTTCCAGGAAGGAAAAATCCACTTCTCTTGTCTTGCCTTCTTTTGGCCTTGGCGGAAAGAACTGGAATGGCATGGGAACTGCCCTTTATACTGACGTCAGATGACGGGGGCGGTCCCCTGCCAGAGACTGCGTTAGCTAGAAATTTTCCTGGGTCCTGATGCCTGCCAAGTCAGTCCTTATGTAATTACCTACTGCAAGAGCCTCTCTGGAAGTTCCACTGTTATGGTAAGTTCTTAACGAATTGTACTTTTGGTATGTACAGGAAAGCAGCTTGAAGGACTGAGTCTGTAATACATGTTTGTGACATCACAAACATGCATTATGGAGTTTGATAGCAACTGGTTTTAAGTTGATATATACTTAACCAGTAATTATAATACAGTAAGGGCTTCCCTTGGAGGTCATTAATTCTGAATAATTGAAATCGGACTACTTTGTAAAGGCTTGCTTTTCAGATTGGTTGCATTGTGTTTTGGAGGGAGAGTTAACAAAAGAGTAGCTTTATTGGTTTACAAAAGGATGTTGACTGATTCAATGGTGCTGTGGCAGCTTGTGATACCACCTGGGAAAGTGAAGATCACCATGCAGGCCCCAGAATCCCACATTGAGGCTACCTGGGGGGCCAAGCTCACTGCACAGGTGAGATGTTCGCCTGCAGGGGAGGAAGGTCATCGAAGACGAGTCCTTGCTCTCCTGACAGTAGGAAATGTGCAGCTGCAGTGGTCCTAATTAGTGATGGTGGTGGTGGTGGGGGGGGGAGATAGGGAAGAAAAATGAGGACGGTACATTTTATTTGAAATTTGACCAGGCATAAGGTACATCTTCAGAGCATGATTTTCTGACAGACACTTAAGATGTATCCATACTTTGAGTCCCTTGGGGGGACCTCCCCAGTGTATTTTCCTTATGTTCTATTTTTGGTAGCTCCCTGTCTAATGTGATCCCCTCCTTCTCACCTTACTATCTCATTACCTCATCTGCTGAAATGTGTATGCCACAGAGCATACCAGCCGATGACAGGATCCCAAGTTTAGGCTGGCCTGTGAGATCGATAGTAGAATTTTCCCTTATCTGCCTGGCATTTCCCCCCAGTTGATAGTAGCTTGTTTCCATAACAGATTTCTTTGTGGCTTGATTGTTACAGATGCTGAAGCTCAAGACATAAGTGCAGAAGTGAAGAGACATAACAGTTAATAGTTTGCTGGTTTGTATAAAATGGCAAACTACACACAGATGGAATACACTGTTTTACCAGACTAATACCAGGGTTGAATCCTCTCATATCCATTGATTCATTGTGTAACACTGAACAAGTCACATGACATCTCTTCCCTCTCCCATACTTTTGTCCGCCTTGGTGTAAAATTGGATTGAAGCAGGACTCCACTGTAAATGAGATGTTGCATTAAAATTGAGCAGTCCAAGAAAAATGTATAGCTTTGAGTAGATCACTCTCTCCCCACTGCTCAAATTCTCAACCTACAGTTCTAAAACAAATAAATGCTCTAACTTCAAAACTTCTTTTATTGAGTTCTACACAAATTAGAATATGTACAGTACCTGCAGAGAGGGTGAGTTCTAACCATAAATCCCTTCTTTTCTTCATTCAGACTATCCGGTTCAAATCATATCTCTTGAGCATGGGTATAGCTAATCCAGTTACACGGGAAACCCATGGGTCTGGCACCCATTATCATATGCAACTGGCTAAGCAACTGGCTGAGATTCTGCAGACCCCTCTAGAGGTAAGGGGCTATTTATACAGTAGTTCAGTGATTAATATATTATTCTTCAAAGGACCTGTACTTCACTCCTAACAGTTTGCATTAGGGCAATTCCTCGCATATATAGTGCTCTGGAAAAGATTGAATGTGGATGTAACAAGAATGTAATTACAAACTTCAGTGGATGAGGTTTTCTTTGTTGCACTGCTGTATTTCTGTACTGTAAAGTCCTGTTTTGATGTTGAGCACAGATGGCGAAAGCCTTCAGGAATATATATATTTTTTCTTAATTTACAATTTTTGCATTTTCTCCCTGGTTTTCTCCCCTGGCAGACATGAGTGTGCATGCGCATGGATGCGCACACATATGCCGGGTACCGGCTCGGCCCCTTCTGCCGCAACCTGTGAATCACCTGCCATTCCGTCCACCTCCCATCTGACCTCCACCTGATGGGAGCGGAACTACGAGGGGGGGGGGCAAGCAACCTTCCCTGTGAGAGGAGAGCTGCTTTTTGGCTGCTCAATCCGGCTCCCCGACGACCCGAGGTCGTTCCCGAACCCGGGTCGCCAGCACGACATGAGGCAAGGTGTCCCGCTCCTCAGCACCACTGGGCCAGCAAGCCTTCAGGAATATTGAACAGTGGGAGAGAAATAAAACTGGGTGGGTCTAGTCATATCCCCATTCTCCAGATTTCTAGCCCTTTCAGTCCTTTTGCCCATGTTGTTTTCAGTGTATATGCTACCCCTGGGTAGAATCATTAGGCAGTATGGAGTTGGATTTCACTGCTATGCAGATGATTCAGCTCTGGCTGCCTTTTGCACCTCAGGAACGTGTAGCGGTGGATGCGCTGAACCAGTGTTTGGCAGAAATGTTGGGCTGGATATCATCGAGCTGGCTGAGACTCAGCCCACACAAAACTGAAGCATTAGTGATTGGGCCATGTAGGAGGAGGGGAGTGGCAGTGTCTGGGAGGGAAACAGGGCTTTGCCTTGGTACCTCCAGGCTTGACACTGTGGAAAAGGTGAAGAATCTGGGTATCATTCTGGACAGAGGGCTCACATTCGAGTTTCGGTGTCAGCAGTTATCCAGAATGGCTTCTACCATCTGAGGAATATTAGCCAGATTTGTTTCCTTACCCCCCTTGAGGACTTGCCCTCTCCAGGAAATGCCTCTGTGACCTCACAGCTCAATTACTGTGACTCCCTCTACCTTGGGGTCAGTGAAGGTACACTGCATTGCCTGCAGCTGATGCAGACTGCAGCTGCGAGGTTGTTGATCAGTCTTTCAAGGATGAGTCATATTACCTCTGTGCTGCAAGAACTGCACTGGCTGCTGGTTAAGTGGCATATCTTCTATAAGGTTGGTTTGGTAACCTATAAGGCCTACCCAGTCTGGGTCCAGGCTACCTGTATGAGCTCCTTCATCCTTACCTGCCTGTGTATCCCCTACATTCCACCGAGGATGATCCCCTGGTTGTTCCCAAGGCCAGACTCGGGGAAAGTGTCCGGGGACAGGGCCTTTGAAGTAACTGGACCGTTGTTATGGAATTCACTCCCGAAGGCCCAGAGGGGTGGCCCCTCAGTGGAAGTCTTTAAGAAGGGGTTAAAGCGGCCCGTGGTGCAGAGGGTTGAGGCATCTAGCCTTACCTCGCGTCATGCTGGCAACCCGGGTTCAGGAACAACCTTGGGTCATCGGAGAGCCAGCTTGGGGGAGGAGGATAGGAGCAGGATTGAGCTGCCCATGGCAGTGCTCCTCTCCTGGGGTGGACACTGTCCCTCCCGTGGTCCCGTCACCACCAGGTGGAGGTCCAGTGGTGGCGCAGGTGGAGGGCATCTAGTAGGGTGGGGTGCTCTGCAGTGCTTGGCGTGCGTGTGCCTCCACATCGTACATCAGCGCCCGGATGCCCTTAGGAAAGAACAGGTGAAAAATGGAAAAAGCCTACAAAAAATGTAAATAAAAAGGGGTTTAAAAACTTTTCTTTTTGCTCAGGCTTTTGGTGTTTAAACTGTCATTTATCAGAAACTTAGCTATTTATTGTACAATCAGGCTGTTGGTTTATATATGTATTTTGGGCGTGGGGTAGTAATTTACATTTTATTGCTTGTTTTTATAATTATGTATTTGACTATTTAATTGTCTGCTATTTCCTCCTTTGTAGTGGCACCCTGGACCTCTGGGCAACAGCACCATAAATAAATTAAGTTACTACCGTACTGCTACTATTACTACTACTATTACTACTACTAAAGCTACCACTTGCTGCAACTGGTGCTCTGCACCATCCCTTGATAGCAGTAGGGTGTTTGCAACACAGTGTTTCTTCATAGGAATCTCCTGCCTATCTTGAATGGGGACTTACTGGCATCTGTATAGTTTTGCTAAAATGTTTTCCTTTGTAATGCTATCTTTCTTCAGCATTTAGCGGCTGTTATAACCTGGCACTGAGAAACTTCTGCCTATTTTTGCCAAGGTTCTGGCCATCTTTAATCCTGTGTTCTGAAGCACTATTACAACTTGGCAGCTGAGTTTACTTTACACTGCTCAGCTGAATTATTCTGACCCAAGAAATCTCTCCTTTAAAGTCCTGAAATTACTGTGCCGTAATGCCAGATAAAGAAACATGCCCGTGGCATCTGAGCACACACCAGCTGTCTTCTGTGCTTGCATTATGCTAATAAGCACTGCCGACCTCTGTCATTTGTTGGCAGCGCCTATTAGCATAAAGCAAGCACAGGAATATGGCTGGTGCATGACATATGGTCACAGGCATGTTTATCAGATGTTCGGCACAGTAATTACAGGACTTAAAAATATAACTAAATTTCTAAAAAATATATATTACATCCCAAAGCCCTACACAGAGGTTTCTCCATCAGCTGTTAAAGGAATGTGATTTGTACAGTTTCTCTATAAAGTTCAGTTAGAGTGCCTTTCACACTGGGGAAAACCTGAACAAAATAATGTTTAAACCCTAGCCAGCTGCTTTTATAATATTTATCTTCCTACTGCTTCTAGTTATTAAGGATATATGCTGTATAGCTTTTTTGTTAACTCACCCCCATGATGAGAGACACTAGATAGAGCAATGAAGTCTCCTTTCATAAGTTTGTGGAAATGCTTTTTAGTATTCTATCTGTTGAAAACTTCCGATAACGTCATCGTCACCATGCTGTGAATGGCAAGCTTTCAAGCGCTCTGACTGGGAATCCAGCTGAAAACCTTACTGACAGCTCAAAAACACTAATTCCTCTTCTAATTGCTAAATGAAGGTTGACTCAGTGATGCGGCGCTCAAGCAAAGCTCCTTACCCTCTGAATCAGCTGATGGAGACAGATTCAGTGTTGGAGGTCGGATAGCAAGGGCTCACAGCCATCCCAAGCCACCAGACAGAACTGCAAAGGGGCTTCATCTACCAGCAGTCTTGCCTCCAGCCCCAAATGGATGTAATGATCAGTGGCTCCACAGTTTCTAAAGAGATGAAGCTCACTACAGCAGCATTGTGGATGGACATTAATGAAACTGAAAACAGACTGCCCGGCCTAGGCAGTCAGCTTACTTGCCAAAATGACCGCATTGACACTTTGGAGTGAGTGGTTCTGCAGCTTCACTCTTCCTTCCTAGCCCTGAAAGACCAGGTGGATGACACAGAATGTAGGGCCAGACAGAATAATTTTAGTATTTACAATTTGCTGGCAGGGATTGAAGGACAGGACGTTATGGCCTTTTTACCTACATATCTCCGCTCCATCCTGCCTATACCACTAGAATTTACATTGGAGTTCAAGTGGGCTCACTGCAGTCTCGGGCTGAAGCTAGCAGGGCTTGAGGTACTGCTCACTCAGTCATTATGCAATTCCTCTGATATCCTGAAAAAAAAAAAATCTGCATCTGGCCTGGCAGAAAAGAACTGTAAGCTATAATGACACTCAAATTTATATTGATATTTGTAACAATTTGCTAAGTATAGCTGTTGATGTATTTTTCTTTTTAAAATTCTTTCTCGTGGGTATCACAGTTTATCAGCTGAAGGGACAAAGTTAATATTCCTGGGAAAGGTCAAGATTTTATGAGACCGACCGACTGTCTTTGAGGGCAGTTACCATCTCTGTTGTCCTGTATCATGGCAGGACCCTGGACAGTTAATGGGAGAGCTTCAATGGAATGAAGTGTCTTTTTGTGTCAGGAAACTGTTCCTAGCTAATGACTGATGCAGCCACCCCTGCTGGGGCAGACAGGACTCAGAACAATGAGAAGCTTTCTGAAGTAACAAAAAAACAAGAGTCCAGTTTGGACCAGTTTTCCAGGACACAAAAGAAGTGTTGAATCTATGACATCAGAATGACATACTGGAGGATGTGTAATGGGGGTTGGCAGCTGAAGGGTTTTGAGGACTTGCCAGACCCTAAAAGAGTTAGGTTTGGGACGCCAAATAGTTAACATCTAAGATTTGAGTTTGCCCTAAGTCACCGAGGGTCCTGTGTGGTAAGCTCTTTATACTTTGGGAAAGTTAAGAAGTGCAGTAAGATTTTTCTGTATGTTTTCTTTCTGCTGTATGTGAAACATTTTTCCTTTTACCTCTGTAGAAGTACTGTTCCCCATACTCTTTGCGTAGTATGCCGTATTATATGTGTAACTATCCTGAAGTATTAAAATATTTTTTATACATTCATGCTTGTGTGAGTCCTTTGATATGCAGGTAAGTGGGTTATAAGTGACAAAAACTCTGCCACAGACCAAGGCCAATTGACAGTTGCCATTTTTCATGGACTTGGCCAAGACATTTGACTCAGTCTCCCACGCGCTCCTCCTCACCAAGCTAAGCACAGCAGGTCTAGCACAGTAGATTGTTTCACCTACTACCTCAAAAACCAGCAGCAGACAGTCAGGGTGGGTAACTCCACCTCCTCCTACCTACCCATTCTTGCAGGGGTACCACAAGGTTCTGTCCTTGGCCCCACCCTGTTCTCTGCTTTCATGAATGACCTCCCCTCTATATGCTCCAACTCATGGATGCATATGTATGCAAACGATGCCATTCTTTATATATTAGGGCGCACCATCTGGGACATCACACCCCATTACAACAGGACTTACTAGCGATGCAGTCCTGGTTCCTCAATAACCAACTAAAATAAACACCTCCAGGACGGTGTCTGTGATATTTGGTTCATCACATAAATTGGCAAGATCACCCCCCCCCCGAGCTTTCAAAACCCTAGAAGGCCCATCTCTCGAATCTGTTACAGCTTACAAATACCTAAGGGTCTTGTGTGATGCCCAACTTAACTTCTCTAAACACATTGACTCTTATCATCTCCAAGCCACGTCCAAAACTTGGCATCCTATACAGCAATAAAGACATCCTTCCTCTCTCCACCCGACACAACCTAGTCTCCAAAACAATTATCCCAGTCTTTGGTTATGCTGACGTCATTTATAGCACTACCCCAGCCTCCTTACTCTCTCGCTTCGACACCCTACCAAATTCCTTCTACTGCTTCGCCTCTAACTCCCCCCACAGGACTCACCATTGCCAACTCTACTCCTTCCTAGGCCTCACACCTCTATCACATAGACGCACTATCCACTCCCTCTCTCTCGTAGTCAAATACTGGTTCATCCTTCTTCCACCCTTCCTGGTAGACATACTTTCCCCAGTAGCCATTTCACCCTACAATCTATGTGACATGGACACCCTCATTTTCTTCCTCCCCACCCCCTCATTCTCAGCAGGCAGCGCTGCCTTCTCCTACGGGCTCCCAGCTACTTGGAACACTCAGTCTTCCATGTTTCAGAACCTGCCTTACCACCCCTTCATCAAACAGCACTTGTGCCTTCCCCTTGCTCATGTTCCTAATTGTCCCAATTCTGAACAGCACGTTTCCCAGAATATTATATACCAATGTCACCATGACCCAAATCGTCTAATATATGTGTTGTAAATATACATTTTGACTCTTCTGAAACTGTGACTACCCTGTATAACTGCCTGTAACCAATCAAGACTGTTTTTGCTCTGTGAAAGTGTTTTAATTTGTATTGTACTGTACGGTATCCCGTGATAACCGCAACTACAGAAAAGCAACTGTAAGAAACGCGATGTATTAACAGCGACTGAAATAGAAGCGAGCTTAAAAAACAGCATAAATACCCTAAGCGTGACAAATACTGGTAAACAGTAAGCTAAATTAGTGACTAATCCAAAATCGTGACTTTTGTAATCACATTGTACTCACATTATACTGACTTCATACTCCACACTCAGGGCAACATACTCCATACTGTGCTCACCGCACACTAACTGACGCACAACAACAGAGTCAGAGGTCAAAGATCACAGGTTGTGCAGCTCTGCAGATAATTATGATTCAAAATCGCGACTTCACATTACTCACATAGACTTTTCTACCCATGGTAAGTGAGGATCTACTGACTCCATACTATGCTCCATAACTCCATACTGTGGTCACCACACACTAACTGATGCACAACAGCAGAGTCAGAGGTCAAAGATCACAGGCTGTGCTACTCTCCAGCTGATTCAGCATCAAAATAGTGACTTTTATGCTGCTGCCATTCTGTGCTGTTCAGCACTTAGTGTTTTATTCATAGTATATTTAAAATGTCATCCATAGCCATTTACATCCATATATATCCAAAGCCATGTTTCAGACTTGGTACTGGAAATTGTAAGTGAGACCTCTTAGGTACTCATATCTACTCCTCACTGAGTATTCTCACACAATAGAAACTACCCTCTCATTCATGTCCTTATATTTTCATTTCTTGCTCCCTGTTCCTGCTCCAGACACCATCTGTTCCACTTTCATCTCTGTCAACCTTTGCCCCTCCTTTAGGCACTGAATAAATTTCCACACACGGGGGTGGCATGCTCCAATACGGCTGTTAAATCCACGATGCCACCCCTCAGTTGCTTTATTGGTTCTGGCAAGTCCCCGAGTGGTGGCTTCAAAGCAGTTACATTGCTCTAGTGGGAATTTAGCTGATCTTCTGCCTGACCTTCCCCTCGGTTTACCAACCCATGTGGACTCAAAGTACTCAATCAATGGCTGTAGTAGTTCAGCATTATGTGAAAAAAATTCCCATCCCTTCATAGCATCAAAAGTGCCAACTACATCTTCTGAGGGGACAAAGGCAAGAGAAAGCAGCATTCGCAAATGAAGGGTGAAATCTGGGTCAGAGCAGTACTTCTCATGTACTGCTGATAACTTCTGTATTTTTCTCCATATTGCCTGGGCAAAATGAAAGAAACAGCCACGGATTTCAGTATCAGGAAATGCATTTCTAAATGCCCGCCATGCAGACTTCTCAAAGTCCATCAGTGCAGTCTCAGGTTTTAAGGTGGAGCACAATTCAAGTAGCTGGGTGAAAACCCTTGTATATGCAGCAGTGGTTCTACTACACATCAATACATACAGTGCTATCATAACTTGATCTGCCTTGAAGCAATGTGCTGTGTATAGCTGATCGAACAATAATGGGCAAGATTTGAATATACCATCTACAAGCCAGTCGTTACTGTCTTGCAGCATTTTTAAATTTGCAGCAGTAACAAATGTTATCAATCGATCCCTTTCATTTCCGTTGTCAAACACAAGGAAAGGTTTTCCAGGTAAGGTCTCACTGAACTCAGTATGTATTTGAAGATCATCAGCCGATGCAGGGGTGGCAGGGCAACCACGTTTTACCTACCTAATTCTTTGGATGGTACTTTTAATAAGGGGCACAGCTGGCAGGGGCCCAGTGACAGCATCAGGGGCTGTCGTTGTGCACTGAACCACAGCCTGTGTGGTGGTCTCAACACTTGATCATGCTCTCTCCCTCACATCTGCCATGATCTTCCTCACCCCTACATCCCCAACATCAGGGACATATGTGTGATCCTTTTTCTGAGCCAATACCTGATTAGCTGAAGTATGAAGCCTGGAAAGGCAGCGGTATTTATCAGCATCCACACAACGCCAATAAATCTTATCTCCCTTCTCTTTGCCCTTCCTATAGGTGTAGTCCCCATAAACAGCCAAGGGCTTACCTTTCTGGCTTGTGACCACTTCAGACTCCATGCTGTTTCAAGCAAGAATGGCAGTTTCAAATGAGGAAGTATTACACACTTGCCCCTTTAAGTAACATCATGCACAGGTGGGAAGTTTAGATCTTCTTCGAGATACAGCTCTTGCAGCAGGTTACACCATTAGGACTGAAGCCGGCAGGCGTCAGGACCCCACGGAAATCTTCTAGCTAGCAGTCTTCAGCGGGGACCGCCTCCGACGTCGGTCCCGGCCCCGACGTCAGGCGTAGTACATAAAGAGGCAGTCCCGCCCGAATCCCCAGTTCTTTCCCGCCGTTGACTTGCATACTCGACCCTCTGGTCAGTGTCTAGCGCGCGGCGTTTGGAAAAGTTCTTTTTTCCGTTTCTTTGTCAAGAAAAAACTTCTTCTTCGATTTCTGCCATCTGATGTCCTCACCAATATCCACGGAAGGCCATTCGTCTAAGTGTGCCTGCGGGAAGCAAATTCCCTTCAAAGATCCACACTCAGCCTGCGTGCGGTGCCTAGGCCTGGACCACGACACCCGGGCCTGCTCCTTTTGTCAAGGCTTCAACAGTCGGACCGGATCCGTCGTCAGAAGGCCCTCAAGCTTGCCTTCTGGAACAAAGATTGAAGGCCATGGATCCTGCCTCCAAGGGAATCTTCTGAAAAAGCCCACAGGCACCTCGAGAAACACAGGAGAGGTGAGAACTAGATCCTTCTAGGGCCTCAGATTCCCGCAGCTCCGGCTCCGGTCCAACGCTGTCCATCCGGCCCCTCTCAGCCTCCCCGGTCGCGGTTAAGTCTTCTACCGGTTTCTCCACTCTGCAGCCTGCTAAGACCCCCATGCCTTTTTCTTCGTCGTCTAAGGCCTCGCCGAAGTCAGGGGACTGCCATCACCACAAGTCCGGACCCCGACGTCCGGTCGGTCTCCTTGCCTCCTCCCCCTAACAGAAAACCAAGGAGCTGACCTCGCTCAAAAGGACGATGGATCCGACGTTGGCCCACCCGACGTCGGCCAAGCACCACCGGTCCTGGGACCCGATGACAGCTAGATGCCCATTGCCAGTCAGGCCCTCACCACCGCAGACGCCGGCTGGGGGACCGACGCCCGTTCCAGCAGATGGAGGAACCCCAACGCTGCCTACCGATGTCGGCCAGGAGGTGCTCATGGAGGAGGAGGAGTTGACCCAGCCCGAGGACCAGGCGGGCGACCCCGGTCCTGTCGAGCCCCCGAGGGAACCCTCTCCTGAACCAGAGACCCCTGGGGGGCCGACGCCAGGACCCAATGACCGGCCACCAGCGCCAGGCCCGTCGTCTGGCCTGAATATTGCTGAGGTGAAGGAGTTATTCACTTTCTGGTGGGACACCATTAAAAAGGATGTGGTCCCCACACCCTCTCCTCTTCCTCCTCCTCCTCCTCCACCCGTGACTCCACTGGCCCCAGTGCCCCCACTCCATCTTGGGCAGCAGGCCGAGTACCTTCCCCCCAGGATCCTGTTGAATCTCCTAGGGGCAGACCATCAGACAAGAGGAGACCTCCGTCCAGATCTTCTTCAGGGTCACCCAGCCCCAAGAGACTCAGAAGACGCCGCTACTCGCTGTCGATGGAGGACTCAGGATCGGACATCTCTGGTAGATCCAGATCCCCTTCTCCCATCAGCGTCCCCTCTCTGGACCCACGTGAACTCCCAAGATCTCCTCCGGATGACCCATCGTTCTCAGAGATTATGAGACATATCCAGGAGAACATGGGCTGGGACGCGGAAGACCTTGACCCCGAGAGGCTACGCCTTGCACGTTATCTTCGGCAAAAGGACCCAAAGCCTGTGGTGGTACCACCCTTGGTGGACACCTTTGTGGACGTCACCAAGGCAGCGTGGAAGCGTCCACACTCGCTCCCGGCGATGCCGAAGAAGGCTGACCACCTGTACAAGGCCTCTAGGGAGGACCAGTACTTGGCATCTCATCCTCTAGCCGATTCCCTGGTCATCACAGCCTCGCTGACCCGGTCCCAAAGGCGCAACATCTGAGCACCCAGCCACGGACCGGGTCAAGCATTTGGACACGATGGGTGAGTGCGCGTCGCTTCTGCGACCTGCTCCATGGGGTCCCTCAATTATCTTACCCACATGGTCCAGTTTCAGAACGCCCTGTGGGAGCAGGGACAAGAGTTGGCAGAAAAATTGCCAGAAGGTGAGCAGAAGGGAGAGCTACTCCATCTCCTCCGCACGGGTTCAGACGTGGGAACCCAGGTGCTTCGAGCCGCGTATGACTCCGCGGACTCCTCGGCCAGAGCGGCAGCCTCAGGCGTATATCTCTGGAGACACTCATGGCTCCGTGTCTCCGGATTCACCCTGGACGTCCAGAAAAACATACTGGACGCCCCCTTTCATGGCTAAGTTCTCTTTGGTGAGTCCTCGGAGAAGGTCATCACCAAGCTTCAGGAAGGCCAGGAAGGCCGTGAGATCTGTACAGGCCATGTACAGATCCAGGCCGTTCCTTCGTAGGAACCAGAGCCATTTCGCGGCGGATCGAGGCAGCAACCCGTTCTGGCCTGCAACAGAGGGGCTCCTTCCCCTGTAAAGCCCAGGGCAAGTCGTCCTCAGGCAGAGGCCAGCGTCCCACCAAGTCGGCCCAACCTGCAGGACCCTCCGCCACCACAGCATGACTCCTTCCCGGCCTCCGCCCCTCAGGATCAACGGGATACCAAGGTCGGGGGTCGCATTGCAGACCAACTGCCAGGGTGGCAGTCGATCACCACTGACAGGTGGGTACTCCAATTGGTCAAAAAAGGCCACTTTATAGAGTTCACAGACAAGCCACCCACAAGGCCTCCCCTGCTCTCCCGCTACTCGGGTCAGCACAGATTGCTCATCAGGCAAGAAGTACTCGCACTTCTGCACAAAGGAGCCGTGGAGTACGTCCTGGGGAACCAAAGAGGAACAGACTACTATTCCCACTTCTTCCTGGTTCCAAAGAAAACAGGGGACCTCCGTCCAATCTTGGACCTCAGCAACCTCAACATGTCGGTCGCTTACAAATGGTTCCGCATGGTGACCCTCCAGAGCCTTATACGCATGCTGAAGAAGGACGCATTTCTGACGTCGCTGGACATGCAGGACACTTACCTGCACATCCCCATAGCTCAAGCACACAGGAGGTTCCTCGCAGTTTCTCGAGCCACCACTATCAGTTCCAGGCTCCGCTGCCTTCAGATAGAAGTCTTTACAATAGTGCATAGCAGTCGTGCAGCGTCTCTAAGGACAGGGCCACTACGTGTTCCCGTCACCTGGACGACTGGCTTTCTCATGGTCGCCCTGGGAGACGTTGTTGATGGCTATCCAGCACACCCAGGCTCTTTTTCAGTCGCTGGGCATACTTATCAACTACGAGAAGTCTCTCCTGGTACCGTCCCAGAAGCTGCAATTCATAGGTGCAGTTCTGGACACCGTCCAAGGGAAGGCCTTTCTTCGAGGACAGAGCGAGCGCATCAGGTCCCTCATCAGGGACCCTTCGCAAAGAAGACCGTCCCAGCCAGACTGGTCCTTCGCCTGCTCGGACATATGGCTGCGGCCATTCCAACCGTCCCGATGGCAAGGCTCCACATGCGGGTTACCCAGTGGATGCTCAGAGTGCAATGGGACCAGAAGCAAGACCATATGCAGCAGCCAGTCAGAATCACGAGGGCCGTGATTCGGGATTGGCAATAGTGGTTAGACCCGGGGACCCTCTCTGTGGGGGTCCCATTCGTAGTGCTGTCCCTGGAGGTAATCCTCTCCACAGATGCCTCAGGGCTAGGGTTGGGGGCACACCTGAATGGGGTGAGGTCTTAGGGAACGTGGACCCCTCAAGAAGCCCACCTCCACATCAATATTCTGGAGATGAGGGCGGTCCTGTATGCCCTGCAAGCCTTCCAGTCAGAAATTCCACCGAGTACTCTTCTGCTTCAAACAGACAATACGGCGGTGATGTATTAGCTCAAGAAATAAGGAGGCACACACTCCTACCCTCTCTGCAGGGAGGCCATGAGGGTGTGGGAATGGGTAACTCGACACGGTGCAAACCTGATTGCAGTTCATGTTCCCGGAGTGGAAAACATGGTCGCAGACGGTCTGAGTCGCTCCCAGGCCAGAGTCCATGAGTGGGAACTTCTTCAGGAGGTAGCAGAGGATCTGTTTCATCAATGGGGCACTCCAGAATTGGACTTGTTCGCTTCCCCATCCAACGCAAAACTGCCCAATTTTTGCTCGCTAGATCCAGGGCCTGGTGTTTTCTGGCGAGACGCGTTGTCCCTCTCCTGGGCGGGCAGATTTCTCTACGCGTTTCCTCCCTTCCGTTGATCCAGAGAATCCTTCTCAAACTTCGCAGGGAGCATGCAACGATGATCTTGGTAGTGCCTTTCTGGCCCAGACAGATTTGGTTCCCGCTTTTGACTCAATTGTCCAGGGAACCTCCACTTCCTTTGCCAATCAGCTCCAATCTGCTGTCTCAAGAGGAGGGTTCGCTAGTCCACCCGGACTTGCGCTCACTGAACCTGCATGTCTGGCTCCTCGAGACATAGCCATTCTGCGACACGGGGTCTCGCAAGAGGTGGCAGAAGTCCTTTCTGCTGCCAGAAAACTGGCAACGCATGCTACATACGCCATGAAATGGCGTAGGTTTTGCCTATGGTCTCAGGCATGAGGTCTCTCCCCTTTAGACTGCCCAGAAAAATCAGTTCTGGAATACCTGCTTTCCCTCTTTCATTCAAGTCTGGCCTACTCCTCAATTAAGGTTCACCTCTGTGTGATCTCAGCCTACCATTCCCCTATAGGCCAACGCACAGTGGCACAACTCGACACTTCTCGTGACTTTTTGAGGGGGGTGCTCCACCTTAGACCACCCATTAAGGATCCCGTCCCTCCTTGGGACCTGCTCTTTAGAAACATAGATTTTGACGGCAGATAAGGACCGCTTGGCCCACCCAGTCTGCCCATTTCCCTACGTATTGGATAAGCTGCAGATCCTAGTTAACCAGCAGCCTACTTCTTCCTACCCCCAACCCCTAGAATTGCCTTATGACTGTCCCATGCATGCTTGAATTCCACCACTGTTTTTGACTCCACAACCTCCTCCGAGGCCGTTCCATGCATCCAACCTCTCTGTGAAAAATACTTCCTTAAATTACCTCTGAGCCGCCCCCCTTCTATCTTCAAATTGTGCCCCCTTGTTCTTGCACACCTCTTTTTTTGAAAGATGCTACCCACTTGGGCTTTGTTGATTCCCTTGAGATACTTGAAAGTTTCTATCATGTCCCCCCTCTCCCTTCTTTCCTCGAGGCTATACATATTCAGCTCCTTAAGTCTCTCTTCATATGTCTTCTGGTGCAGACCCTGCACCATTTTAGTGCCTCCTCTGGACAGCCTCCATCCTGTCTATGTCCTTTGGAGATTGGGTCTCAGAACTGCACGCAGTACTCCAGATGGGGTCTCACCAACTGTCTGTACAGAGGATAATAACTTCCTGTTTTCTACTGGTGATGCCTCTCCCTATGCATCCCAGTATCCCCCAGCCCTCCTTGCTGCCCTCTCACATTGCTTGCCCACCTTTAGGTCATCTGATATGACTACCCCCAGGTCCCTTTCCATTTTTGTTGTTGTTAGTATCTCACCCCCCATTGTGTACTCTTCCCCTGGGTTTTTGTTTCCCAGGTGCATTACCTTGCACTTCTTAGCATTGAATCTAAGCTGCCATACATTTGACCATTCCTCTAACCTTGCCAAGTCCCTTCTCATCCTTTCCACCCCACCTTGTGCATCAACTCTGTTGCAGATCTTTGTGTCATCTGCAAAGAGACATACTTTTCCTTCCAGTCCCTCTGCAATGTCGCTTATAAAGACCTTGAAGAGGACCGGTCCTAATACTGAACCCTGCAGTACCCCACTAGTAACCCCCTTTCTTCAGAGTGGACTCCATTTACTATTACTCTCTGTGTCCTATTCTCCAGCCAATTCTTTACCCAGGCTGTCATCTTGGGACCCACTCCCAGGCTGGCTAACTTGTATATTAATCTTTTGTGTGGGACTGTGTCAAATGCCTTGCTAAAGTCTAGGTAGGCCATGTCCACAGCCCCTCCCTGATCTACTACTTTGGTCACCCAGTCAAAGAAATCTATCAGATTTGTCTGGCATGACCTTCCCACTGTGAATCCATGCTGCCTTGGGTCCTGAGCACCTCTGGCCTCTAGATACTCAACAGTTCTTTCCTTCGAAGTGATTCCATCATTTTCCTTACCACTGAGGTTAAACTAACAGGTCTGTAGTTTTCTGCTTCTGCCTTGCTCCCACATTTGTGAAGGGAATCACATCTGCCCTTCTCCAGTCCTCGGGTACCACCCATCCTCCATGACTTGTTAAAGGGGTAGTCATTGGTGTCACTAGTTCTACCCTTAGTTCTTTTAGAATTCTGGGATGAATCCCATCAGGCCCCATTGCTTTGTCCACCTTCAGTTTTAAGAGTTCTTTCAAAACCCTTTCTTCTGTAAATGGGCTGGTATCAACTTCTGTATCCAGAGTGTTTCTACTGTTTGTTTTAGGTACCTCCCCCACTTCCTTTGTAAATACTGAGCAAAAATATTTGTTTAGTATCTCTGCCTTTTCACAGTCACCCTCTGCCCACCCTCCCTCCTCTTTATTAAGCCTCACTAGCCCTCCCTTGGTCTTCCTTCACCTCCTGATGTACCTATAAAGGTTTTATCCCCTTCTTAACTGAGTTGGCTATCTTTTCCTCGGTTTGGGCCTTTGCTGTTCTGACTGCCTTCCCAGCTTCCTTTGCTTTAACTGATACAGTTCCCATCCTGTTCCTTCTGTGATTTCTTGTACTTCCTGAATGCTTTCTTTCTCTTGAACCTTCACTGCCACTTCCTTTGAGAACCATAGTGGTTTCTTACATCGTTTTGTTTTGTTAATTTGCTTCACACAAAGGCTTGTTACCTCTGTGATGGCAGTTTTATTATTCCCCATTGTTCTTCCACCCTCCTTCCTGCCCATTTGCTAGTGCATTCCTTAGGCACTCACCCATTTGGCAAAGTCAGCCTCCTAAAGTCCAGTACTTTTGCCTTTGTATGGCTTGACTCTATTGCTGTGTTTATTGAACCATACTGTTGGTGGTCGCTAGTTCCCAGATGGCTACCCACTTCTACATCTGTGATCTCTCTTCATCTCCATTTGAGAGAACCAGGTCTAAGATTGCTCCCTCTCGAGTGGGCTCCAATACTAGTTGTCTAAGACATGCCCCTTGTAGGGCATCTAGAATAACCCCACTCTTTGAAGTGGCTGCTACTACTGCATTCCAGTTAACATCTGGCATATTCAGATCACCCATCAGCAATATCTCCCCTTTTTCTGCCATTCTAAGTATCCTATCATTTCCTTGTCCATTTCCTCCCCCTGAGAAGGGGGTCTGTATACAACCCCTGTGCGGATTGTGGTGCCATTGCCGGTCTCCAAATTTACCCACAGTGCTTCTTCTCCTCCCTGTTTTCCATTTTGTTCAGTTGCTTTGATTCCTTCCCTTATGTAAAGAGCTACTCCTCCTCCTCTTTTACCCTTCCTGTCCCTCCTGTAGATAGTGTATCCTGGTATGTTTATGTCCCAGTCATGGTTTTATGTGTACCATGTTTCTGTGACTGCCACGATATCCAGATGTTCCTCCTCCATCAAGGCCACTAATTCAGGAAGCTTGTTACTCAGACTATGGGCATTGGTTCTCATTGCTCTCCATTTTTTGATGGCTTTACCTTCTTTTGCAGCATCCCCCTCTGACCTGTCTACCTCGGTCTTTTTCTCATTTAGTACCCTGTTTTGTAGGGAGAGGCTGGGATTTTCCTGCTGCTTATCAGTGCCTCCCCCCTTGACTAGTTTAAAAGCTTGCCAATGAAGCATTTAAACCGATTGCTCAAAAGACTTGTTCCCTTCCTGGACAGATGCATACCATCCTGCCAGTATAGGCTGGTGTGCCTCCAGGTGGAACCCCAGTCCCCAATGAAGCCAAACCCCTGTGCTCCACACCATTTTTTCAACCATTCATTAAACTGCATGGTGCAAAGTACCCTCGCCTCACTCATGCCATTGACAGGCAGCACCTCAGAGAAGGATATTGTGTGTGCTACTTGTCTTAGGCCCCTCCCCCAGTTCTACAAAGTCCTTCTGCACTGCTCTAATCTCATAATTAGCCAAGTCATTTGTCCCTAGGTGGACAATGACGTCCAGCTCAGACTCCCGTGCAGCTGTTCTCGTGATCCTGAGGATGCGCTTCCTGTCTCTCCAAGCCATGGCACCAGGCAGGCACCTTACTTCAGTTTTCCCTGCTCCCCCCTGTTCTGTCCCCCTAATAATTGAGTACCCCACCAGGAGCTGCTTCCTTTCCTTGTGGTGTCCTCTGCCTCCCTCCTGTGGGCCTCCCTTGTGACAGTTGTCCTCAGCCTCCTCTGCGGGTGCATCCATAGGGGAGCTATGCTCCCCCAGAATGGTGTATGGATTGTGGTGTGGGAACAACTGACTGGGTGTGCCTCTGTTCCACCATCCCTGAGCCCACTGTGGTCCAACTGCTGTGCTTTCTTCGCAACCTCTGAGGTAGTGGTGGTGGCTCTGGTGCTCCCTGGATGGGGGAGGTTCCCTTCCTACCGTCCAGTGTGGCCTGGGGGAAGGTCCCCTTACTACTGTCAAGTGTGGCCTGAAGACGGCAACTTCCTCCTCAGGGCAGAGAGTTGTCTGCAAATGGGCAGCATCTCAGCCTCCAGAAAGACTCCCGGAAGACTGCTGCCCCACAGCCATTACATTGCACTACTCCCCACATTTTTTTTGTGTGTGTGTGTGCGAGATTGGTTTGTAATATAGAAATATATATATATATTTATATTATGCAATGTGTATGCTTATATTGTCAGTGCAGTGTACTAGAGAGGATATGACAGTGATATGCACCTTGCACTCTTGAGGAATGATGTCAGAACCCCAGGTATAAAGGAATTATTTCCAGGGTGGGTGGGGTGAGGGTGGGAAGGGTTGGGCCTAAACTGTGCCCTCACAAAACAATCAGCTAAGAGCTCTGACCCACCGCTGCGATGAGTGCCTTCCTGTCGCAAGATGCCCTACACAACAATTTGACAGAGAAAATACCCTGCTAATCAAACAGAAAAATCCACACATCCAAGTCAGACACAGGTAAACCTCCCCAGCTCCAAAACAGGCCTGGTGGTTTTGTGCTCTGAAAGCTATCAGCCCCAAAATAAGTCAGCTGTGCTTTAAACTCTTCCTGCACTGAAAATGTTAAAATTGTAACAAACAAGCGTAAAACTAGATCCACCTCCCTCTGTTGCTTGAAAGACTGTCTTTTCCTGTTTCACACTGCAGGTTTTCTATGACCACTCCTTAACCACAGTAACTCTTTTAAAATAGTTTAACTATCACAAACTCCTACGCACCAGTAAATTATTTGAAAATAGTTTCTATCCCAAAATCCTAGTAGTCAATCCAGCTACCCCCAAGGGACAACCAAAATGCAGTATTCAACACTGATGAAGTTACTTCCAAGATAAGCAGAGTTTGCAAGCTTCTTTTTCAACTCCTCAGTCACCTGTAATTTATTTAAAAATAGTTTAACTGTCAGAAAATCCTAGTAGACAATCTAGCTACGTCCAAGGATCTACCCAAATGCAGTATTTAAATCCTTCTGAAGTTACCATAAGATAAACAGAGTTTGCAAGCCCCTTCTTGGTTAAACACTAAATAAATATGTGAATAAAGAGCAATTACCAAGGGTAGTTAGTTTCACCTCCCACAGAATTAAGCAAAAGTGTACGTTTGTTGCAGATATCAAGTGCAATATAGAATTTCTCACACAGCTCGCAGTTGAATAAAGAAGTAGTGTCCTTCAGGTCCAGAAAATGTGCTTTGTCCTGGAGCAGCTCACGCTGCCACCCTTTGAACCTGCGCAGAATTTGAGCTCGTTTTCTGTCATGGAAGCGTTATTTTAGTTGCTGTTACCTCGGCAAGGAGAATTTCGAGCTACATGCCCTCATGTGTAAGGAACCTTATTTAATTTTCACCAGGACAGGGTGTCCCTGAGGACGAATCCAAAATTTCTGCCTAAGGTGGTCTCAGCCCTCACCCTTAATCAGGTCAATGATTTGCCGGTGTACTTCCCTAGGTACACCAACAGAGGAGAGGCACTGCTTCACACCCTGGATGTTCACCGCTCTTTAAGATACTACATGACCAGGACTAAACAGCATCACAAATCCGAGCAGCTGTTTATTTCCTTCACTGAGAGGATGTTGGGCCAACCAGTCTCAAAGCAAACTCTTTCTCGCTGGCTTGTCCAGTGCATTTCCTTTTGCTACAACAACAGACAGAAGCCCCTTCCGGGTACCGTTAGGGGCCACTCGACAAGGGGGGGTGGCCTCTTCCTTTGCAGCACTGAGAAATGTCTCCGTTTCGGCCATCTGTGCTGCAGCCACCTGGAGCTCGGTGCACACCTTCATTAGGCACTAGAGCCTCGATATTGCCTCACGGCGGAGAGCCGGTTTCGGCCTCACCGTTCTGCAGGGCCTCCTGTCCTAGAATCAGGGTTTTCCAGGATCTCTGTTTCTGCCTCCTCCCTAAGGTGTTTCTGGCGCCATTGCTTGAATCAGTCCTAATGGTGTAACCTGCCCAGAGCTGTATCTCGAAGAAGATAATACAGTGCGTAGACTTCGTAACAGTAGATCTTCGAACAGCTCTTGCAGCAAGTATCTCCTTACCATTCCCCTTGGAGGAGGTAAGTCCCAGCCCAGGGCTTCGCAGAATGTCCTTAATCTTGAACTTCTGATGGCGGGTCCTCGGTCTTCTCTTCTGATGTCATCCAGCGGCCGGAAGTCTCAAGCCGGAGAACTGGGATTCGGGCGGACCGCTTCTTATGCACTACGCCTGACGTCGGGGGCGGGACCGACGTCGGAGGCGGTCCCTGCTGAAGACTGCTAGCTAGAAGATTTCATGGGGTCCTGATGCCTGCCGGCTTCAGTCCTAATGGTGTAACCTGCTGCAAGAGCTGTTCTCGAAATCTACTGTTACGGTAAGTTCTTACGTAACTGTACTGTCTGAATTGAATCATGGGTATCATGGGTACCAGGAAGTATCATCGGACTTGCTTTAATGAATGAATGTCAGGACATTTGCAAAGTGAGTATTCCGACCACTACTTTACTATTTTGATGTGCGATTTTTGACTGTGGCGCTATTATGCATTCGCCAATCTGCGTTGTCGCGCTTAATCATAGCACAATTTTTTTGCTTGCTTTTATTTAGATCGCGATTATAACATGGAACCGCCATGACTTAGTAAAGTCTTTTTTGCCTACCAGCCCGGTGGCACTGAGGGTTGAGGCGCTGGACGCCACACCTCATGCCACACCGGAGACCCGAGTTCCGGAATGGACTTGTTGCTCGGGCTCGGTAGGGCGAGGAAGCACCTTGTTATCCATAAACATTCTTCTTCCTCGAGGAGGGATCATGTGGCAGCTGTAGGCTGACACCCAGCGGTGGCTGGCTGTCAGCACAGGCACACTGCCAAGAACAGGGAGGGCCCATGTCCAGGGTGTTAGGGGCTACCTCTGCAGAGGTAACCACTCTGCCATTACTGCGGTCATGGGCCCAGGGGAAAAAACAGTGCAAAATCAGCAGCCGACAGGGTCTATGTTGACCTGACTACTGGGTCGGAGAACGAGCGTCTCCGAGGGAGGGACCAGAGCTCCCTGTCAGCACCCCCCATCCCAGAAAAAAGTATTTTTTGCTGCGACTATTAAGATTAACAGTAATTTTCTAGTATCCCCTGAATAGTCCGAGGAACAATGGAAAGAAGGGCCAGCTGAGGGGTATGGAAGTTTTGCTGTACAAAAAGAGCATTTAAAACATCACTAATCTCTTTCCAGAACAAAATTATCCTGGGGCATGCCCAAAGAATGTGTAGGAAGAGCCTCTCCGCATCCCCCCCCCAACATGACTCTGCATGTTCACCTAAATATTTGGCTTGCATGGCAGGGGTGTGAAAGTCTCGCATGTGACACGTCCAGGAAAAATCTCTCCAGTAATAGGAAGCTGTTATTCTGTAACTGATAGAGGCAGATTTGGTCCACTCCTCCTCAGTCACCCCCACTATGCAGCTCCCCGTTCCATCTCCCTAAGATAAGGAAGGACCCATTAGGTTGCAGTTCCATGAGGCCCTTGTAAAGCTTCCCAGTTAAATGTGACCAAAGGGCTACTTGTTAGTGGTCTTTTTTTTTTTTTTTTCCTATTATCTGTTTATTCTCCCGGAGCCTGGCAAGCAGCTATGGTCCTCCCTCAGAGGGACTTATCCTCCAGCCTGTGCGTCCCCGCTCGTGCCGACCCCTGTATTGCCCCTGTGGCTTACCCCCATGACAGGGCCATAGAGGAGAGCGCCAGCGTTCTCCCCCCAGCCTAATTCAGAAGTCAGGAGAGGCACAAGGAAGCGTCGGGCCATTCTGGAGCCTGCCAGCTCCCTTTTTGTATTTTTCTCCCATCCCCCTCCCCACCAATATAGGGATGCCAGAACGTGCTTCCCGACCTGTACTGCCCTTCAGCCACCACCAGAGGGCAGTCAATGAGAGGAACGACAGAACCTCCTTCCCCCGAGAGAGGAGAGCAGTCCTCCAGATGCTCGATCCTCTCTTGCCCCTGCCAACCCCTGGCGGTCCAGGCTCGTTCCCGAACCCAGGTCGCTAGCGTGGTGCAAGGTGTAGTGACCAGTGCCTCAATCTCCAGCACCACCGGGCCAGCTTTGAGCAGGGGAAAAAGAAAGGAGAAATGGTTAGGAATCATTAGAACTGTTTTCCCATCTCCAGTAAAATTTCACCTGTAAATACGAATTGTGTCCATTGGGAAATGAATATGTGGCTTGTAATTCGAAAAGGTAGAAACCCTGGGAGGAATAATATTGATAAAATATTTTAGTCCCTGGAAACCCAGTCAAAAGAGTTTTATCTAGAGCATTGGGGAACGTTTTAGTGAATGCTAAGGATCAAAGCCAAACAAGGACAAGTGATGGAATAATACTAGAGCAAGCATTTGCCAATTTTTTAGAGTAATTGCCTTGTATTGGGTAAATCTAATAATAAACTCTTTATTTGATTAAGCACCTTTCAGAATTGTCAAAGTGCTTTACAGAAAGATTAATAAAACAATAACATAAAACAGCAGTATGAAAGATATTCAGTAAAATCTATTATTAAGTGTAATTAATTGGTAAAGGCTTGGCACCATAAATAAGTTTTAAGTGCCTGTTTAAAAGCTCCCCAGGTCACTCACCCAAAGCTGACGGGGTAGAGAATTCCAAAGGGCTGGGGCCACGTACATAAATGCATGGGCCCCTGAAGATTTTGAAGATACCTTTGAATTTCTAGCAACCCCTCATCAGCTGAGCAGAGCCATCGCCGGGGCAATAAGGGGACAGAAGCTCTTGCAGGTAGTCCGGCCAAGTTCATGTAGGGTTTTATACATCAGTAGTCTGACTTTGAAGGTGATCCACCACTGAATTGGCAGCCAGTGCATTTCGATCAGCACCGGTGTGATGTGACATGACTGGGAAGTCCCCATCAACAACTGGGCTGCAGCATTCTGCACCAGCTGCAGATGGCGAATATCAACCCCGTAGCCCTAAGCTAAGGAGTTGCAGTAATTAGGCGCAAGGTCACAAGGCATGGATCAGTGTAGGAAGGTCACAGGACAGAACAAGATGCTTGATCCTAACGATATGTTCCTCAGATGGTAAAAGGATGACTTGCGATTGCCAACACCTGAGATAGCAAAGTCAGCCCGTCGTCAAGCATCACCCTAGGTCCTGCACCTGTTAAGAGGTAAGGAGCTGAGAGCCCCCCAGAAAGAGCCCCTGACCCTACTATCTGGCGACCTGGATCCATAACCATCACCTCACTCTTTCCTGAGTTCAGCTTGAGCCAGCTGGAATTCATCCAATCCTGGATTTCAGCGAGGCAGTTATTAAACACCGAGAGTGCACTATCCTGATCAGGTGCAAAAGACAGGTAGAGCTGGGTATCATCAGCATAGCAGTGAAACCTCAGCCCATACCATCTTACAATGTCTCCGAGGGGCAGCATGTACACTGCGAACAACATGGGGACAGCACTGAGCCCTGGGGGACCCCACATGAGAGAGAGAGTGTCGGAGAAATAAATCCCCAACATCACCCTCTGAGTTCTGCCAGTGAGGAAAGATTTAATCCTCCTGAGGACCGTACTAGTCAGGCCACAGATGAACCGCAGGCGCTCAAGCAGTACCCCATGGTCCATGGTGTCAGACGCTGAGGAGAGATCAAGGAGCACCAGAATGGAAAGGCTTTTCCGATCTCTCACCATCGGGAGATCATTGAACACCCGAACCAGAGCAGTCTCAGTACTGTGTCTCTTTCAAAACCGGATTGGAGAGGTTCGTAAATGTTATGGATGGTCAAGTGGTTCTCCAGTTGTACAGCCACTACTTTCTCAATCACCTTTCCCACAAAGGGGAGGTTCAAGATCGGTCTGTAGTTAGCAAGAGAGTCTGGGTCCAATGAAGCTTTTTTCAGGAGAGATGTCACCACTGCTTCCTTCAGGAAGCTAGGAAACTCACCCTAGTCAAGGAGCACCAGACTATCTGTGCCAGGATCGGGCCAATGATGTCGCAACAGCCCATAATCGGGGAAGTTGGGCCCGGATCCAAACTACAGCACATCGGGCGCATACCCTGGACAATTCGCATAACATCCGCGAACTCCGGACGGTCAAAGGTACTCCAGGAAAAATGAGGGACAGTGACTGAGTACCGATCAACAGCATCCCCCACAGAGCGTGATGATCGGATCTCCGCCCTGATGTTGGCCACCTTATCCACAAAGAAATGAGCAAGCTCATCACACTCCAGCTGCGAAAAGCCTCTTTGAGACTGCAGACAGGCTGGGCTATAGTCTCTAGATAAAGGTATCTCTGTTAATGGGTGTGCAAAGAGCAAATTCTAAGGCTTTTCAATGGGGACTACAAGTAGGACATAACCAGTAGCAGATGACCCGCAATTGAGAGGCCAAGGCATAATAAAATAAGTTTGGTAAATTCACTCCCCCCCCTTTATCCTTTGGAAGTTGCAGAATACTATATTTTATTTGTGGTCTCCCACCATCCCACAAAAAATCTAGAAATTATACGGTTCCAATAATTAAAATAAGTTTTGACAGGGACTATGAGAAGCGATTGAAAAAGATGTAACAACTGAGGTAGAACATTTTGATGATTAACCTTGACCTTTTCTAACAATGAGTATGGGAGGAGTTGCCAGTTTTGTAGATCCGTGGCGATCTTTTGTGTAAGCGGTTCGTAGTTCGACAGCTCCAAGGTTCTGTAGTCCTTCACTAATTGTATGTCCAAATATTTGTGTTTCGGTTCCATCGGATGGGCAGTCTGGTTCATATCATAGATGGGGGACATAATGAAAAACCAGTACATCCATTTTGAGTGCGATTATTCAGAATCTGTGAAAAGTGTGATTTTAAATCCCCCCCCCCAAGGGAATACCTGTAACAGTTTCCGCTGTTCTAATAGCTACAGCTAAGGGTTCGACATAGAGTGCGAATAATATGGAGGAAAGGGGACACCCTTGACAAAAACCTCTGGTCTCCCAGAAATGGGCAGATATTACCCCGTTCACCCTCATGTACGCTTTTGGGGAAGTGTAAAGTGATTGAAGAATCCTGACCAGCTCCATTGTGAAATTCATGGTGTCCATTGTGTCCCAAAGAAAAGACCATAGCCGGTCAGATGCCCTTTCGCATCTAAACTAATAACTACCAATGGAATCTGTCTTTGAGTGATGTAATCAATTAAGTGAAAAGTGCAACGAATGTTGTCATGAGTTTGTCACTGACGGATGAAACCAGCCTGGTCGTCATCCAACAAAAAGGAAAGAAGGGTATCTAGTCTGTGTGCCTATAGGCTCAGAAAAGTTTATAGTCCACGCATAACATTGATATAGGTCTATAGGATGTAGGATATTCCGCCGACTTTCCTGGTTTCAAAATAGTGGCTATGACTGCATAGTCCCATGAAGGGTTGGGGTCCCTGTCCCCCCCCTCCTGAATATTACAAAACACTGACAACAACAGCTGGGTAAGTTGGTCCAAAAACATTTTATAAAATTCTGCCATATATCCGTCAAGTTTGGGACATTTCCCCGTTTTGACCTTTTGTAGAACATGTAGAAGTTCCACCTGGGTAATGGGAGGCGCAAGCCCTCCTTTTGTGCTCTGTGAGCTTTGGTTATTGTAAGGTGGAGAGAAAAGTCTTATTTTTAAGGGAGTCAGGATCGGAGTCCTGCGTATAAAGGGAGGTATAGTACTATACATGATTTAAATGTTCTCGAAAGAATATCATAATGTACTAAAGAGCTTAATTGGCATGTGCTTGCTGACACCAGTGAAGTCTTGCTGGAAATGTAAATATCAGTATGGTAGATTCTATTGCATGCTTCTGTCACATAAAGGAGGGAAAAAGTAATTTCAATTACTTTGGAGCCTGCTATCATGAAGATATTTGTGTGTCCCATACAGTAGGACCTAACTAACTATAGGCCCATCTCCATTCTCCCCCCCACTGTCCAAAGCGTTGGAACGAGTTGTCTTAGGCCAGCTCACAGAGTACCTACTGAAGTACAACCTACTTTGTATCCATCAACATGGGTTCCAGAATGATCATTCCACCATAGCCACCTTGATTGACTACACCACCCAAATATACAATGCCTTTGATGATAGTCTGGCAGTGGGTCTATCTTTATAGACCTCACAAGGCATTCGATACCATCACCAGGGCCACTGGAAAATTGCGGAAAATTTTACCCAAAAATGCGGATTTTCTTGCAAAAATTGCAGGAAAATTACGGGGGTTCACTATACATCCTCACTGCCCCTAATAAATATTTTATTGTTTGTTGCAGCATGTATTGATCACATAAATTGTTAGATAAATGTATTGCCACTTGTAAATGCTTTTAATATGAAGAAAGATGTGTGTTTCTGAAATGCACTGTAAACTAATCATTATGTAGCATATCTTCTAAAAATCAAGACATCTAAGTCATGCAGTGCTAACTAGATTTTATTCAGTAATTTACAGTTAGTCTGTACTGAATACATCCTGAAACAACATATTTTGCCTGTTTCTAGATGTTAAATAATGAAGCCTGTTTAAAATACTTGCTTTGGTGCAAGAAAAAATAAATGGATAACCAGGGTGCCCAATAAAGGTCTAGTAAGAAAAATATTTATTTTGTTAAAATTATTACTGTTCTTAATCAGCACTGTAAGTGCATTTTAAAATCACATGATAAAAGTATCAAGTCATACCAATAGCTTTTCATTACATCATGCAATACTTTTAATACATTATACTTTTGTTCTGCTAGGTTTGCAGTGATTTTACTTGGTTGCAATTATTTTGTCTATTTGAGGGTAACTGTTTAACTATACTAAACCTGTTCAGCATGTTTTCAGAAATGTTTGCTTTTTGTAGGCTTTGTATGTGAGTATACAGTTGAGGCAGACTAACATGTAAGGAATCACTGTCACCAACCCCCTCAGAAGCACATTCAAGTTTATAATCAGCAGGACCATCCAAACTCTTGACACATTTGAATCAAAATCCTTTCAGATTGAAAGTATTTATACAAGGAAAATCTACAAACACAGGCATTGTAGTTAAGGCTTCATTTAGGTGAATGGGGCACTTTGCACCTCTTCTCACACCTATTGTTTCAATCTCTGTGTCAGCAAAAAGTTCTCTGATAGTCTGCTTTAACACAGATTTTAAGTGTCCAAGTCTACATATGCATGACCAGAGGATTCTGAAACCAAAGTAGGGAAGTGAATCACATGAAAGCAGTCACATTTGACCCCTTCTCACCTCACACTGTACTGTTTTGGTCAAATCCAAGTCTGTGTACCATATCTGAGTAGATTTCCTTGAGAATTTAAATGTTTATACAATTTCAGTCAAAAATTCCATAAATGTAAGAAATTGCAAGAAATTGCAGATTTTGTGCGGCGAAGGGTGAAAATTGCGAAAATTGCGGAAAAATTGCGCCCGCAATTTTCCAGTGGCCCTGACCATCACCCATCAACTCCTCCTGCAATACCTACTCTCTAGTGGCCTGTCCTTGGATGTGGTCACCTGGTTCAAGAGCTACCTATCTGGCAGGATGCAACAAGTCAAAATCAGTGGCATTCTATCTGAACCCAAGGAGGTGACTCTTGGAGTCCCTGAGCTCTACACTGGGACTGCTCCTGTTTAGCCTCTTCATTAACCATCTGCCTTCAGTCTGCCAAGCACACATCATGCTGTATGCGGATGATGCGGTCATCTCTGTAAGTGGGACAAACCTACCCGCCATCACCTGTGAACTTGAAGATAACTTCCACAGACTTGAGGCGTGGTTCTGTGATAACAAACTGCTGCTCAACTACAAAAAAACAAAGAGCATGCTTTTCACGCTTCCACAGAGCAGAAAGAATTTCGGGAAACTACTGATACAGAGCTCCAAAGGGGATATATTGGAGCAGGTCGACACCTTTAAATAACTCGGGATTCACCTGGACAACGCCCTCTCATTCTCGACACATGTAGACCAGGTAATCAAATCAGCCAACACAAAACTAGGTATTATTTATTGACACTGTTACTACATGCCCTCTGATGTGCCAATGCTTGTCACATACTGCTCAGTGCTATCTTCCATTGACTATGGTCTTGTAATCTACAGTACAGGTACCGACACTGCCCTAAAAGGGTAAAACCCTTCTCAGTAAAGCGTGTTGGCTGGTTCTGGGAGCAGATTGCTGGACACATACTTGTGATCTCTACAGATCAACTGGATGGCTACCGCTTCACCTCAGGGCCCAATACCAGGCCTGCCTTATGGGAAAGAAAGCCATACTTGGGCTAGCTCCTGAATCCACCTCGTGTCTATTTAAAAGAGACCAACCAACAATCAGTACACGGAGGTGCTCCAGGAGTGTGCTCGTGGTACCTTTCAAGCGTACCTCAATAGCTCAGTGGTCCCTGTCCTTTAGAGGATCCAAGGGGATAAAGGAGACCTGCCCCCGACCTCATCAAATGTATTAAGGTCAGCAACTTCAAAGCTGGCCTCCGTGCACATCTAACTCTCTCCTGTATGTGTGACTGCCCCCACATAACCTAACCTTATTACAAACACTCGAAAGATCCTGAATGCGCTAGCCACTAACAATAGCAATGTCCCTTAACCACCCCTTCCAACCTCATTGTGTAAGACTCACATAGGCTCATCCTCACCCCCTGTGCTCACCACCCCCTCTCTACTTTCTCACTCTCTCCTCCCATACCACACCCTTCACGGTCCTCTCCTGAATCCTATACCTACCACCTAACCACCGTCCCTCCCTCCTCTAACACCTCCCTCTCACACCCCACCCCTGTATCCTCCCCCTTTCACCTACTACCCCCTCGACCACCCCCTCCTATTTCTTCCTATCCACCTTTCTCCCACTTTGGGCCCCCACTTCCCAGGACAAAGTTTCCTCAGGCTGCCACTCTTACACCACCTGACCCAAGCCCCTCTCTGGCTGCCTTATTCCACCTAGGTACGGGCTGCTGAACTTCCCTGCTGACTCGCTCATTTAACACAGGGCAGCCTACTCCATTAAGCAGTCTTATCTTACTTGCCTACCTGTTGAACTGATGGTGAAATCCACTTGCGAATTTCTAAACATATGGTAACAAAAGTGTAATTTACCTTACAAGAGGAAAAACCTCTACTAAGTAACCTGTGCAACCTTGTAACCTAAGGAATCATTTGTATGCAAATGTGATTTTGTACATTCATTGTATCTTGTTGAACCTATGTATTTGCTGCTTTTGTTGTTTTATCTGTCTTGTACTATGTCTGACTTGGAACCTTTATAAACAAGCCTTTTGCTCAAAGGTATTTAATCCCAAACTGAAATAAATAAATAAAATAATGAAATCGCTCCTTTGGTGAAATCCTTTTGACAGTGAAGGGTTTTGAGTATGGGTTGCATACACACGGGGGGCTTTGGTGCTCATTGTGGGGGAGCACTAGCACATGAGGGATTTTAGTTATACAGGATAACTGGAGTGATTGGGGGAGAGGGTCCACTCGCTACCAGGAGCTGGCAGTTTGTGAACTATGGGAAGATATGGAGGGGTCCACTAAACAGCCGAGAGCTGACAATATGTATACTACGGGGCGATCGGGGAGGGGTACACTAGACAGCTTGGGAGCTGACAATATGTATACTATGAGTATAATCGTGCAAGGGGTCCACTAGACTACCAGGAGCTGAAATATGTATACTACAGGGGCGATGGGGAGGGTCCACTAAACTGCTGAGGAGCTGACGATATGTATACTATGGGTGCAGTCGTGCAGGGGTCCCACTAGACTACCAGGGAGCTGAAATATGTATACTACGGGAGGCGTCGGGGAGGGGTCCACTAAGCTGCCGGGGAGCTGACAATATGTATACTATGGTACAGTGTGCAAGGGTCCACTAGACTACCAGGGAGCTGAAATATGTGTACTCACAGGGGTGATCGGGGAGGGTACACTAGACAGCTGAGGAGCTGACAAAATATATTCTACAGGGGCAACTGTGTGGAGGGTCCACTAGACACTTTGGTGGGGGATGGCCTTAGTGCCATAATAAAACAGATTTTTCGGTGGCGGTGAACAGCACTGCCCTAGTGGCTGTTTAATGCCACCGAAAACCTTTGAATATATTGCTGTGCCATTGTGCATGAGGGACTCCATCATTTGCATAGGTGCAGCGGTATGGTTAGTGCTTCAGGGGGCCCAGGTTAGCAGAGCTCACTAACCTTTTGAATATGGAGCCCTCTGGGTTTTAGTATATGAACCCAGCCACAACTTCATATGAAGCTAATTTGCTGATTAGTTTAACGTCTGACCAGATGTTGCTCTGAGCATAGTTGCTAATCAGTGAGCAAGCCCTTTAATCCATAAAAAGAGTCAGACATATTGTTATGCTGTTACTACACTTCAAACTTGTCAAACAGTTTTCATCATGACCGGGTAGAGTAAGACCAGTCGGGAACACTTTTATCGCATTTTCATCATTGGAAAGTGTGCACAGGCGCCAGTCAAAATTGGGTCACGGATCTCCAGGCCTGACATTATGATCAGCAAAGTCTGAGGAGTGTCCTGAGAAACTTGTGCTTGGCAAAAGTTAACCCTGTAGACCTTGTATATATCATCCAGCTCAAAGGACAATTCCTCTGGTAAGATAGTTGAAGGCTAGGAACTCACTAGGTTTACGTTTGTGTATACACTGTATATCTACTTTTCCAAATATGGGAATTTGCTGTCCCCCATAACTTGACAGCTTCACTTTAGTATTTGTGATTCTTTCTCTACATTCTGTTTCATTGTAAATTCAATTTGGAATTACATTTACTTGTACTCCCGTATCTAGCTTGAATCTCACTCTGTGACCATTAATAGTTCAGTATGCCATTCACTCACTGCAACAGCACTACCAGCAGTCACACTTCCAAGTAAAACTTCCTCCGCTTCACTAATTTCTGTTCATCTACTGCAGATACTGTTTTGATCCTACACATGTGCAAAGTGATTTCTTCTGTTACGCTTCCTACATCTGACCCAAACGTAGGGCAGTTTCTAAACGTACTGTTTACCACACTTTGAACATTTATTTTCCATTTTTCCTCAGGGCTTTTACTACTGAAATTCTGTCTGTTGCTTGTACTCTTGTTTCAGTAAACGTTTTTTGTTTTACAGCATGCACTACTCTTTTCTCACGCTCACTTTTTGCATCTGACCACCTGTTATTTCTGCCACTCTACAGATATGAGTGGCCTTTTGCAAGTTTAGATCAGCCTCTCTTAACAATCTCACACGGAGCTGATCTGACTGTATTCCACAGACTATTCTATCTTTGATAAGATTTACACAGTTCCCCATATCCACATGACTGTGCCAGTAACTTAATTCAGTTCCATATTGGTCTATACTTTCATTGCTGCCTTATGAGCGAGTGTTACATTTATGCCTTTCAAATGTGTTTCTTCTAGGGTTGCAATACTGCTCAGACATCTTTTTAGTATCTCTAGTTTGTCCTTTTCCTCATCTGTAAACATGAAGATGTTGGAACCTTCTAGAGCCTCTGCTTCAATCATATGGAGAAACAAAGTACACTGCACTCTCTCTGGCTTTTTATCTGCTTCTGTAGCAAGAAGGAAACTTGATACTGCTGCTTCCATCTCCTCCAGTTGTCACTAGCATTCCTCTGCAGACTTAACTCACCACATGATTTAGCCAGTCCATTCTTCAGCTATTTTTACTTCTGACACCATGTTATGATTCAGCACAAGGTGTTCATGGTAACATCTTATTTCCTCTGATTCGTACATGTTCAGTCTGCTGCTATTACATCATGGCTTTTCTTATTAGGAAATAAAGGGACATCAGAATCCACTAGGTGGTAGAGACACCTACATAATACTATACCATCCCTTTGCTAGAAATCCTGTAGAAAAATTCAGACTGGGAACCCAGGTAATTGGCAGTCCCAGAGGTCAGCAAGGCCACAAGATGGCAGCCCCATGGAGTCCAACATTTGCCCCAATAACCAGTAATTCCAGCAGATCTCTCAGCTGCTGATCCCTCATCTCACACTCTGCAAAGAGGGTCACACAAATTCATTTCTCTTTTCACCCTTGCCTTTCCCTTCCTGTTTTAGTCCCTACCATCCTGTTTTTTTGGGGGGCAAATATCCACCCCTATTCCCTTACTGCTGCTGTTGCCCTGAGTAGCACTATACCTTTCACTCTGTCCCACCCATGCTTGAAACCGCTTATGGTTTTGGTGTCTAGCACCTCAGCTGGCAGACCTTCCAGGGATGTAACCATGCATACATCCAGTGCGCATGTGTGTACAGTCAGAAAAATGTGACAGTAGTGATATTTTTATTTTGATTAGTTAACAAAAAAGCAAAACAAAAAAAAAACAGGAAATCAGTGTCGGTCAGGCTGCTGGCACCATAATGTGTGGGGGGGACCTCTCTTTCACTTCTCCTACAACCCCCAGACATGGCAAAGCAGCTCAGTGTGCTGGATTGGACAGTTACTGTACACATGCTTCCAGGCTCCACCAACCAGTTTCTCCAGTTTTTTCCCACTACCATTCACCGTCTGGTGGGAAGTAGAAGATGTACTGTGGTTGCTGCTGATTGCCCTGCTGCCCTGCCTAGTTCCTCCTCTGTTTGAGCCGTTGCCACCCGCTGATCCGCCACCACCCTCCAAGCCACCAGAGAGAATCAACTGTTGCACCACCACTGAGCAGAAACCTGCTAGAGCAGCAAAAGAACATACCACCATGAGTCAAGAAGAGAGAGCAGACAGCAGAAATTATCTGAGGAGACTGGACCCGAGTCTGGAGGTCAGGTATTGTAATTTTGTGTAGGATCGGGGTGGGGCTGTTGAGCCTGAGCAACGAGCAGCAACTTTTCAGAGCTTTGTGCAGTACGCTATCAAATCTACACTAATTCTCTCTTTTACAGGCTTTAAAACTGAATTTTGACAGCATCAATTGAGAGAACAACCTCAGCTTCATTAAGATGGGTAATCCTAAGTGCAATAAAGTAGCTGGTGCACCCGGAAGAAACAAAGGGCCTGGTAGGCCAGATGAAACCTCGCATGCAGAGGAGGCCTCCAGCTTGATAGAAATGCTGACTACTTTGGGGAGCAAAATGCAGATTTTAATTGCTGCCATCTCGACTCTCACCCAGAAAATAGATGATTTTAATGGTTGAGTTTTGGTCCTAGAGACATCGGTGGATGGACTGAAAGGGGAAGTGCAACGGATTGGTAAGCAGGTGGATGCATCCACTGGAGCCACAGCCTTAGTGGCTAAAGAACTACAGCATATGTGAGCCAGAATAGAGACATTAGAGAACCAGTCTCACTCAGCTAACATCAGAATAGTGGGGCTGCCAGTCTGTGGAGGGTGTAGTTGACCATTCATTCTGCTAACGGAGAGGTTACTCCCCAAGGGAGTACAGGAGAACTGGGACATTCAAAAATGTATCAGTGACTCTCGAGGACGGGCTTCCAGTACAGAAGAACCTCATACCTTAATGTTAATCCTCGAGTGTTGGAGCTAGACAAGATTCTCCGCCACACTCATCGAGCTGCCCTGTTAATGCAAGATGAAAATTCTGTGCATCTCTTCCCTGATATCAGTTACGCCACGTGGCAGCGGTGTAAAAAGTTTGATGCTATAAGGAGAATCCTTTGTGACCTAGATATACCACATACTATTATCTTCCCAGCACGGCTTCGGATTGTGTACCAAAATAAAACATTTATCTTCTCAGATCCTAGCTAAGCTGGTAAATGGGCGGATTGTAGGAGGGCGGCCTCGAGAGTAATACTGGAGGAATCGGAAGATGAAGATGTCTTGGATGTACCAGCAACCTGAGAGACATTATTCTCTAGGACTTTACAGAGCTTGCAGTTTTGTCAAGTATGGTATTTTGGGACTCTAATTTGTATATCGTTTCTAAAATTTATAAATGATTGCCTTAACAGATTAAAAGGTAGGTCTCTAATTCTTTTTTTTGTGGGGGCTAGTTATCTGGTAAATGGATCAGGTTGGATGTTTCATTCTTTCTCTGATGCTGTACTGGTTTCTTCTCATTTGTACTTGGCTTGGCAGGCAAGTGTTGCAGATTTTGTACCCATTGTGAAAAGTATGCTGCATCAATCTTCTAGTGTTTTATATTTCCCATTTAGTATTAATACATGGCATCAGTCGTCCCATAAAGGGACCCTGATATTGTTGGATTAGATTGCTGGACAATCCTGTTTCATCAAGGCAAGCCATGTAGCTCCTGGCCTCAGTAATGGCATAATATGGGCTCAATTTCAGGATGTCTTGAAATTATAGTAATCCTCCAATGATGTACCAGTATACAGCTGATGCATAGTATCCTTTAATTAAGGGGACTTTTCCCAAATGATGTTTAAGCAGATGGTCTGTTTGTTGTATGTAACTATTGTCATAAGACTTGATTATGATAAAAGATTTAAAAATAAAGTATAAAAAAGAAGAAATATTGTAGGATCAAGAGGAGGCCTCGTTGAGTGGCAGGGCTATGACAAGTAGTTTAAATTAGTTTAGCTGCTGCAGCTTGATATGTGAAATTCCTAATGTTGTTGACATGTGTTGCATTTATATAGTTTAAGAAATATTTATTAATATGTCTTGTAATAGGTGTTTATATGTTATTGTTTTTGATGCTGTTTTATGTATTTTGTAGGCTTATCCTTTCTCCCCTGCCTTTCTTTGTATAATCTGTATTTTTCAGTGCTCTGAACTTAAAGGGAACCTTACTACTACAATTAACTCCCTTTAGGCCTTTTTGTGGTTCTCAGCAAAACCTCAGGGACCACATTATACTGCACAATTATTCTTGTTGCCCCACTTGATGTATGTCAATGACTGCTTGTATCAAGATGCAATAATTGGTTATTGTGGCAGATATATTGTAATGCCACCAGATCCTATGTCTGAATACTAACCCTTGTGCCCACCTGTGAAGTAAGTACTGTTCTCCTACTGTATGTTGTTGTACTTGTATTGGCTCAGGTCATGCCTGAAAATAGACCCTTGGCCCAGTGTATTTACCCTGTTATCAGATAAATAAATCATTAAAAATAAATAAATTACAGTTTCTGACAGACAAAATTCACAACAAGCAAACCCTGCTCAATGTTAAGAGAAGAGAGCACCATCAAACACTGTTTGAAAAGTTAAAAGCAGGTTTATTTCATTTTGACTACAAGGCACAAAAACCCAGGTAAAATAACACGGTGATCATTTCATGCCCTTGCAGGTGCATTTTCAAGGGATCTCTAATAGGCAACTACTAACTAACACCACAGTTAGTCAGAGAAAATCTGTTTTAATCCCTGCTGCCCCAAAATGAAGATTCATTTTGAGACATATTAGCAGTTATCTCTTTATAACATGTTGATCAGGATGACACACCTTACTTGTGACAAACTTGTAATTTTTTCACAACACTGGTATTGAACACATTTTAAAAATCACCAATAATTTAAGGGCTGCTTACTAGGAATGGCTCGCCTAAGGTGCATGGTGCCTTGCTAAAGTATTAAGCAATCAGAATGACAGCCAGTCAGCACTCACCCCCAAATTGCACAAATCGTCACGCACAAATTTCTATTCAAGTGCCTCCATTTATTTCTGAATAAAGTGCAGGAATCACCTTATAACAGTGGTGCAGATATTCAAAAGATGTCCCAAAGTAGATGGCTTCTGAAACGGCTAGGACTGGAGCTAAAAAGCACAGTTCAAATGAAAAGAAGCAATCAGTTCGGTTGCACAGTCACCACTTACAAAACACACAATGTGTTATAGGATAAACACTGTTTTATTTGAAAACAAGTAAAACCAGCAGCAATAAGATGTTGAAGCATGCTGTGTGCAACCAGCAAACATTTTCGCCCATCCCTTGGGCTTTGTCTAATAAAACAGTGTTGTTGAATAAAACAGTGTTTGTCCTATAACACATTGTGTGTTTTGTAAATGGTGACTGTGCAGCTGAGCAGATTGCTTCTTCAGTATTCAAAAGATGCACAGGCGCCAAACAAAACCTAGTGTTCTGCATCAATATCTGAGTGCTTCATTAAAGGACCTTTGACAAACCACCCAGATATTGGTGCAAAATGTTTAAGCAACAAGCCATGAGGGTGTGTGGGTTATCAGGGGATTTACCACAGCTAGAGTGGTTTGCCCACAAGGCGCAGCCCAGTGGGTAAGTCCTTGTCAGCCGTGGTAATCCCATGATAACCCACATCCTCCGAAGTGGCTTATCGCGATTATACTAAGGTTAATTTTTTTTACTATAATAAAATACAAATGTTAAAGAGGTCACTTTTTTTTTAATTTTATTGTATTTATTCCTGTGCTGCAGAGAATATAGATGATATATCATCAACAGCCATTGGTTGTCAAAGGATTTAGAACGGTAGTAAACTGCCAGTCTGACGATTTCATTAGCTGTTCACTTATGTCCATGGTATAATTAAGCAATAATGCCGACAGGTGTGGTATATCGTGGGATATAGTCACGCCTCGGGTGGTTGGGCGCGAGGTCGCGGGCCGAGTGCGTCCAATGACCCGAGAAGTGACGATATCCCACGATATACCACACCCTGGAGTGCATTATTGTTATTATGAACTGGATTAATTGATATTTTATGCCTTTAATACAAAAAAGTAAAGTTTTTAATATTTTAATATTGTTTTTATATGAGTGTAGGTAGACATTTAAAAAAAAAAGTTCGTGAATTTCATGTTTTGGCCAGTAGGTGGTGCTGTTGCAGGAGGATTTTGTTACAGGCTTAATTGTTGTGGCATTGATCCCCCGCCCGGAAGTTTAGTTTACTGAGGTACTCTAATATTGTTTTTTTTTGTTGAGGAAGTGAAGATGAGTCGCCCTACTTCTGAGGAAATGGAGAAGGTAAGGCGTCGCCTGAGGAGCGGCTGTAGCTTTTGCCGCTTGGCACGCAGGGGCAGTGAGGCGAGCGTAGTTGGTGTCACGAAATGAAGCAGTTTCGGTAATAAAAGGGAGATTTTTTTTTGTGTTTGTAGCGTGTCTGGTTTCGGCGACCTGTATGGGGGGCAACTGTGAGGATGTGCTTTTTTTGGCCTGTTAGTTGTAGTGGAGGTCTGACTTGCTTCGCTTGGGGAAGTGGAGAAGATTGCGCGAGTGAGAGCTGGTGGCGGAGAAGCCCGCCGTGATGATGTAGCCCGATCATCATCACGGGCCAAACCCTCTCGCCAATCAGGTTGCTCGAATTACAATCGCTGGTTCTGATTATTAACAGACAGGTGTGGATGATCGTGGGATATCGCCGGGTGGTTGGGCACGAGGCCGCAGGCCGAGTGCGTCCAACCGTCCGAGAAGTGACGATATCCCACGATATACCACACCCTGGAGTGCCTTATTGCTATTATGAACTGCCCAAAAAGTTTTATTGGTAATAAATAAAAAATCTTTTAATACCTTAGAAAGTGCAGTTTTGGGGGTGTTGGAGGTGTATGTTTTAAGAAAATAGTTCCTGAGGGCTCAGGACAGCAGGTGGTGCTGTTGTAAGGAGGTGCAGCTGTTAACTGTGTGTGGTTCTGCTAGAGTACTCCCGAATGTACTATGTTTAATTGGGTTCTGCTGGTCTGGGACTTGACTCGTTGTGTGCTGGCTGGCGTGAGACCAGGTAAAGCATGTGTGAAATCGTCTTTTTTTTTTTAAATCTAATCTTGGAACGCAATCGGAATGGGAAAAATGCAGGCTGCCACTTCGGGTTTGCCGGGTCGCAATCATCTTCGAGATACAGTAAGTCACGCAGTTGTTTTTTTTTGAAGAGGAGTAGGTTAACAGGTGAAAGGGTAAAATGCTTCCAATACTCCTGAGGAAAAAAACAGTGTGTGTCATTTTTGGCGTCGTGTGGTCATTGACAGTCGTTAGCCGATTTCGATCGTTATGGTAGTGCTGTGTCACTTGAGTGGACAGAGCCGGTAGTTGCGCCGTTATCAGCGGTAGTTTTTTTTTTTATGTACTCAGGCAATTTCTGTGAGGATTTGATGTGGCTTTGTTTTTGGGTTAAGGTGACTGTCTCGAGGTCTGACTCATGGAAGACCACAGCAGGTGTCATCCTTGGGTTTAATGTATGACGAGTGATGGGGTACATTGCAGTCGGAGGAGTTCCTTGGCAGTGAGGAGGCTGGTGGCCGGAGGTTTTCTGAAGCTGTGATGATGTAGCCCGATATCATCACGGCTTCGAAACCCTCTCGGCCAATCAGCTTCCTCCATTTATGATCGGTAGTTCATAATATGTTTTGTTGAAGAGCCTGTGTGTCTTTTGAATACCCGCACCACTGTTATAAGCTGATTCCTGACAGCAGAGTAGTGAGAACGACTGGGGTGCATGTACAAGCATTCCGTGATGGCAGCTGATTAAGGTCAAGCAGCATTGGTGCTCATGGCTCAGACTTACTAATAGTTAGGCAATAAGCCATGGGGATGGGTTATCAGGGATTACCATGCTGGAGTGGTTTGCCCATGAGGTGCATGGGCAAACCACTCCAGCCGTGGTAAATCCCCTGATAACCCACATCCTCTGAATGGCTTATTGTGATTATACCAAGGTTCATTTTTTTTATTATAATAAAATACAAATATTAAAGAGGTTGCTTTGTTTTTTTATTTTTATTGTATTTATTCCTATGCTGCAGAGGATATAGATGATATACTCATCAACAGCTGCTGGTTATCAGAGGATTTACAATGGTGGTAAACTGCCAGTCTGATGATTTCATTGGCTGTTCACTTATGTCCATGGTATAATTCTATACACATGCTACCTTGCCTGTCGTGAATAATTTGCAGGAAAATTTAGCTCTTACTCACGCCAGTGGCTTCTGTGGCGGATCATCGGTGATGCCGAAGTTCAGAGATTCATATCTGTCTGACCCGCCTCTGTCGGAACAACATCTGAAGGAAAAAAGAAATGCTCCCAAAATTACAAGTGGAGAAACAAGTGATAACATTTCTGCCCCAAACACTACTAACTGGGGCAGGACAGGATTACAGCAGCAGAAAGTAAATGTTTACTTTGGCTTGAACACCATTTTTGCCAGAAAACCCTCTCCCTCTTCCACAATCACCAGGCCTACCCTGTCAGTGAAAGACACTGACGCAACTTTTGGCTTGTAGTTGATGAGGCCGGTTACATGACTGCAGACGAGGACTGCAACTTACAGGTTATTCCACAGTTTGGAAACATACGAAGTAAGAGTGAGTGGCTGAGTAAGGTTGGTATGGATTCCTTAAATTTTTTACGGACAGAGAAAAGGAACAACTCAGCAAGGGTTATGGACAGGGTTGAGATAAATACTCAGACAATAAATGAAATAGGTACTGCTCAGATAACTCCTGCAATTATCGATACAAATGCTAATGCTCAAAATAAAGAAGCTGGGAACTTAGTTACGATAACAGAAATGGCCACAGCAGTAATAAGAGGGGAGGAAAGGGAAAGCAGCACTTCTGAGACACCTAAAATGATGGATTTCAAACTGTTTCAAGCTGAAATTAAAAATTAAATAAAAAACAGGGTTTACCACCATAACTTGAGCAATTTCTGATTTATCAATGGTACTTCAAAGAAGAGTTGTCCAGTCCAGCCAAACTCGATACAAAAAATGTATTTTATTCGGGGAGGATCCTGAACCAGTTAAGTGCTAAATACAAGCCATGCAAATTAATTACAAAAGGTCCACTCACCCAGTTAGTATTTGTAAAAGGTTTGTTTTACTGGTTTTTAGATACAGTACAAGAAAAAATATAGCAAACGTTTTGGAAATTATCCTTCATCAGTGCTGTTGCTGTATCTTTTAAATAAAAAAGAAAAATATCTCAGTTTCTATTATTTGAAAATATATAAAAAAAAAGTCTGGTAAGGGAAATCAAAAAACTGATTCAGCTCGCCCAATGAGTCTTATGTTTTACCATCACTCTATCCTTCTCAGTTCTATCATTTGTCTATATAGAAATTGACGATTATAAATTAAGTTATTGTTCCTCGCATACAATAACTCACAGACTAAGACTCATATATATGTTGAACTAATGTCTCAAACCAATAAACTCACACTTGCCTTCTAGTGTACTTTAAGGCTTGTAAATAGTTTTCAGAACAGTTTAAAATTTATTGATTTCTCTCTCTTGTTCTTCTCTGCAAGTATTACAATGCATTTCTTAGTGTTTCTGTTGTTAATAAAGCTAATTTGTTTAACATTCAGCATTAAATCCAAATGAGTAATCTTAACAAATCATCCCCCATTCAGTCTATTATCCATTGGTAAAGTGACATTTATATTATAAAGCTGGATTCCAAAAAAAAAAAAAATTAATACCAATGATACATTTGGTATTATTGCATTATTAATTCAAAATGTTTACTGCTGACTCCCAAATTGTATTGTTAAAGTCAACATTATACTGTTGTATATGCTCCAAGACATGTAAACACTGTACTAGTCTTACTTATATATCCATTTAAAAAATCTCTTTTGTCATTTACCTATTGCAGCCTGTCTGCTGTCCATCCATTAAGTTGAATATCTGTATGGGACACAACAGTGCTCGCTTTTAGAGTCTTTTCATTATTGTACTGCATAAAACAAATTCAATTCTCTCAATATATTCTTATTCAGATTCAGGGAAAGTTACTTACTTTTAAGATTTGTAGAACGTGGCATGACCTCCTGAATTCTCTCTGTGTATGGAGGTACCACGCCCGCCCTAGGCAGTTCTTGCAAAGGTGCCTAGCTGGCATTAGGCGTGGAGCAATGCTTGTCATCACGCGACATCACCTGATGTTCACGACGCAATGTGCTCACTCTGGTCACCCAACCTGCAGAACTGTGCAGCACCTGAAGAAATCTCAGGTGTCCAGCCAAGAAAATTCTTTCGTTTTCATTAAATTTAAATCTTATAAATAGTCTCCTCTTCAATTCTTTCCAAGACTATTTCATCACAACCATACAATGATTTAGTGAACTACTCTTTCTTGTTACAAGGACCCTGCCTAAATGTAATCTCAAAGTAGTAATCTTGGAAGGTCAGGGGGATCATAGGCACATTTCCGAACAGCATCCCTATATTTCATGCAAATATTTAAATACCCCAATCTCAGTTAGACCTTAGCCATGGTTTCTGTGTCCAACTTAGTGACATCATACAGTGTCAATAATTTATTGTAGAAAATCCTGTGCTGCAATAGGAGGTCAAAAAGGTCACGATTATTATTTTCTAAACTTATTATGCAACATTTTTTTGATTATCTTATAAAAGGTTCTCAGTGAAATATATTTCATGATTACTATTAAATTGTTCACCTTTATATCATAGAGTCCTAGTCCTCGTAGTCCTAAAAAGTATTTTTTACTTTCTTAACCCCCTTAGCAAAAGTTCAAAAAGATCATATGTATATCAAAGACAAAGTAATATACACAGCAAACTATTATCTGCCTTTATTCCATATCCCAGTCAGTATATTAGTCCTGTGCCTCCTTGCATATTCACAGGATGGGTTGCTAGTCAATGGAGTAATCAATCCAAACGTGGATTTGTTGCTTCAATCTGTCTGTATAATAGGCCTCCTGGTAAGGATTTTTGTCCTGAAATCTCCCTCTTGTGTCTGGTATAACCTTTCTAATCCAAAGAACCTCAGATATGGTAGCTGGTGTCCCTGCTGTATAAAATGTCTTGCCACACGTGATGTTAAGTCTTGTCTGCAAATATCACTTTTGTGCTTTGTAATTCGATTCTTTAACATTCTGTTTTCTGACATAGATCTTATTGCACAGGTATTTTAACAGGCATACTACCCCACTGATGAAGAGTTAATAAACTGATTAATAGTAATATCTCGCCTCTGGCTGTATTCCTAACCCCCTTTTACTTGTATGTGTTGTTACAGTGTATACAGTGGCCACACTGGAAATTCCTTTGAGGTCAGCTGTATTCAGATAATGTTGGGCCAGTTTCTGGTATTTTATGTTCTGTTCTGACCAATCTGTTCCCAACAATGTCCTGTTTCTTTCGCTACCATTAAGGGTAACTGTTGGAAAGACCCAGGTTCCCAGAGGGGTTGCTGTATAACATCCCAATGTTTATTTATTGTGTGCTTAACTGAGAAGAAAATGTCATTATATGTAGTTGCTAGAACTATTTTATCCTCTGTTGACCCCTGTTCAATCTGATGAGTGACCAATAAATCTTTTCTGGTTGGGTTCAGGGGTTAAGAAAGTAAAAAATACTTTTTAGGACTATGAGGACTAGGACCCTGTGATATAAAGGTGAACAATTCAATAGTAATCATGAAGTATATTCCATGAGAACCTTTTATAAGATAATCAAAAAAATGTTGCATAATAAGTTTAGAAAATAATAATCGTGACCTTTTTGACCTCCTATTGCAGCACAGGATTTTCTACAATAAATTATTGACACTGTATGATGTCACTAAGTTGGACACAGAAACCATGGCTAAGGTCTAACTGAGATTTGGGTATTTAAATATTTACATGAAATATAGGAATGTTGTTCGAATGTGCCTGTGATCCCCCTGACCTTTCAAGATTACTACTTTGAGATTACATTTAGGCAGGGTCCTTGTAACAAGAAAGAGTAGTTCACTAAATCATTGTATGGTTGTGATGAAATAGTCTTGGAAAGAATTGAGAGGAGACTATTTATAAGATTTAAATTTAATGAAAACGAGAGAATTTTCTTGGCTGGACACCTGAGATTTCTTCAGGTGCTGCACAGTTCTGCAGGTTGGGTGCCCAGAGTGAGCACATTCGTCGTGAGCATCAGGTGATGTCACGTGATGACAAGCATTGCTCCACGCCTAATGCCAGCTAGGCACCTTTGCAAGAACTGCCTAGAGCGGCGTGGTACCTCCATACACAGAGAATTCGGAGGTCATGTCACGCCTACAAATCTTAAAAGTAAGTAACTTTCCTTGAATCTGAATAAGAATATATGGAGAGAATTAAATTTGTTTTAAGCAGCACAATAATGAAAAGACTCTAAAGCGAAGCACTGTTGTGTCCTACAGATATTCAACTTAATGGATGAACAGCAGACAGGCTGCAATAGGTAAATGACAAAAGAGATTTTTTAAATGGATATATAAGTAAGACTAGTACAGTATTTACATGTCTTGGAGCATATGCAATGAGTATAATGTTGATTTTAACAATACAGTTTGGGAGTCAGCAGTAAACATTTTGAATTAATAATGCAATAATACCAAATGTATAATTGGTATTAATGAGTTTTTTTTGGAATCCAGCTTTATAATACAAAGGGCACTTTACCAATGGATAATAGACTGAATGGGGGGTGATTCATTAAGATTACTCATTTGGATTTAATGCTGAATGTTAAACAAATTAGCTTTATTAACAATAGAAACACTAAGGAATGCATTGTAATGCTTGCAGAGAAGAACAAGAGAGAGAAATCAAGAAATTTTAAACTGTTATGAAAACTATTTACAAGCTTTAAAGTACACTAGAAGGCAAGTGTGAGTTTATTGGTTGGTGACAGTTCAAGATAGATATGAGTCTTAGTGTGTGAGTTATTGTATGTGAGGGACAATAATTCAATTTATAATCTTTAATTACTATATAGACAAATGATAGAACTGAGAAGGATAGAGTGATGGCAAAACATAAGACTTACTGGGTGAGCTGAATCAGTTTTTTTGATTTCCCTTACTAGACTGTTTTTTTTATATATTTTTAAATAATAGAAGCAGATGTTTTTCTTTTTTATTTAAAAGATACAGCAACAGCACTGATGAAGGATAATTTCTGAAACGTTTGCTTTATTTTTTCTTGCACTGTATCTAAAAACCAGTAAAAAAAATCTTTTACAAATACCAACTGGGTGAGTGGGCCTTTTATAACCAATTTGTATGGATTATCAATGGTGCTGACATCGATCCAACAACAATTGGGAGCGTTAACGCTAAGGACCACTGAAGTAGAATCTAGACTCATTATGTTGGAATATAGGATGTCCCCAGTGACTGAAAAACAACAGACCTATAAGATAGAACTAAGAGATTTAAAAAATAAAATTGCTGACTTGGAAGACCGCTCAAGATGGTCGAACCTAAAATTGATTGGGGTGCCAGAAGGGTTAGAAGGGCACGTAGATCCACTTCCTTTTTTTCAAAAAACTGTTAACAGAAGCCTTAAATAACAAATACCCTGAAGAGCGAATCTATGGGGACAGAGCCCATCAGGGTCCTAAACAACATACTCAATTGTCTAATAACACTAAGATTTCACATCCAGTCTTTGTTAAACCACATAACTTCAAGGATAGGGAATTGAAGGCCAGCCAGATGGCACTGGGGGCTGAGGCACTGGACGCCTTCACACCATGCTTGCGACCCGTGTTCGGGAGTGAGCACCGGCCACCAGGGGTCGGCATGGGAGGAGAAGGATTGAGCGTCCAATGGACTGCTCTCCTTCTCCAGGGAGGGGGATCACCAGCTCTCAGTGCTTTACTGGCTCCTGGCGGTGGCTGGGGGACAGTGTGCTGAAAGCTCAGAAAGTGGGAGCAGATGTGGCGGATGCCTGGAGGAGCACGTGTGGATGCGTGTGCGCTCTCTCCACCAGCATCATTGCACGCCCCACTTCCTGGAGGTAAAGAAAATGGAAATAGGTGCTGGCCAGCTGAATGAAGCTGTCCCTGCAGGCACTGCCCCGGGAAGGCGTCTCCCTGGTTGGATCTCTGTTGGGTGGGTTGAGTCACTCCCCACCATCCTGCCATGAAGGGTATGTTGTGGGGACTTAAGGGAGGGGGTCTGATCCTCAGGGGACAGCTCTGGAGGACAGTGGATAGGGAGTAGGAGTGCCAGCCAGCACCACAGGAGAAATACCACGTCAAAGGATAGGGAATTGGTCCTTCGTCATGCCAGAGTGAATCGGGAGCTGCAATTTGAACAAATTAAATTTTCCGCCTACCCCGATCTTTCTACACATACCCTGCAAGCAAGGTGGGCTTTTTATAAACCAAAAGGCATTCTGAAACAGCATGATATTAGATTCACATTCCTTCACCTTGCATGGATAAGACTGTACTGACATGGTAAACCATGGATATTTACTGACCCCAAAAAAGTGGAGCAATTTCTTGGTGCCCAGAATTGGGACGCCATTTGAAATCGGTGAATGTTAAATGATGTAGCCCTGGACCTGAAAATTGAAAAAGTTGTGACCTAAGATGTTTGGATTATAGAACCATAATATGGAGGGGGAGGGACTCACAATACATTTCTGCAATGGTGGGGGAAGGGGAATGAAACTGACGTGCAACTTCCCCCACTTTTCTTTTTCTCTTCCTCCTCCTATAGATTAGTGTTGAGTAGTAAAGAACGAGGAGGTATAGGGTGCAAATTGGATCTGGGCCATTGAGGCGCCACCTCGAGACCTTCAGCGACATTAGCGGGACAAAGAACAACAAAGTGGTTGGGGGAAGGGGGGATGACTGGGAATATAAAGTTTTATGCATTATTTTGTTTTCAATGTGCATTTTTGCAAAATGAACTGCAAGAAAGTGAGGAATAATGTCTACTGTGTTATGGGGAATGCTATGGAAAATGGAGAGGTCCCACTTAGGACATTTTTTAATAGGCACAGGTCTAATACGCAAAGTAAACTGGATACTATGGAGAATTCTGGTTGGGATATGGGAATAGCAACTATTTCTATGTTATCAACTGTGTTTTATTTAAAGGTTATTGTCTGTGCCCTATCTCCAGGCCATACAACTTATTTATTAAGTTTAACAGCAACCACTCCGATATTGGATAGATGGTACATAAATATTGTTGTTTTTGTCAGGAAATTGACTCATAATCAGAAACATTTTCATTATACTGTACATCATATCATTGGTGGAGTTTTGGGTGAAGGGAAGGGATGTGGGTTTTACTTAACTGTTGCACTTAATAAAATGTGATAACTACTAGTAGTAATAGAAATGAGGAATGGTATCAGATATGTATCTTCCCAAGAATTACAGTTATGAGACAAGATGAAATAGTTTATGGAAAAACTTTCAGTATATTTGTATGTCAGAATAACATGTTAAGATGGCACAGTTACTAAAAATAATTTCATGGAATGTTTGAGGCATACAGAACCGCTTGAAGGAAAAAAAATCTCTAATTATGTGGATAGAATTGGTGCCATCTATATTTTGATGCAAGAATCCCATTTAGATCAGAAAGAGTTTATGTTCCATGCTAAGAAATGGGGAGAGGGTATTAACACTTGTTTTCAAAAAACGTTATAAGTTAAAATAGTAAAATATATTACTGATCCAAATGGTCGCTACATCATTTGTCAAATTTTATTGGCTGGGAACACATACACCATTTGCAATATATAGGGCCCTAACAAAAATTCTCAGTTTTTCTCATCTTTTTGAACTTGCTAACTTTTCTGCCCCCTTTATAATTGGGGTGATTTCAATATGGTTTTAAACCCAACACTGGATAAATCATGGATTTGACTGGACAGAATTCCTCAGCAGCTCAAAAAAATATGCAATTCATGGAAGATTACATCCTCTCTGAACCATGGTGCATAAAAAATCCCACTATACATCAATATTCATACTTTTTTATTCCTCCTCCTCAAACTTATTCCCATATTGATTTTTTGGGATATCTCAATCAATCGAGTTTCAAATACAGGATATTAAATACTACAACATCTTAATCTTGGATCATGCGCCAATGCTATTTACTATTCTAGTACCAAACTGCAGTAAAGTCCCATGTTTAAGATTGATACTATACTTTTTAAAGATCCCCACTTTATTGCTTATATCAACAGTGAAATAGACTTTTTCTTTTTAGAAAATACGACTCATGATACAAACATGGCAATTATCTGGGAATCATTTAAAGCTTTTATACCTGGATCTAGTACACCTTATCGAATTACTTGAAATAAAAAAGGGGGGAAAATTAAAAGTACTGGAAAAAAATAGCAGACCTCAAACTCTTACATATGCAAACGAAAGATAATCAAACTTATCTGGAATTATTATCTTATAAGAAAGAGTTTAATGGGATAGTAGTGGAGTTGGCTGAGAAACAGGTGCTTTATACAAAAAGTAAATATCACGTAAATGGGGAGAGGATCGATAAAATCATGGCATGGCAGCTTACGTTGGCACAACAAAAAAATATAATAACTCAAATTAAGGATACACAAGGGCAATTACATAATGTTCCTAAAGAAATAAATACAATTTTTTTTTAATTTTATCAAGATTTATATACCTCTGAGAATCCAGGTCCCTTTAATCAGAATGTGGAATTTTTTTCAGTGATTAGGTGTCCCAAAATTTCACCGGGCTGCTAGAATCTAGATCAGGAGTTGTTAATTTTTTATTTAGTTATTCGGAAACAAACCTTTGAGCAAGATGCTCATTTACAAAGGTTCCACATCAAAGAACTTGCACTAACAGAGGATTAGCTAACACATCAAGGACAGCTACAAAACATTCATAAGTATGAGTCAGATACATTATTCTCCCCAAACTAGGGATTACACACTGGTAATTCACAAACAGCAGCCAAGTAAGTTAGGCGTTGTCATTCAGGGTTTCAGTAGCAGTAGGGTGATGGTGGAACAGACAAGGAGACAAGTTAGAGTCCCAGAGGAGGGGAGTTCATAAGTGTTAGGTAGTATGGGGGGGAGGATGACAGAGGATAATGATTAAGAGAGGATGGGGAGTGGAGGTGTAAGGGAAGGCAAGAGCCAGATGGGACTGAGTGAGCAGAGGGCAAGCAGAGGAAACTTCTAGGGTACAAATGACAGGGGTGCATCAGGGAGGCTAGAGGAGCTGGCAAGTGACCGGTTAGGACAACTACCACAGGAACAAGCACCCAAGAGGCAAGGTGTTGTTTCAAATCAAGTTTGAAAGAGGGAGATTTGCATTATCAAGTATCTCAGCAGGGTTGTCATTTAGCCAAAGTGGGGCCCTGTAGGCAAAGAGTGTTGGCCAAAGTATGGTTCTTCTGAAGGGACTGCAAACTGGCATCTTGCTCACCCTAGTATTGTAGCCGTTTTGGGAAGATTACGGTTGAAGAGATTATTAAAGCTGTTAATCTTGCCCCGGTAAAGCCCCTGGGCTGATGGCCTATTCCTTGACCTCTATAAACTTTTTGTACAGAAATTAGCTCCAATTGAAAAATGTATTTGATTTCATAACTGAGTCTCAGGTAGTGCCACCTTCGTTAAAAGAAGCTAATATATCTTTATTTCTCAAAATGACCCATAATCCAGTCTCATATCACCTTATTTCACTTATTTTAACTTGACTCCAAAATTCTATCAAAAACCCTGGCAACAAGACTCAAGAAAGTTTTTCCGATTTAATCCATCCAGACCAAACAGCTATATTAAGGGAAGATCTCTGAGATCAATATCCAGCGCACTCATTAATATTATGGACCACTGTCAAAACTCAGATTTATCTATGGTTTTGATTGATGCCAAAAAGCTTTCAACTGGTTGAATGGTCCTATATTAAATTTATAGTGAATAAATATGGGTTTGGATCAGGATTTACTAAATGAATTGATATACTGTACTCGGGTCTGGTGACCAGGGTTAGAACAAATATGGATATTTCTTCACCAATACATTTACAGCATGGCACACACCAAGGCTGTCCATTATCACCTTTGAGTTTTATGCTCACTATAGAGCCCTTGGCTATAGCTCTTAGAGCGTCTACAAACATCCAGGGACCTTTAATTAAAACTCAAGAGCATCAAATCTGCCTTTATGCTGATGACGTCCTTATCTTTGTGAATGATCTTACTAAAAATGTTCCCTTTATACTAACAATACTTACTCAGTATGGGGAGGTCTCAGGCTACAAAGTTAATTGTCTAAGACGGAGGTACTAGAACCCTCCTCCCATTCAAATCCATTTGTGCCCCCTATTCAATATGATATAAGGAAGATATCCCAAATTACGTGCTTGTGTGTGAAATTAGACAACAAACTTAGGGAGCTACAAACATTAAATTATGATTCCTTATTAGGAGAGGTCAAAAAATTATTAATGTATTGGGAATCACTTCCTTATACTTTAACGGGGAGAATAAATACAATTAAGATGGCTATCCTTCCCAAATTTATGTTTCTTTTCCAAACTGTCCCAATTATCATCATGGATAAATATTTTAAAGGGCTAGGCTCCATAACTAAAAAATTCTTTTGGAAAGGGAAAAAGACGAGATTAAAAATGGAGATGCTCTATCCCCATATCCGGAGGCAGGGTTGGCTTACCTGCAATTTAAATATTATTACTTTGCAGCTAATCCTGTGGTAATCCCAAACTGGTTTAAAGAAAACTGTCAGGATTCATCATACCGTATAGAAACTTCCTGAACCCCATTTTCAAATATTAAACATGTCCTATATACTGATTTACAAAAGTAAAACATAATCTGGCTTTCACGACAAAGACCACCATTAATATATGGAATAGAGTTCTTCAATCCAGGCAGCATAGAATGAGTTTTCACTGGAAGCCCCCATTTACTTGAACAGTTTCTTCCCACCTTCAGTGCAAAATTCCATATTTAAAATACCCGTACAACAAAGGGCTTTGGGAAAATTGGCAATTTTGGAAAAGGGTAATCTACTGGACTTTGAGTCCTCAAAATAAATTTGATATTCCTAATTCCCAATTCATTGGTTTCTTTCAAATTAGGACTATATCCATAAGAATATTAATATTGAAAAGGATGAAACACTTATCAATCTTGAAAACTTTTTAAGCAAACTGTTCATATTAAATCCATTTCACAAATCTATAAAATCATACTCCTAAATCCCAGTTAGCAAGCAAACAACTTAAAACAAAATGGGAGAAAAATTAAGGGTATAGATTTCTTTTAAAACATGGGAAAATCTATAAATATTAAACAATGGGGGCTCAAATCAATAAGGATACTGCAAATCATGTTTAACATCATACATCAAGTTTACATACACCTGAGTTCTTAAATAAAGTTAACCCCAGTACATCATCAGCTTGCCTGAGGTGTAAGTTAGAGTTGGGGGAACACTAGAACATATTTTAATTGTATGTACCAAACTTGATCAGTGGTGGGACTCAATTTATTGTTTATTTCAGAAATAATTGACAATCAAGTGACTAAAATCCTGTATGGAAGTTACTGAGGATTGGCTTCCCATTTAATCAGATATCATTATCTAAGCAGTATTTGATTAATATATGTCTAGTTCAGGCATGTAAACAAATTCTTTTAAAATGAAAATATCCTGATCCTCCCCATTTCAATGTATGGTTAAATGCTATGATAGGGATTCATGCCCTTGAACGTATACACTATATATCTATAAAACTCATGAAGAAATATGAGCTGATATGATATGATAAGGAGAAGTTAGAAAAGTTTAGAAACGTTTGAGAGAGTCCTAAATGTATTTAACAAAGGAACTTTAGACAATATCAATGGTTTGCCAGGAAGCTATTGATGTCTCATGGTGGTTAGTCTTAATCTGATACCTAAAATTATTAACAGCTGCCTCATTTTACTGTGTAACAAACTACAATGTGTAATAAGGTGATGTATTTATATTTAAGACTAATGTTTTCTTTTTATATGCAATAAAAGTAAGCTGATTCCTGCACTTTGTTCAGAAATAAATGAGACACTTGAAGAGAACTTTTGAACTGGCTGATTTGTGCAATTTGGGGCAGTTACTGTGTGACCATTTTGACTGTGTAGAGCAGATGGCTGGGCTATGGGAAGGTGGTTTGGGCAACATATTGGACTATAGGGATTCTGGGAGGGGTTAGGTGCAACTTACTGGGCATTGGGAGGGGGTAACAGGGTAGCAAATTCTGTTTCAAGTAACCCCTAAAATGCACCAGAATGCACCAAAAAACAGAAATGTTCTGGGGGTCTAGGCAGCCCCAAGCCTGTACACATTTTTTGGTGCATATACTTTTTTAGGACTGGTTACCCCACTGGACATTTCCAAGGGTCTGCCACTGTCTCTGTAAAACAATACTTTTTCATATCCCTCTTGAACCTTCTTCCTGCCAGTTTCCACTGGTGTCTCCACAACCTTGAACTGATGTTTATGTATGTAATTCCCTTCCCCTTGTCCTCATCTTTTGTCTAGGGGTCCCAATGTTATAGCGAGGGGAGAGGGCACAGACCTGAACTCCTTCCTGGTACCCTTGCCACAAATGTGAACAAAAGGTAAGCCTTACCTGGCAGATGGAGTTCAAACTTCAGGTCTCCTCTTACCAGATGTCCAGAATCCAAACACCACAGTGTCCTTAAACATCTGAGCTGGGGGGTCTGGAACCTTACTTTCAGAGGAAAAGGATGTAAAGATGGTTGTGCACATATTAGTTCATTGAACAGACCACACATCAAAATTTAGGAACTGTAAAATAATTTATTTTTGGACAGAACTGATTTTGTCCCATAAAAAATAAATTAATGGAGCAGCTCCATGGGGCTGAGAGACTTAACAAAGACAGCAGGCAAACCAGGGCTACGGTACCAGCCACAGCTAATAGATTTTATTCTAGGTCTAAAAACACTTAACGCCAACTGGCTCCACCACATATCTCTCCTGAGCAGAGATTTCAGCTCACAACCACGTTTATTTTTACCATACAACTGATGACCTTGTCCTCCACTGGGGGAGTGCCTTACTCCTCCTGGCCACCGGCCAGTAATGGACCCTGGGGCGATGCAGCTTAATGCCTCCTGCAGCTGCTCCCAAATTCACTTGTACCTCCAACCAGAGCCATTAAAGGTGCCACCATTCTTAGGAGATGCTTCTGAGCCCAACCAAAGGTCTGCACCCATGAGTCTGAAATGCCGGTTCCCTCCTTACCACTTACTAGTTCCCAGAGCCATGTTCCTTAACAGGTCTAATGGGCCTGCTCCAGAGACAGGCACAGCAGGCCCTATGGTGAATTCCAGGATGTGGCCCCCTTTCAGCTTTTACCCTCCAGACAGTGAGCCACACAGTGGAAGCTACCCGGACCTGCCACCTCCAAAATAGCCCTGCTGTGGCCCTGCCACTGCCACAACAGCCCCACTGCCTGGACCTCACTCCCAATTTAGAGTACTGGGACCACTTGCCTTTTAGAAGATGTTCCAGTTGCACTGCTCCTTCTCAACCTCCTCCTGAACTGTAGCCAAGTCTGGACCCCACACCCCAGTGACTGCCAAGCTCCTGTATTCCTCCCTTAGAAAACCCCTATGTCACACTGATCCTGCAAGCAACCTCTGGGGGCCAGAGGGCTTTTATGCCCCTGGTCACACTGCCCCCTATCATACCCATTGTCCCCCATCTCTCATGCCCAGCCCAAATCCAGGGCTTATATACTGGTGAACTCTGCATAGGCATAGTCTCCTGAGCTGACTAAGACAAAGGCCTTGGGCAAACTGTGGGGGCTTAATACAAGCCAGCTAGTAAGCTCATTCTGAGAGGGGCTTACACTCTCCTCCTTAAAAACATTTCCTCCTGAAATGGGGCAGAAGGGTGCTTCTAAAAGACCTCCCTGGGGCAAGGGGTGGTATGACTCCCATCCAGCCCAAGGTGCCCCCAGGCTCACCCAACACCCACCCTACTACTCTCCCACCTACCCTGCCCAGTGGAGAAAGTTGATTCTAGAAAAACATTGTTAAACTGTAACTCGGGCAATTTTAAAATTGGTAAGCTGTGCTTGTTTCAGACAGTCTGTCCATCTTAAATTGCTACATTAACCACTTGAACATTTATAGCATGCAGATGAAATCTTTGATTATCTCAGCTTACCACCCACACTCCACTCACACAGAATTACACAGAGGTAGTACTGCATAGATTTAAGCAATAACAACAGAGAAGTTGGTAATTCGAAGGATTAACGACCGGTTGGGGATGGATGGCCTGAGGTACAGCCAACGAGCTTCCCTCCAGCCAGTCATTAAGCCAAGGAAATGACCAGCTTTGAGGTTGTTATTGCAATTATAAGTCTAATCACAATAACAATTCCCCCCTTTATTTTAACCGCAATTCAGTTTTAAAGCAGAGTGGTGCAAGCCATGCATGTCACACAGCATCAGTTGGCAGCTGGATTCATCATTTCTAAGACATTAATGACCGATCCAATAACCAATCAGGAGCCTCAGTGGGCTCATGGATAATTAATTAGACTTATAATCACTATTAGTATTAATGTTTACTACAATGGGAGCAACTTTAACAACTAGATTGACTCTGATTCGTTTCCTTTTTTTTTAAGAGAGAAACTTACATCTCAGCAGGACATCCACAGTCATACACCTCTGAACACAGAGGACATACTGGAAGACTCCCCTGGCCACGTTCTTGAGCTTTAAAGTTTTTCCAATCCTTCAAACTGCTAAACAGGAACCAGACAGTTCTGGCGGATCACAGCTGGAATGCACACACTCTTTTCCATTAAATGGCAGGCCCACCGCTGTGGTGGGAAGTAGAAGTTTGGGTCAGGCTTTGTAGTCTCCTCTCCAAAAGAATCTGTAGTAGAGCAGTAGTAGTAGTAGTAGAGTTTATTTTTTTCAAGGCCCTTCCTGAAGGCTCAGGCACCCTTACAACAAAATATAAGATATACAATACACATACAGCAGTAAGGAACATACAGCATAAATACATAAAATTCACAAACCCGCTAACCCCCTAAAACAGACTAATTCCCATGCTGACTAAGGTACACAATAGATTCTTCAGGTCCTGAAGGCCTGCTCAAAAAGAATGGTCTTAAGATGTTTTCTGAACAGCTCCATGGATGGTGCCTCCTGGAGGTACCCTGCAATGAATGCCAGAGGACCAGAGCTGCTATTCAAATGGCCCGATCCCTGGAAGATTTCAACCTAGCCCTGGGGACCTCCAGGAGGGCCTCTTCAGCCAATCTGAGAGAGTGATTACGGGTAGGGATGCACAAGCTCCTGCAGGTAGCCTGACTCAACACATGTAGGGCCTTGTAGGTCAAAAGACCTACTTTAAAGGTGATGTTTATTTATTTTTATTTATTTATTGAAATGTTTCTCCAGGAGGGCACACTGAACAACAAGTTGCTCGTCTCATGGTGCAATCTGGGACCCTGATGTGCCAGCGCACTGGCAGCCAAAGTAGTTTGCGCAGCACCAGTGTAATATAACTGAACTTTGAGTGTCCAGTCAATAACTGGACTGCTGTGTTCTGCAGAAGCTGCAGGTGTCACAATGCACCTCCTCTGACCCTGAGGTAGAGTGCGTTACAGTAGTCAAGCCTCAAGGTGACGAAAGCATGCACCAGCATGGCCAAGTCATCAGGGGGAATAAGAGACTTAATTTAGGTGATATTTCAGAGATGGTAAAACCCAGACTGGACAACAACTGACACCTGAGCATCAAATGTCAGCTCATTGTCCAGAACAATGCCCAAATTCTTCCTTTAAGGAGGCCTCCAGATTGGTCGGGCCAATAAAAAGTCCCCACCATCCCCAGAGGCCTCCGTTCCTCCCCTTTGACCTGGCTCAACCACCAGCACTTCAGTCAGTGGTGATGTTGTAATATTTCATATGACAGCCTGCCAAGTTCTGCGCCATGGCAAAATGCTTAAAGAGTGTCAGATCAGCCTACGGTGAGGAGAAGCACATTGACCTTGCCTTCTGGATAAATGCCTTGGTAACTTTCATGGGGTCCCCTGGTCGCTGCTGTAACTTCTGGGCCATACCCCAGAACACCCAATCCCCCTTTTCTCCCTGAGGATATCCTAAAGTCTCTCCACATATGGATTCTCCGCCATGGGGTATTCTTTGGATTCTCCTCCTCACTCACCTTTCAGCCTGCACCACCAGGCAGGTCCTCACACTAGTACCGGTGGCCCTGGCTCCAACCACATCTGGGTATGTTAGGGATGTTAGCAGGATCACTGTTAAGCAGGGCATCCATCTTCTCTCATAAGGCCTTGCTCTGCACCTGGCATGGGATAGTGTCAGGCAGTATAATGGCAGGCTGCAGATATGGCTGAAGAATGGTTCGGTAAACCTCGTGGTCAGCAAACTGAAATCGTTGTAACTGTCCTTTAACGGGCACAGTAGCAGGCATCTTCCACACCACCTTGCCTCCTACTTCTTCTTCTGGGGCATGCCCCGGTGTGCTGGTGCACAAAACCTCCACCTTAACAGTACTGGAGGCAGTGCCGTCACCAGGCAGTGAACCCACAGTTGATCTCCTGGGCCCTGGGGGGTCACCAGCTGACAACTGGAGTCCTCTGCCTCTCCTTCTGCCATGGGGATAGTCGACGGCAAGTGGGGTGGAACTGGGCAGACAGCTATGTCCCACCTCACCTTCACCAGCAAGTTCTTCCACCGCCTCTACCATCACATCTGGTGCCTCCTGCTTTGGCTGTACATCAGGGACCGTCGTTTTCACCTCCGCTCCCAAATCTAAACTCCCTTGGGAGATTAGAGATGCTATGCCCACAGAAGCACTCACAGGATAGGGCCACGGGTAGCTGAGTGGTAGGCCTTCAAACAGTCCCCCTCACTGTGGTGTTTGAACAGATGGAACACAGTGGCATCTTCACAACCCTTCTCCTCGATAGCCGCACCTGGCACACTTCACAGCTTCATCCCTCCTGCCAAATTCCACATCCACATCAGCATGGAGGCAGGCATGGGGGGTTCCTCTATTGGAAATTTCTCCGCCATTTCACTTTTTTTCCTTAGCATAGATACATAGACTCTGTCAGCAGATAAGGGCCTATGGCCCACCCATTCTGCTCATTTGAACTTGTATGTTCCCTTTACATTTTTCTAGAAGTCTGTTGCCCCTTACCCCTGACCTCCAGGATTCCCTTGTGTCTCTCCTATGCATTCTTAAATCCTGTGATTGTTTCAGCCCCCACCACTTTCTCTGGCAGGGTGTTCCACTTGTCCACCACCCTTTCTGTGAAGAAATTCTTCCTAACATTTCCTATGAATCGCCTACTTTCCAACTTCATCCCATGCCCTCTAGTCCTGGAACATCTTTTCACTGGAAATAGTGTATTCCTGCACCCTGTTCCTGCCTGTAAGGTACTTGTATGTCTCTATCATATCCTCTCTCCCTCCTCTCCTCCAGGGAGTATATATTCAAGTCCTTCAGCCTGTCCTTGTAGGACTTGTGATGCAATCGCTGTACCATCTTTGTTGCCCTCCTCTGAACCTTCTCCACTCTGTTTATGTCCTTATGTAGGTAAGGTCTCCAGAACTGTACATTGTACTCCAGGTGGGGCCTCACTAGTGTCTTGTACAGTGGAATTATGACCTCCCTTTTCCTGCTGGTGATGCCCCTGCCTATGCATCCCAGCAGCCTATTTGTTTTACCTGCTGCCTTGTCACACTGTTTTCCTACCTTGAGGTCATTAGAGATGATAACCCCAAGGCCCCTTTCCTGCTTGGTGCATGCTATATCCTCACCCCCAAATGACATGTTGTTCCAGGGTTTTTGTGCCCCAAAAGAAAGAGGAGACCATTATGGTTTTCCAAAGAGGTAGCAAAGAAAGTGAAAGCCAAAAAGACTGCATTCAGGCAATACAAAAAGACACAGGCAGAAGGGGATAGGGAGAAGTACCAGGAGAAACAAAGGGAGGCAGGGAAGTCAGTAAGGGAAGCCAAAGCTCAGACAGAAGAACACATTGCAAAATCAGTGGTTAAGGGACAAAACCTTTATAGTACATAAGTGAAAAAGAAGGACAAAGGGAGGGATAGTTAGACTGAAGGGGAGGATGGGAGCCATATGGAGGATGACAACAGTAAAGCTGACATATTGAACAGATATTTCTGCTCAGTCTTTACTAAGGAAGAGGGGTAATGGGTCTGAAGGGAGTACAAGGGTGAGAATGGTGCAGAAATGGACACAAATCCCTTTACACGAGAAAGGGTCCTGAAGGAACTGGAAGTAATAAGAGTTGACAAAGCAATGGGGCCAGATGGGGTGCACCCAGGGTCCTTAAAGAACTAAGAGAGGTGGTGGCTGAACCTCTGGCTATCCTGTTCAGCCAATCACTGGAAACAGGGAGGTACCCAAAGACTGGAGGACAGCAGATGTAGTCCCCTTATACAAAAGTGGGAACAAAGAGGAAGCAGGAACTACAGACCAGTCAGCCTCACCTTGGTAGTGGGAAAGATCATGGAAGCACTACTGAAGGAGAGATTGGTGGAACATCTGGTTGTCAATGGACTACAGGACCCAAGGCAGCATGGTTTCACCAGGGGAGGCATGTCAGACCAACCTCATTGAATTTTTGACTGGGTGACTAGGAGGTGGATCAGGGGAGGGCAGTGGACATGGCCTATCTGGACTTCACAAGGCCTTTGACACTGTGCCACATAGAAGACTATTACACAAACTGGGGAATATGGGTGTGGGCAGGACAGTAGTGTGGTGGGTAGGTAACTGGCTGGGTGGCAGGACAGAGGGTGGTGGTAAATGGCTGTCACTCCACAGAGGGAAGAGTGACCAGTGGGGTACCACAGGGATCAGTGCTGGGACGGTCCATTCAACATCTTCATCAGTGACATTGCACAGGATATAGAAGGCAGAATTTCACTGTTCGCTGATGACACAAAGCTCTGTAACAGAGTAGACACACCAGAGGGTGTAGACAGAATGAGAAGGGACCTGCAGAAACTTGAAGAATGGTCAAGGGTTTGGCAGTTGAAATTCAATGCAAAGAAGTGCAAGATAATGCATATGGGGCACAAAAACCCTGGCACAATATATCAGTTGGGGGGTGAGGATATAGCATGCACCAAGCAGGAAAGGGATCTTGGGGTTGTCATCTCTGATGACCTCAAGGTAGGGAAACAGTGTGACAAGGCATCAGGTAAAGCAAATAGGATGCTGGGATGTATAGGCAGGGGCATCACCAGCAGGAAAAGGGAGGTCATAATTCCGCTATACAAGACACTAGTGAGGCCTCACCTGGAGTACAGTGTACAGTTCTGGAGACCATACCTACGTAAGGACATAGACAGGGTAGAGAAGGTTCAGAGGAGGGCAACAAAGATGGTGCATGGGTTGCATCACAAATCCTATGAAGACAGGTTGAAGGAACTGAACATGTACTCCTGGAGGAGAGGAGGAGAGAGGGATATGATAGAGACATACAAGTATCTTACAGGAGGAACAGGTGCAGGAAAACACTATTTTTAAGCGAAAAGATGTTTCAGGACTAGAGGCATGGGATGAAGTTGGAGGGAGGACGATTCAGAGGAAACATGAGAAAGAATTTCTTCACAGAACGGGTGGTGGACAAGTGAACACCCTGCCAAAGGAAGTGGGGGGCTGAAACAATCACGGATTTAAGAATGCATGGGATAGACATAAAGGAATTCTAGAGGTCAGGGTAAGGGAAATAGATTTCTAGGAAAACAAACTGAACTTACAAGCTCAAATAGGCAGACTAGGTGGGCCATAGGCCTCATCTGCGCGACACTGTCTATGTATCTATGTATCTATGTATGTGCATTATCTTGCACTTCTTTACATTGAATTTCAACTGCCAAACCCTTGACCATTCTTCAAGCTTCTGCAGGTCCTCCTCATTTTGTCTACACCTCTGACATATCCACTCTGTTACAGAGCTTTGTGTCATCAGCGAACAGGAAATTCTGCCTTCTAGGTCCTGTGCAATGTCACTGATGAAGACGTTGAATAGGACTGGTCCCAGCTCTGATCCCTGTGGTACCCCATTGGTCACTGTTCCCTCTGTGGAATGACAGCAATTTACCACCACCCTCTGTGTCTTACCGCCCAGCCAATTACCCACCCACCACACTACTGTCATGCCCAATTCCATATTCCCCCGTTTGATTAATAGCCTTCTATGTCGCACAGTGTCAAAGGCCTTGCCGAAGTCCAGATAGGCCACGTACACTGTCCTCCCCTGATTCACCTCTGTTGTCACCCAGTTGAAAAATTCAATGAGGTTGGTCTAGCATGACCTCCCCCCAGTGATACCATTCTGCCTTGGATCCTGTAGTCCATTGGCAACCAGATGTTCCACCAATCTCCCCTTCAGTAGCGCTGCATGATCTTCCCACCACTACCGAGGTGAGGCTGACTGGTCTGTAGTTCCCTGCTTCCTCTTTGTTCCCACTTTTGTATAAGGGGACTACATCTGCTGTCCTCCAGTCTTTGGGTACCTCCCCTGTTGCCAGTGATTGACTAAACAGGACTGCCAGAGGTTCAGCCACCACCTCTCTTAGTTCCCTTAGGACCATGGGGTGCACCCCATCTGCCCCACTGCTTTACTGACTCTTGTTCCTTTCAGTTCCTTTAGGACCCTTTCCGTGTAAAAGGACCTGTGTCCATTTCTGCGCTGTTCCACCTTGTACTCCCTTCAGGCCCATTACTCTCCTCTTCCTCAGTAAAACTGAGAAGAAATATCTGTTTAGTATGTCAGCTTTACTGTTGTCATCCTCCCAGCCCCCACCCTCCCCTTCAGTCTCACTATCCCTCCTCCTTTGCCCTTCTTTTTCCTTATGTACCTGTAAAAGGTTTGTCACCTCTACCCACTGATTTTTACGATGTGCTGTTCTGTCTGAGCTTTGGCTTCCCCTACTGACCTCCCTGCCTCCTTTGCTTCTCCTGGTACTTCTCCCTATCCCTTCTGCCTGTGTTTTTGTATTGCCTGAATGCAATCTTTTGGCTTCCACTTTCTACGCTACCTTGGAAAATCATAATGGCCTCCTCTTCTTTTCCCATGCTAACCTGCTTAATGCATAATTCTGTTGCTCTTGTAATCCCTGTTTTAAATATTGCCCACTGTTCCTCCACCCCTGATTCCTCCCATTCCTACATTAGTGCTGCTTTCAAACATATCCCCATTTTCCCAAAGTCTGCCCTCCTAAAATCCAGGATATGTGTTTTTGTGTGGTTTTCTATGAGATGCTTCTGAGCCCAACCTAAAGTCTGCACCCACGAGCCTCAAATGATGGTTCCTCACTTACCACTTAACAGTTCCCAGAGTCGCCCCTTAATGGGTCTAATGGGCCTGCCCCAGATACAGGCATGGCAGGCCCTATGTGAATCCCAGGATGAAGCCCCTTTCTAGCTTTTTATCCTTCAGACAGCATGCCACATGGGAGAGGCTACCTGGACCTACCACCTCCAAAGTAGTCCTGCTGTGGCCCTGCCACCACCACAATAGCCCCACTGCATGGACCCTGCTCCCAATTTAGAGTACCGGGACCACTTGCCTTTTTAGAAGATGTTCCAGTCGCACTGCTCCTTCTCGACTTCCTCCCAACTGTAGCCAAGTCCAGACCCTGCACTCCAAAGGCCACCAAGCTCTTGCATTCATCCTTTGAAACCTCCTGGTCGTATCAATACTGCAAGCTGAACCTCCGGTGCAGGAGGGGTTTTCGCCCCAGCCACACTGCCCCCTACCATGTCTGCCTTCTCCCCATCTCTCTTGCCCAGCCCAAAATCCAGGGCCTATATACTGGTGAACTCTGCCACCTGGAGGCAGTAATAGGCATCGCCTCCTTGAGCTGACCAAGACAAAGGCCTTGGGCAAATTGTGAGGGGAGCTTAAACAAGCCAACAAGTAAGCCCACCCCAAGAGGGGGAGTTAAATGCAAAATAACTCCTCTTAGTTTACCTTATTTATTCCTTTCAGGCATTTGAAGGTCTCTGTCTTATCACCCTTCTCCCATCTGGTTTCCAGCGAGTACGTTTAGTGACTTGAGCTGCTCTTAGTAAGATCTGCCCTGTTGGCTCTGTATCATCCTGGTCACCCTTCTTTGCACCACCTCTAGCCTGTCATTATCCTTCCTGAGGTGAAGACTCCAGAACTGGATGCAGTACTCCAGGTGCAGCCTTACCATTGGTCTATAAAGAGGTAGTATTACTTTTTTCTTCTACTGTCAGTACTCCTCCCAATACATCCTAACATTCTATTTACCTTACAAAGGCCTTATTGCATTGGCTTCTTTGAGGGTGTCACTAATGATGACTCCTATGTCCCATTTGTCTGCTGTAGACTCAGCTTAACCCCTCCCATCTAGAACTCTGTCTTGGGCTTCTTGCTCCCTAGGTGCATCACCTTGTACTTTTTGGCACTGAATGTCAACTGTGAGACTTTAGACTACTCCAGTATATGCAGATCACTCTGCATCTCCCTAATCCCATCATTACTGTCCACCCTCCCAGGAGCTTTGTGTCATCTGCAAAGAGACACAACCTGCCCTGTGGATTCTTTCTCCAATGTCACTGATGAACATATTGAAGAGGACCATGCAGTCCCAGGACTGATCTCTGTGGTACCCACTTGTGACCGCCATCTCTTCTGGTTTGGCCCTGTTTACTGTGACCTTTTGCTGCCTCCTCCTCAGCCAATTTCTTACCCATCTTACTATGTCCCTTGCCACCCCAGATCCTTCAGCTTTTTTTATTGAATTTTTTATTAAAACATTTTATAGCAGATTCAAACAGCTTATAAAAGACATTAAAACCATTACAATCCAAAATCAAGAGTTTTGTTTCCACTTTTACAGATTTATACAGACGTGTATATTTTCTGGAATAGCTTACTAATATCACACAAATTGTTACTATACTTCATAAAGATTGATTGGTACAATACCTCTTGTGTGTAAGTCCTTATTTGTTTTACTCTCAGTATTACTCTACACAGTTTTTGAAGGAGATAGCTCTCTCTATCCTGCTAATAATTAATTATTTAATAACCAACATTCCTATAGTAGCATGGTCAGGTAAATTGTATTTTTATATACCATTACTATTCAGTTACTCGAGTCTGCTGCCAGATATAGTTTAATGTGTAAAGGCGAGAGAATGTAAAGCGGTTCTTAGGTGAAGTTAGGATGGGAGTTATGTAGATGAGTATTGGTAACACCAAGGAGGAAATAGAGGCTATAGGGGCAAGCAGAGGGTGGAGAGAAGGTAGGCGTAGAAAGAGAAGGGGGGGGAAGACTCCCCTGTTTTTAGATATAAGTTTCTTATTCTTGAACAGTTTGCTGGTTGGATCTTCATGGCACAAAGTTGGGGTAATGGTTTAATTGATAAGTTACCCAAATATTTCAAACTGTATAGAAGAGTTTAGTATGAGAGGTTACTCTTACAGCCAAACATTCCATATTGTACATTTCATAGGTTAGAGCCCTCCAGTTCTCCTTTGTGGGGATGGTCTTGGTATACCAAAGCCTAGAAATTGCCTTCTTAGCTGCTAGTATAAGCAAGATGGTTCTCTTATATAGTGTTTTAGGAATCTTCATTTCTCTTGGGGGGACTGCGGTAAGGATGTAGGTAGGGATGAAGAGATCTGTGTTCATAAATATCTTAAATCTCCTCTAGAATCGCTATCCAATAGTGCTCTAGGAGGGGGCATTCCCAGATTATATAGGCTATATTAGCTTGATGCTTACCGCATCCTCTCCAACACAGGCCCTGTCCCATTCCAGAGCATTTAGTAGTGATTTGAGGCGTTCTGAAGAAACGCATTCTGGACTTCCAGGCAAATTCTTGCCAGTAGGTAGAGCTCAAGGCCTTCAGTGAGGATAAAGCACTGGAATTCCAGACGTCAATATCTATATTTTCTTTTATTTCTGAAATCCATTTTAGCCTGATATAGTCATTGGTGTCTTTTCTGTATTCTCTGAGGGCACCATAAAGTTGACTAGTTAGATGCTCCTGCTCGTGTCCCTCTATACATACTGTTAGCAGTTTTATTAGGGCTGTGAGGGATTCAGTAATTATGACTAGTTTGTCTTCATATGGTAACAGGGAATTTTTTAATTGAAGGTAGTAAGAGATGGAGGACGGGTGCAAATTGTACCTGTTCTGAAGTGTTATAAAGGGCAGTATGCCGGATGGACTTAGTTGCCTCACATAACTGATTTGAGGAGCCCACGATCTTGCCACTGATATTGGTCGCATTGGGAGAAATGACATATCAGAGGCAGAGGTGTCTTAAATAAAGTTTCTCTTAGTATGGGAGAAGTGAATCAGAGATGCGTAACCATTGTCTATAGGGTTCAGCTATATATGGAGGGAATTATGTCAGTGGGAGACAGAACGGGGGATTTCCGAACATTAATGGGGGTATAGCCACATCTTTCATTATGTTTGTTCTAATGATTTCTGTGGGGCCTAGTAGGTTACATTCAGATGGTTCATCAAAATCTTGTATTTGAGTTGCAGTTGCATAGCGGGATAGGTCAGGCAGGTTTAAGCCTCCTTTTGATTTGGGTAATTGCAATACTGAGAATTTAATTCTGGTGGTTTCCTCCAGATAAAATGCAAAATAAGTTTATTCCATGATTGGAAGTAAGTGTTAGTCGGGAGAATAGGGAGGGTCTGTAAGAAAAATAAGAGTCTGGGGAGAATATTCTGTTGAATAGTTTCAGTTTGGGTCAGGAAGCCTATAGGTAGCTCCGCCCACTCTGAAAGATTTTTTTATTTGATGGGTAATAAGTTCAAAATTTACCAGTTCTAAATGCGTTAAGTCATGTGGAAGATGAATCCCCAAATACCTCATGGCTATTTTATTCTACCTAAAAGGGATACGTTTTTTAAGGTCTGGGGTTGGGAGAAGAAAAAGTTAACACTTCTGTTTTAGTATTATTGGTTTTGTATCCGATAATTCTCCAAATAATGTGCTGCCAGACTGTGGGAATAGATGACTCGGGTGTGGTCAAAGTAAGTGATATGTCATCAGCATATAGGTAAATTTTATGATGTCTGCCTCCCAGTTCTAACCCATGTATATTTGGGGAGTTTCTAATATTAATAGCTAGTGACTCAAGATAAAGGGCAAATAGCAGGGGGGATATGAGGCACCCCTGATGAGTTCCTCTAGTTAAAGGGAAGGGATCAGATAGTGCTCCATCAAGTTTCAAGTATGCTTTCGGGGATTTGTATACATTTTGAATTTGTTGTATGAACCTCCCTGGTATCCCAAAGTTTTGGAGAATTGCCCATAAAAAGCCCAGTTAACTCTATCAAATGCCTTTTTGGCATCTAGTCCTAGAAGAGTTAGAGGGATGTTGTGTTTAGTAGCATAGTCCATTAGGAGGGTGACACGTCTGACTGCATCCCTAGCCTGTCATTTAATAAATCCTAATCCTCCAGCTTTTTTAGCAATCGCCTGTTGAGGCATTGAGTTGAAGACTTTACCAAAATCAAAATAGAGTAAATCCACAGCATGGCCCCTATCCAATGTCCCAGCTCTACCCTTCTTTTGCCCCCCGACCAGGAGAGAGCTCTCCCGGTCTTTAATAGCTGTCTAAAAGAAATCCAGGAGTGGATGAATTCTAGCTGGCTGAGGTTGAACTCTGATAAGACTGAGGTACTGGTTGTGGACCCAGGTCGACAGATGGGGGGGGTCGGCTGCTGGTGCGTCTTCCGGAATTTTTCTTGGAGGCGTTTCTCTCCCGACCTCTGAACGGGTGCGGAACCTGGGGTAGTTCTTGACGATGGGCTGACATTGCATTCTGCAGGTGTTGGCAGCTGTCAAGACTTCCTTTACTATCTTTGGAATATCGTCAGGATTTGGCATCTTGTTCCATCTGCCGACCTGACAATGTTAGTCCATGCCTTCATGTTCTCGCCTTGTATTATTGCAACTCCTTTATCTAGGGCTTTCTGGGGTTGAAATCCTCACCTGCAGCTAGTGCAGAATGCTGCAGCCTGGCTTTTGACAGGTTCTAGTAGATCCTGTCACATTACTCTGGTGCTGCGTGAACTGCACTGGCTGCCAATTCGGTGGCGGATCACCTTTAAAGTCGGATTGCTGACTTTCAAAGCTCTACACGATCTGGGCCCAGTCTATCTGAAAGAACTTCTGGTTCTTTATCACCCTAATCGATCACTCTGCTCGGCCGATGAGGGGTTGCTAGAGGTTCCAAGGTGAATTTGAAATCTTCGGCGCTGGCTTTTTGCATATGTGGCCCCACCCTTTAGAACTCTCTACCCCATCGGTTCGGAGTGCACTTCTGTGGAGGGCTTCAAGAGAGGTTTGAAGACTTTTGTGGGAAGCTGCATTTTAGAATAGTGATTGAAATGACTGTTTTGATCCAGCTGTATTTTTAATGATTTTTATTGTTTTAATCTGTTATTTATGTACGGCGCCTTGGCAATTGAAAGGTGCCTTATAAATAAAGTTATTATTATTATTATTATTGTCACCCAGCCAAAGACAACTATTAGGTTAGTCTGACAAGATGTCACTGCCACGAACCCATGCTGTTTACCATCCTGGAGGCCATTGCTCTCAGGTAGCCTACTAGATCCTCCTTGAAAAGTGACTCCATCAGCTTCCCACAGCTGACGTAAGACTGACAGGTCTGTAGTTCCTGGTTGCTCCTTGTTTCCCCTGCCTTGTGGAGTGGAACTACATCCACCACCCTCCAGTTCTTTGGAATAACCCCTGTCTGCAATGAGCTACTGAACAGCACTACCAGGGTTTCAGTTAGATCTGCTGCCACTTCCCTGAGCACCCTCAGATGCATCCTGTCTATCCACAAGGTCTTATCTTTCTTAAGGGCTGCTAACCCTTTCTGGACCCTTTGCTGATGAATATTGGCTGACTTATCTCCGGGACTCCTTTGTAACTGTCTTGATGCCACTTTCTGGCAAGGACAGCTGTCTTCTCTGGTGAAGACAGAGCAAAAGTAGTCATGAGGATGGCTCTCTTGCCCGCCCCTCCTATTACCCTACTTCCTCAGATAGCCTAACAACTGCCCCTCCTCCTTCCTTCCTTTTTTCACCAATATACCTGAAGGATTGCTCTTCCCTGCTCTTGACCCCCAGCAATACACCGTTCTGTGTCTGTTTTACCTTCTCTAACTGCCCTCCTTGCTTACCTAGTTCTCGTTTGGTATTCTCCCCATTCTTTCTCCCCCTGCTTTTCTTTGTACCTGATGAAGGCCTTTTTCTTGGCCCTGACTGCTTCCCTCACCTTATCTGAGAACTACATTGGTCTCTTGTACATGTTAGTTTTGGTTACCGTTCTCAGCCATATCATTGATCCCTCGAGAATGGCCCCCTTTATTGTCCCCATCTCTCCTCCACCCCTCTGATGCTGTCTGCCCTGACTATCTTGTCTCAGACTAATTCCCTCATCCTGTCAAAGTCCACCCTTCTGAAACTGATGACATCGGTTCTCGATTGGGGTTTATTGATCCCTAGGGCCAGCTTAAACCAGATAGAGTTATGGTTGCTGTTCCCTAGTGGCTCCTCTACCCGCACTGCTCCTATCATATCTCAGTTGGTGAGCACCACATCAAGGATGGCAGACTGACTGGTGGGTTCTCTCTAGCTGTACCAGCAGACAGCCCTGGAATGTATCCAGTAAGGCCTGACCTCTGGTGCTTCTGGCAGCTGGAACATCCCAGTCAATGTCCAGAAGGTTCAGATCACCCATGACCACAACCTCCCCTTTGCTACTCCTGTGACAAGTTCTTACTCAAGCTCCCTATCACTCTCCTCCACCTGTCCTGGCAGGGTATAGATTGCCCCATCCATATTTTCCTGCCTGAGGCCACTGTGAGCTGCACACAGTGACTCTGTCTTCCCATTACTTCCCTGATGTGTCCATCTTCCACAGCCTCAATGCCATCCCTGACATAAAGGTCTACACCTCCCCCTTTAACGTTCCCTGTATCCCTCCTAAACATGGTGTAGCCTGTGACTGTCAGGTCCCAGACATTATTTTCTGAGGCCCAAGTCTCTGTGATGGCTACGAGGTTCACCTCAGTGTCTGCCTGGAGCTCAACAATTTTATTACCCAGACTCCTGGCGTTAAGGCACACCCCCTTCCATCTAACTCTTGATCCCCTTTGGCTATTTACTAGTCCTTTTGTTTATTCCTCCCTGGTCTACTTCCTTTCATGTCAATTGCAGGTTCTGTGATTCTTTCCTTCTTGGTCCCTTCCCCAGCCCAGTTCGGACCTCAACCCTATTTTTGCCCACTGTGCCTCTACAAGCCCGAGATTAGGGGCAGTACTAGCTAGGTTCCCCTTCCTCTCTCCTACCACTGTGCTTTCCCTAGACTCAGTCTCCCCTGCAGTCAGTCTGACTGCCTGAAAAAGACATCAAACTTCTGCTCCAGCGCACTGACCTCCTCTTTTGTCAGGTGAAGGTTGTCATCCTTGCCCAAAAGTCCTCCCAGTCCCCCAAAAAGTGGCACCCAATCTCCTAACACCATCCAATTAGTCACCCATTAAAATCTATTTCCTCTTTCGTTATTCTGTCTCCCCCCCCACCCCACACAGGGAAGGCCTCGGAAAAGGCCAGGGAGGCCAAATGTGCCTTCACTCTGTCCCCCAGACTGCGAAAGTTCTACTCCACCATCTGCACAGTCTGGTTTGCCAGGTCATTGGTATCCAGGTGTACCAGCACCCCAACTCACCCCCTCCCTCTCCACCATCCTCTCTATCTTGCCTATTTCACAGATGGCCATTACATCATGAAGTCACCTGACCATCCCCCTTCTGTCCAACTCTTCTTCACCACCCTACCTGACCCTTGCTCATGGAAACCCTAACCACCATGAATGTTCTAATTGCTTTCTTTCTGTTTGTTCCCAGTGCCATCAAATTCTCCTCCTTGGTTAGCCCTGGCTCCCTCCTCCCTCCCTCCCTCTCCCACCACCTTCCACCCTCTGAACCAGTGGGCTTCTGTGGGAGAAGGGTGTTTGGCTCCAGCTGAGCTGGCGATGCAGCAGAGATATATCATGTCTCGCTGCTGCTACTTGTTCATGGATAGCACCACAAGGGTCCTGTACATGGGGCAGTGCCTCCTCCTCCAGAACATACCCCTGGAGAAGAGCACCCCACAGTCACCACAACTATCTCCCTGCTATACCCCATCCTTATTCTGAACCTAGGAATAGGGGTACACCCAGAGAGGGTCTTGCTAGGATACTATTTAAGTTATTTTAGCAATTATTAGAAGCACTTGACAATTTACTATAACCAGAAGCAACACTCAGACTTGATACTTAGCTATTAGCAGGTGCTTAGCTGTTAGCAGAATCAACAGGACACTTTAGAAATGTTGTACTATATAAGGGGCACAAAATGTTACTTGACTTCCTGAGCTGACTCTCTAAAGTGCTAGGTATTTTTGTTTGCTTACACATATATCCAAAGTGAACCTGATATTTTCTTTACTTTGATTGTGGATTGGTTTGTGCAGATTTGCTTAGGCCTCAAGCATATTCATGACAGAAAGGTCCTGCACCGAGATATTAAATCACAGGTAATCCATGTCTGACATGTAGTTCTGCTCAGGTAGAATGTTTTTGGTTAGATGTTCATTATATGAGCCATGTGAAAGGTACTGTCAGAGCACTGATAATTCTGTCTCCATCCACAGAACATATTTCTTTCCAATAACGGAACAATAGCAAAGCTTGGAGACTTTGGCATAGCCCGAATGTTAAACAAGTAAGATTTTTACTATAATTTTTAATTTTCCTATAGCTTTTTGCTCTGGGCCTCCACATACCACATTCTTTTGGGCCCCACACCCCGCTGGACTCTCAATCTGCTATCTGTCATGATCACATAAACCCCAGGTCCACCAGCAAACCCCTCCCCGACTCAGTTATCCCAATCTCTGGTGGTCGTCCCTCATCTGGGGTCAAAGGGAAGGAGAAACATGGACTGACTGGGGATGTGCTTCAGGGGGTGATTATGTGGTGCATGGTTGGACCTGGTAGCATGGGAAGATGGGTGGGCATCATCTGGCATGTCCATGGCAACTTTTTTAACTTTCTATTTATGCCCCTTCTTCCTGCACCCTAACCTTTCGGAATCACCAAGGCACGTCTGCTTTGTCCCCCTTACCTGTGAGCCGGTGCATCAGACTTTACCTATGGAGCTTTGGCTGTTTCCCCCAGGCAGGGACAAGTTGGAGGGGCCTACTCTCAAGCTGCTGAGTTTCGTCAGGAAGCAGGAGCGGTGAGACAGGCAGGGGGATCCTTTGTGGTGCCAGCCATTCCTTCATCCTTGGGTGCAGGGGCCATTTTCCTTGTTTCTCCCAGCCCCAGAGACATCAGCATGCAGAGGGGATCCAAGGGGGCACATGCACGTGGAAGTGTGCCACTGCACCCAGAACCCGGCCGATGTTGTCCCTCCCCATATCTCCTGAGCTGCACAGCCACCCGTGGTCATCCAGGTGGCAGTATTGCAGTGAAGATGGCAACCCTCCCTCCCGGAGGAGAGGTGTCCTGTGGGACGCCCAGCCCCCAGCTGGCCCTCAGCAACATGAACTCTGATCACCGGCATTGCAGTGGTAGCGCCATCGCTGCACCAACGGGCTGGCACCCATGGCCACATTTTTCACTGCTCTTCCTCCTCCTTCCTATACCCAAGTGAACATACCTGTGCCCATTGGGGGCTGGGTGCCAGACAGACCATGATCCCGTACCATTAAGGCATCTGCACCGTGCCACCACCCGAAGCCATTCCTTGAGTGTTACGACACTCATCCTTCCCCCAGGAGGAGGGTAACATCCTCATGGATGTCCTGGCACCCACCCTACTGTCCTCTGCTCCTGCTGTCCCAGGTTTGGGGTGGAAACCCAGCTTGCCAGCATGCTTATTGGATGTCCTACTATTCGGCACCACTGAACTGGCCCTATCAGCGTTTAACTGAATGCTGTGGGAACACCTAGCATTTGTCATCATGATCTATATAGCTTGGTGCCATATAGCTGGGTGTCAGTGTGACTCAAATGGTAGCACATCTGCCTCTGGGCTAGAGAGTCATGGCTTCTAGTCCCACACCAGGACTGGGCTCATACCAGAAACGCTGGCACCTGAGTACAGTACCAAGGGGATGCTGTACTGTCGGGTGTACCATCCTTAGGATGAGACATTAAACTTAGTTCACTTCTGGTGCTGGCATGGTGGGTGACCAGGTGGAAATAAAAGAACCCTAGGCATTTTTGCAGAGATGGGACTTTTCCCAGTGTCCTGGCTAACATTCCCTCCCATAAAACTAGTTTAGGCAATTGTCCAAGGCTATGTGTGGGTGCTGATATGTCAAATGACTACCATTACATCTTTACAGTTATTTCACTACCAGTCTTTCACTGCCTATAAAGCACTCTGGGATACAATGTATATGGAAAACACTATATACTGTAAATATTTATTTATTTATTGAAAGAGTTTTACTAGGCCTATTAAGCCAAAATAGCTTGTTTCCAGAGGCATCCTCGGGGGAGGGGGTACAAGGGAGAAATTCAGTACAGTATCACTTAATATAACAACAACATCACATCAGGTGATAGGAGTAGGTGTGGACAAGGAGTGAAACAAATTACAAATTACAGTAGAAACATAGAAATTGATGGCAGATAAGGACCGCTTGGCCCACCTAGTCTGTCCATTTTCCCTGCTTACTGCAATACCACCGATCCAACTTGATCTCAGCTTTTACCCTCTCCTTCCTATTGCTAGGGTTCCCTTGTGCCTATCCCATGCATTCTTGAATTCCCCTACCGTTTTTGCACCCACCACCTTCACTGAGAGGCTGTTCCATCCATCCACCGCCATTTATGTGAAAAAATACTTCCTCATGTTACCCCTGAGTCTATCCCCTTCCAGCCTCATATCATGACCCCTTGTTCTTGAACATCTTTTCTTCTGAAAAATGCTACCTCTTGTACCTTATTTATGCCCTTGAGGTATTTGTAGGTCTATATCATATCCCCTCTTTCTCCTGTCTTCCAGGGTATACATCTTGAGGTCCTCTAGTCTCTCCTTATACGATTTTTGTTGCAGACCCGCACAGTTTTTGGTGCCTTCTCTGAACTGCCTTTACTCTATGTCCTTCTGGAGATGCAGCCTCCAGAACTGGACACAGTACTCCAGATGGGTCTCACCAATGATTTGACAGTGGTATCACCACCTCCTTTTTCTGCAGGTGATACCTCTCCCTATGCACCCCAGCATCCCACTGGCTTTCCCCACAGCCTTTTCACAGTGCTTCAGAATGAATTAAACTGCAGCAGAAATCCTTGCAAAGATGCAACTTGAAACAGTGATTTCACTAGAAAAATCCGTTTGTTGGTAAAACCTGGGGGCCACTCTCCCAGGGTATCTGGGAGAGGAGTCCCAAGAGCTCACTGATCGTGTGAAAGCTTTATATGTATTTGTACCAATAAATGGATTTTTCTGGTGGAATTCTACTGTTTCAAGTTGCATCTTTGCAAGGCAATTGTGCTGCAGTTTACTTGACTCTGGAGTGCATTTGGTCTTTCTTCTATTGGAGTTAATTTGGGGTTAGCAAACCCTCAACACGCACTGCACCTGACCTGTGAGTGCTGTAACACCTGCACCTTTTCACAATACTTGGTCACCTTTAGGTCATCAGATATGATTAACTTCAGGCCCGTTTCCTGTTTGTTAGTCGCCAGTACCTCCCCGCCATCATGTACTCCTCCTTGGGATTCTGTGCCCCAAATGCATGATTTTACACTTCTTTGCATTGAATCTTATCTGCCACACTCTTGAACACTCCTCGAGCCTGCTTAGGTCTCTCCATTTTTCCATGCCCTGGAGTGTCAGCCCTGTTGCAGATCTTAGTGTCATCTGCAAAGATGCATATCTTCTCTTCCAGCCCTCTGCAGTGTCACTTATGAAGACATTACAAAGGACTGGCACCAGAACTGATCCTTGTGACACCCTGCTGGTCATCCTCCCCTCCTCGGAATGAACTCTGTTTACCACCACCCTCTGTGTTCTATCACTTAAAAAGACTTACCAGGATACAGATATGCAGCACATATATGCATGCCTTACTTCTCTGAAAAACATATGCTGCATATCATCTCAAAAATAGCTCTGTCATTTTCTTGTAATAACACTCGGAAAATTGTCCCCACCGGGTCCTGCCAACTTCCTGTTTGTATGCCGCCCACTCATCCGCCCGCCTCCAGCCACAGTAGGATGGCCAGGAGTGCCGGGACATGCCCATTATAGCCTGGGGTTATTTGGCAGCTTATATAATGGTCACTCTGGTGATTAATCGGGGCATCGACCAACCAACAAGGCCCTTGTTAGTCGGGCCAATGCCCTTGATTAATCATCAGGTGACCATTATAATATCTAAAACACTTGAAAGTAGCCCCATAGACTATAATGAAGCGCGCCCCGCGCACTCCCCTGCCTTACATCATCAACATGGCTGTGCACGGGGTGGAGCATGGTGGCAATACAAACTCGGAAGTTGGCAGGACCCGTGGGGATGATTTTATGAGCGTTATTACAAAAAATGACAGCTATTTTTGGAAGATATGCAGCACATGTTTTTCGAGAGATACGCATGTATATATGCACTGCATATCTGTATTCTGTTAACTTGTAGATCTCTTTAACCAATTTCCAACCCACTTTACCACCTTGGGGCCCACTCCCAGGCTGCCCAGCTTGTTTACAATCCTCCTGTCTGGAATGGTGTTTGAAGGCCTTGTAAAATCCAGGTAGGCCACATCCACTGCCACTCCTGATCTTTTTTTATACTTTGCACAGTGGTAGTTATTGAAAGTTCTCACCTTGAGGTACCACTGAGGTAATTTGCATTGACTGTAATGTGATCCTGCCTTTCATTCTGCCTCAGTATACCTAGGTATACCTCAGTACTGCAAAACTTTTCTATGACTGCCACTGTATTTATTGATTTTGCATGTAAATCACATATCATTACACAATGCGCCTTGAAACAACTAAAGATGTACATAATCTGAATGGAATATACATTCCTATTATATTCAGGATTACAGTATTCCAAACAAGTTCTATAATTCGGGGAAAAACAATAATCAGTTCCAAACTAAAAGTCCAATGTTCTGTGTAGCTGTAACCCATGAACAGATGGATAAAATCTCAAATTGGTCCTAAAGTAGTTTCAAAATTGCCTTGCTCACAGAGCCTGAGTCCATCATTGTACCTTAAGATAATAACTGTTAGAGGAAGAAACATATCAGCCCCTAAAGGACCTTAAGACGCAGAGTAAAACATCAACTTACATCCACAAAGATGTCTAAACTATATTAAGGCTTTGGGAGAACACAGCTAAATTCACCCAGTTACTTAAAGAACATTCTATTAACTAAAGACATTAATAGGCATAATAGCCATATATGCAATATGGTTATGGCTAATATCCAAAGATCATATACTTTAAACAGCTGATCCTGTAAACTTGTAATTTAAGAAAAACAGTACAGGGCTTAGAAAAAGAGCTGTCTTTAAGCCATTAACAGTCTCTAAATATCAGGCAAATAGTTTAATTCCTGATCACCATAGTATCCTGCTCATGTTTCTTCTGAAGACTCACTATCCGAGTGCTGTTCTCGAGCATTTTCTTGCTGAGCTTCTAGGCGAGAGAGCCATTTTCCAGCATCATTCAGGTCAGTAAAAATAAACACCTTATCCTGGAAGACGATCTAGCTTAGCTGGAAAAATAACCACATGAGGAATTTTAAGATCCGGAGCTTTGCTGCACACTGTCAAATTTCTTTACGCTGTTGAGTGGAAAAGACAGATCAGGAAATAAGTATACTGTGTGATCTTGTACACTTAGCAGACCCAAACGTTTAGCTAATCCCAGGATACAGTCTCTGTGCCCATACTATCAGTCACTATCATTAGCATGGGGCTGCTCATCTGTCTGCCACACGGACGAATTCTGTAGGCTTTAATGAAGTGCCACTCTGAAAGATCTCCATGACCTTCAAACTGCTCCTTAATCCAGTCTTTGAAAAAGTAAGGGATGATCCCTTCCATCCCCTCCAGTAAGCCAATCATTCGAATTTTGGGCTCCTTACTTGGTTTCAAGGAGCTCCAGTTGATTATCCCAGTGCTGCGCTTTTTAGGCTACCTGCATTAATAGCATTGCATTCAGCTGCCTGTTGCTGCAGTCCATCGATCATGCTATTTAGTTGCTCCACAGATGTTTCCACCAGCGTAATCCATCCAGCTAGGCCATCCAATTTAGTATTCATTGCTGAAACAGAGGAGATCAACGTTTTTAATTTGTGGCCTGAGGATTGCAGTTTCGTCTCCTTCGGTGCTAGTTGAATACGTCTGCCCCGTCGATCTCGTTGCTGGTGCATTAACTGCTGTTTGAGCATGATCTTTCTTTTTCGGGATGCCCATCTTGATCCTGGATACTTCAGCCACAATCAGGTACCTTTATTTCTAATTAGTTTGAGATCTAAAGTTTGATTTTGTCTTTTAAAGTTTTTGTAGATGTACAGCTGCCTCTCTAGCATCTATCTAGCCTGGCTCCACAGCACCCCCGCCACTCCCTGATCTAATTCCTGGTCACCCAGTCAAAGAAATCTATCAGATTTGTTTGACATGACCTTCCCGCTGTGCAATCCATGCTGCCTAGGATCCTGTGATCCACTGATTCAAGATATACCACAACTTTCCTTTAGCAGTGATTCCATTAATTTCCCACCACTGAGGTCAGACTGACTGGCCTGTAATTGCCAGCCTCCTCCCTGCTCCCACTTTTGTGGAGAGGGACTACATCTGCCCTCCTCCGTCCTCTGGAACCACCCTGTTTCCAGCAATTTGTTGAACAGCACTGTCAGTGGTGCTGTGAGCACTTCTCTAAGCTCCTTTAACATTCTTGGATGTATCCTGTCTGGTCCCATTGCTTTGTCCACTCTCAGTTTTGCGAGTTCCTTTAGGACTCTCTCCTCCATAAATGGACTGGTGTCCACTTCCTTTCCATCGATGCTCCTCTCGCTTAACTGAAGTCTTTCACCTTCCCCTTCTGAGGCTCTCACTCAACCTCTTTTGTTTCTCTTCTTCTGAGCATTGTCATTCAAGTACTAGAGGGGCAACATAGTCTATCCACGTCTCCCAGTCATCTTCCCCTTGGGGGGTGGGGAGGGTGCCCGAGAAGATTCTCAACCTTCGGTAGGAGTCGTGACTAATGGGAGGTACAGATATAAGGGCCAGCATTGTCACGGACACAGAAGGCGGGGCAGTAACAGGTGCTGGAGTGGGAGGGGATGTTGGGGAGAGAACTCCCCCAGGTGGCAGGAAAAGTTTCTTAAAGTCCTGTATGGTTTTCCTTTACTCCAGCAACAACTTAGCAAATTTCTCCTCAAAAGTCTCAGACAATAGGGGCAGCTCATCCTCCCCAGGGTTTTTACTGTCTCTAGTTATCACTCTCCAGGCTGCTGGGGTCCCTTCTGGGGCAATAGTCCGTGGCACTTTGGAACTGTCCACTGGGTCACTACACTCTACTAACGCCATGAAAGTTTGGGCGGTCAAATCAGCCTGTTGCCCCACCACCATAGTGTTTGTTAAACATTCAACTTGGAAAGTAGTCCTTCTCCAGCATCTTTACCAATATTCAGAGATATCCAATACAAGCAGGGCATTGTGAGGGTCAATCTCCTGCCATGTACACCACCCACCAACTGGTGCACAGCCACTTCTGTTGGGGTAGCCATTTATGTTTGACAATAATTCATAGTTTTGGCCACTAGAACACAAAATCCCAGCGGTGAGCCTCCAAGATGTAACTCCTAGGTAGCGCTATCCCAGGGCTACTACCCTGCCTGCTTGTCTAGTAGCAGGTTAAGGGCCCTGAGTTCTGAAACAGGTGCCTCCACCCGGAGGTCAGGAGTTAGTATGGTCAAAGCTAACCTGGGCAGCCCTCCAGGACACTGTAACCCCCTCTTTCCCTCTAGTGGCCTGAACACTGTACAATAATCACTTTCACAATACCCTGGTACACCACACAAGTACCCACACTGTTTGCACTTACCACCAGGGCTGGTTCCTCTGGCTTGACCCTGGGGACCCCTCAAAACAAGGTTATGCACAGCAAGTAGCAACAGTACAGTACTTTGAGCACAAACTGGAACCACAGTCAGATTACATGCAGAAAAAGTTAGATCTGATTTATTCAGGGACTTGAACAATGGAGGGCAAAATCAGGTTAATTAGCTTAAAGATTATATCAATCAAGCAGTTATGCATGTGCTTTAAGTCCCCACACAGTCCACCTCTGAGTACTCAGGTGGAGAAGAGATGGGCTAGCCAGGACCGTTGTCGGGGTTGCAGCTGGTTGGGGCCCTGTGATGGAAACACAACATGCACAGTACACAATATTTGTAATCCGAGCCAGAGGGCTCCAGTTTGTAAAGGAAACGAAACAACAAGACAATCAGATGACACACTCAGATTTAGCTGTTGTTGCAGGGAGCTACCCTGGCATTTACTCATGATACCCAAGACTGGACACAGGCTGGATGAAAATCAAGACTGCAGGTGGTTGATCTGGAATGCCAGGAGAAGCAGGGCCCACACGAGTCGCAGAGGAGTCGTTCCTGTTCAAGCATGGAACAGGGGGCTGATCCCCAGGCAGGTCTCTCGTCGATGGCTTCTCTGTGCAGTGGGTAGTCTGGCTGGGTCAGTCTGGCAAGGCCCAGGCCGCATGGAGACAAATTCGGATGTAGTCCGTTTTGGGCTGGATACAGCTTCCAGCAAGCAGAACACAGTTCACACAGTGGGGAACTAACTCACAACCCTCTAGCAGCTCATAGCACATTTATATGTACAGGAATTCTACTGTACCAGGCAAAGCACTCCCCGGTCACTATCGCAAAGTCTCTGCACACACTGGGAGCTTAGGGGCAGCTGGAACTCCTGACAGGCCGATCGCATTCAGCAAAAATCTCGGACTTCTTCAGGTTGAGCCTGGCCCACTTCAGTAGCTTACTTTAGTCACACAAACTTGAATTTAGTCACAATAATTCTCTCTCTCTCCCTCTCAGGAGCAGCAGGCAGACATGTAAGCCAAAAACTCAGCCTTTTCACAGTTCTCCCATGCGAATCACTCCAGGATTGCTGCTCAGAATCACTTCAGCTCCTCTCATTTCACTTCCCAGCTCAGAACTAACTGAAAACTGCCAGCAGCCTGGGACTTCCCAAGATCAAAAGGTCTGATTGGTTGATTTGGCTGTCAGTCAAAACATGAGCTCCCCCTTCAGTTGCAAAAAAGGCGCAAAAAGTTCAAAACTACAGTTCCTACAGATTTTGACTTCAGACAGCTCCTGTAGTCCAGCTACATTTTAGGTCCTACCAGAACTGATTGGTCCAATTTGCAGTCCAGGACCAAGATAGTGGAGACAAACAAAACAGTCCTTCCTGCAAAGAAAGCATGTTAGACAAATTACATTACCATTATCACTCTAAATGATTTTCACCAAAAAGTTACATCTTTCAACAGAGCTCCATCTCAGATTACTTATGCTGCAATCAGGCAGCTCTTGAAGAGACAGTACACAGAGGCTATACAGGCTCTGGTAATCACATTTAAACTGCTAAAACACAGGACACCAGCCTGGCAGTGAGCATTTAGGCAAGCTCAAGGAAGACTTCTTGGGAACCCCCATTTGTAGGGGGGTTACACCCTTCCCTGTCTGGGAAAACTTGGCGTCCGCGTCAAGTCTGTATCATCATAACATTGTAAATGCAATATATACAAGACATTTATACCATTAGCATGCTATACAAGTACTATCTGATTCATCAATTGGCATAACTTGTCACTTTACTATACATTTTAAAGTACTCAACTAATATCATTTCCATTCTGACAATACATTATGCATATTTCACACAGGTAAATTGAACATTACTATACAGATTCATGTAATAACTTCTTGTACTCTAAACAATGCAAGAAGGGGCCCTTCCCTATCAGCTAACTTGGGGCAGGGGCACCATGGTGAGAGGGCAGAACAAGTAACCTGGAATGGGGCATCAAGCTCAATTTGGGCAGTGAGCTCTGAGAGACATAAACACCTTTGTGGACTACATTGAGAGGCAAATCCACTGGCCTCCTGGGGGAATCGTAACTGAAGCGCACCACTGGCTTGATAGCTCGGCCAGTCTTTCAGGGGTGAACAACCACAGTCTCTGTACTTTCAGCAATGGACTTGGAGCTTTCATGACTTGTGAGGGGTACCTCTGCATGAAGGGGAATGTCCAAGCTGGAGCACTGTCAGCGCCCTTGCTCTGTAGTCTCTGTTTCTACAACACTTGGCTCATTTTGAAGACACTCTGGCACTGACAGGGGTTGTCAGCACTCTCATAGTGTTCCTCAACTTCGCATGTCACCAGAAAGACTCATACCATCAGCCTTTCCTTCAGACAAATCATACAGTTCCATGATACACAAAGACTCAGCATACTCAGACGTGATACTTTGCACTTCACCTTCAGGGAGCATTGGCTCCAAGGATGATGCCAGGGAGCCAGGCAGTCCAGAAGGCCCAGCTTCATCCCCATAATTTAGCACAGGATTTCAACAAAACAACTGACTCAGTTCATATGAGGGGTAATAGGCATTATCACATTCACTGTCATCCGAGTTAGACTGGCAGTCACTATCATTCTGGGCCTGCTGCGGGGGAAGTGTTAAATCGGCAACCATGGGGGCAGGCTGACTCTGTTTTTTCTTGCAGCAGCATGAGTCACTGGTCCAGGGAATCAATCTCAGTGAGTTCAGCCTCAATTATAACTTGACCAATAGGTAGCTACGTGGTTACGTGCATGGTCTTGACAGCTTTGAGTTATTCTCTGGGTCACACTTTGTACACTGGCAAATCATCCAACTTTCCAACTATGACATGGGGAAGATGGTGCCATCGATCAGCAATTTTGTGTTTACCATGCAGTCCTAAATTTCACAACAACACACGGTCTCCAGGCCTAAGCTCTTGAGCCTTTACTTTTCTATCATGTCTCTCTTTGTTGGCTAGATTTCTTTTGGTGGCCATTGTCTGGGCCAGTTGATAGGCATGGTTCAGTTGAGCTTTCAGTTTCTGTACGTATTGCAGGAAATCTTCAGCTCGGACCCCATTGGGAGAAACCCCAAAACAGACATCAACAGGCAGCCGGGCCTCTCTCCCGAACATGAGGCGGTAGGGAGAGAACCCGGTAGCATCATTCTTCGTGCAATTGTATGCATGTACCAAGGTGCTAATCTACTGGCTCCATTTATGCTTATCCTTTGGGTGGAGGGTGCCTAGCATGTCTAGCAGGGTACAGTTAAAGCATTCTGGTTGAGAATCCCCCCTGCGGGTGATAAGGGGTGGTTCTTGACTTTCACCCACCCCCCATAGAGAGAGCATTTCTTTGATTAGCCGACTCTCAAAGTCCCGGCCCTGATCAGAGTGAATTCGTTGGGGGGCACCATGGTGGACAAAGAAATTTTCCACTAGCACCTTGGCCATGGTAGATGCTTTTTGATCTTTGGTGGGAAAAGCTTGTGCATACTGTGTGAAATGGTCCGTAACCACTAACACATTGCCAATGTTTTGCTGATCAGGCTCTAAACTCAAGAAGTCTATGCAGACTAGTTCCATTGGGGTGCAGGTAGTAATGTTGACGGGGGGGCAGCCCTCTGAGGCAGGGATTTTCTCTGCAGGCAGTGACTACAAGTCCTTACATGGTGCTCAACATCGGCCCCCCATCTTGGGCCAGTAGAATCGAGATCGTACTAGCTCAAGGGTCCAGTCGATACCGAGGTGGCCCATATGATTGTGGAGGGGCCGCAGTACCAAATCTTTGAAGGCTGTGGGCAGGACCAATTGTTGCTTGTCTATTTGGCCACCTCAGTCTACAGTCTCTCTATACAGCAAATGATTAAGCAGCTTCAACCTGGGACCTTCTTTAAATAATAAAATGGTTCGCAGATCAGAGGAACGCAACTTGGACACATCTTTTCCTGCACGAAGGGCGTCAAGTGCTGGCTGAATCATAGCATCTTGGGATTGAGCCCACTGAATGCTGTCATTGTCAAACTGAGGTAGTGCACTAATATCTAGAGCAGAGAAGTGGCAATACGCAACCGGTATGCAGGTGTCAGAGGGGCCCAAGCAATCTACTAAGCAGTCCACTGTGTCTGTAGACATCTGTTCATTTCTATCAAACTTTTGGCACAATGCTTGGATGTCAGGTTCAGACAGCCTGACCTAGTCGCTCTTGGAAATGGGCCTCCGGGATAGGGCGTCAGCATCAATATGATTCAGGCCTGGTCATATTGACAGCATAATCGTATGTTGACAATGCAGAAAGCCACCGTGCCCGTGGCGCTCTAACTTAGCTGAAGTCTATACATAGGACAATGGGTTATTGTCAGTCCTCACCAATATTTTTGCCCTATAGAGGTAATCATGAAACTGGTCAACAATGGCCCATTTTAAAGCAAGGAGCTCCAAGCTGTGCACAGGTAGTTTCACTCTGACGGGTCAAACTCCTACTGGCGAATGCCACTGGTCTCAAACCATCCTCATGGTCTTGATACAATACAGCTCCTAGACCCTGCAGACTGGCATCAGTATGCAGCACATAGGGTTTGGTGGGATCAGCATAAGCGAGGATGGGGGTGTGGGTGAGCTGGTATATGACTTCGTTGAAAGCTGCTTCACAGTCAGGCGTCCAACGGGACCCAAAAAGTTCACCTGGGTGGAAATATGCTTTATCTGGTTCTTTGACGGACCTTTTTGTATTTCCGATTGGTAGGAGGTAACCCTGGGTAAGATTCAAGAGTGGCCGAATCACTTTGGAATAGTCCTTTATGAACTGGCGGTAGTAGCCACAGAATCCAGGAAATGTTGTAGTTCTTTCAAATTGTGGGGCTGGGGCCAAGTAGTTAAGCTTCAACTTTAACAGGGTCAGTCTCTATCCCTCTGTAGACACTATGTGTCTCACATACTTCACAGAGGTTTGGAAAAACTAGCACTTGTCGATGGACAGCTTGAGGCCAAAATCTTCCAGTCGGTCTAGTACTTTGAACAGTCGACTCCATGTTCCTCTAGGGAGCTCCTGAGCACAATGAAATCGTCCAAGTACACCAGGCATTCTAGCAAATTTATGTCTCCCATTGCTCATTCCATCAGTCGCTGGAAGGTGGCTGGGGTGCCCGATATCCCCTGTGGCATTCTTAGGAATTCGTAGAACCCCAAAGGACAGATGAAGGCTGTCTTCTCATGGTCCTCCAGAGCCATCGGAATCTGGTAATATTCACTATGAAGATCCAACACCGAGAACCGTTTGCTCCCATTCAAACAATCCGGGGCATGGTGTATTTATTGGAGATGGTCTGCCGATTCAGAGTTCTATAATCAACACACATTCTCACAGATCCATTCTTCTTACACACAACCACAATGGGAGAAGCATATGGGCTCCTGGATTTTTGTATCACACCAGCCGCAAGCATTTCCTGCAAGTGTCTTCTCACATCGTCTGTGTCTGCAGGGGCTAGGCGTCGAGACCTCTCTCGAAATGGCCATTCATCGTGCAGGCGTATGTGATGCTCCACACCCTGGACACATCCCACATCCCATTCCTTCAACAAAAACACTTGATCTCTCTGACCAAGTTTCTGACTAATTCTAGTCCTCGATTCAGCTGGCAACGGAGAGTCACCAAAATCAAACAAGTCGGGAATCACTCTATCTGTCTTGCCAGGGGCTTGTTGCTGGGCAACACTGCAGTGTCTGCACAGTGTACCATAGCTAGGGTGCATCCTCTGTTCACCGGATCTCCTGATCTGACACATTATGAATCTGGACCATCACTCATCATGCATAGGTATGAGCATGAGCTGGCAAGATGCTGGGTTTAACCAATAATCCTTCTGGCAATTTCCTTACGCCTGCCATTCAACATCAATATTTTGTTCTTGACATCTTTGCGGAGGCAGACCTCCCCTTGAACAGTACACTGGGCATTAGGGGCCAGTACCATTGAATCGGGATCCTTCTTCCACACGACCCCTACCTGTTCATCTTGGTCCACTCCCTTGGGGTTCTGTTGCAAATCATGGGCCCTCTTGATCAGAGCGGAATTCTTAGGGCCCTCCCAGTCCGTCGAACTTGTTTCTCACGACAGAGTTGTGCCAGTCTCCCAAACATGTGGGCGTTGGTCCCAATTAAAAGGGGAACCCCATTATACAGTCCAGCAGGGGGACACACTGAGGCCAGTGTCTCGACTTGCTCCTCTACACCAGTTACAGCTGCAGCAAATGACAACCAGAGGCGAACATATCCTAGGTAGGGATAAGACTTGTCGCTCAGCCCCCCACACATGTAGGCCTTCCAGGGATTATAAGGGCACAGCAGATAAGTGTTTGTCATACCAGTCCTCAAATACAATGGTCACTTAGACCCACTGTCCAGCACAGCCCGAGTGGAATACCATTCACAGCCACGGTAGTCTCCATTGAAGGCCCACTATTTTGGACCAGTCTGGAGGGACAGCAGGAGGGGCCTGGATGGACGATTTAGCCACAAGGGGTTTGAGTTAGGATGTCTGAAGCCTTCACTGTGGTCATTTGTGCACCCCTTGTCCACTGATTCGTTTTCCGAATCTCTCCTTGAAGCTCGGTTCACCACTTCTCTAAGTCTTTCTGAGACTGGCATTCCCTCTTCATATGGCAATCCTTTCCACAGTGGTGACAAATGATAGATTCCTGGGTCATCCTTGGAGAGAACATTGCATGAGGAACTGAAGTAGTAACAAGGGATCGGGGTCCAATATCTGCTTGCAGTGGTGAGAGGGTGCAACGTGTCTGAATAGTTCCTTTAGGGTGGCAGTCAATTCTTTGATTTCAGCCTGGAGCTATCCTTGTAGAGGATGCCTGAGGTGCACCCAAACACCCATGGCAGTCACGTCCTCAGGGGAACCAGAATCTTGTTCCATGGGGGGAACCCTTGCAGAGGTGCCCGCCTTCCACTCTCGGACTTCCTTTAATAGCTTGACTTTCAAAAACTGGGCCCAGGGCGGGAAGTCCTTTACATTCTCAGAGTGCTTGTTAGGTGCTGACGTTTTCCCCTGAACCCCACTTGGATGATCACTCTCTGTCACTTGCGCAGTAGCAGCAGATATTGGTGAAATTCCCCCCAGAGTTGCCTTTGCTCAACCCCCCAAATTTCTTTCATTAGCTCGTCATAAGAGGGGGGAGATTCCAATCAGTTGGCGAGGCGCAACTGAAGCAGTAACAATTCTGAAAATGGAGCAGACTTAAGGAACTGGTCCAGCCTAGTTCAATCTAATCCATTTGACGGCAAACTACCCTTTCTGAGGCACTCTTGTAGCAGCTTTTCAAGCCGAGGTACATACACAGACAATGGCTCCTCTGAGTACTGCTGGGCGTTTCTTACTCTCCACCACAGGTCCTCATCTGAATCCCATACACATTCTCCAATGCATCAAGATAGTTCCGTGCAGTTGCTTCGGGGTTATTGGCCTGCTTGGCACGGATGGTAGCCAGGGCAGGACCTCGGAGGCTCTCACTCAACTTCTTTCATTTCTCTGCTTCTGAGCATTGCCATTCAAGTACTAGAGGGGCAACATAGTCTATCCAGGTCTCCCAGTCATCCTCCCCTGGGGTGCGGAGGGTGTCCGAGAAGATTCTCAACCTTTGGTAGGAGTCGTGACTAATGGCAGGTACAGATATAGGGGCCAGCATTGTCATGGGTACAGAAGGCAGGGCAGTAACAGGTGCTGGAGTGGAAGGGGGTGTTGGGGAAGGAACACCCCCAGGTGGCAGGAAAAGTTTCTTAAGTCCTCTGTGGTTTTCCCTTCCTCCAGCAAAACTTAGCAAATTTCTTCTCAAAGGTCTCAGACAATAGGGGCAGCTCATCCTCCCCAGGGTTTTTACTGTTTCTAGTTATCACTCTCCAGGCTGCTGGGGTCCCTTCTGGGCAATAGTCCATGGCACTTTGGAACTGTCACTGGGTCACTACACTACTAACGCCATGAAAGTTTGGCGGTCAATCAGCCTGTCGCCCACCACCATAGCGCTTTGTAAACATTCAACTTTGAAAGTAATCCTTCTACAGCGTCTTTACCAATATTCAGGGGAATATCCAATACAAGCAGGGCACTGTGAGGGTCAATCTCCTGCCCTGTACACCACCCCACCAACTGGTGCACAGCTACTTCTGTTGGGATAGCCATTTATGTTTGACAATAATTCAAAGTTTCGGCCACTTGAAGACACAAAATCCCAGCGGTGAGCCTCCAAGATGTAACCCCTAGGTGGCGCTATCCCAAGGGCTACTACCCCTGCCTGCTTGGCTAGTAGCAGGTTAAGGGGCCTGAGTTCTGAAACGGGTGCCTCCACCCAGAGGTCAGGGTTGGTAGTGGTCAAGCTAACCTGGGCACAGCCCTCTGGGACACTGTAACCCCCCCCTCTTTCCCCTCTAGTGACCTGAACACTGTACAATAATCACTTTCACAATACCCCTGGTACACCACACAAGTACCCACACTGTTTGCACTTACCACCAGGGCTGGTTCCTCTGCCTCGACCCTGGGGACCCCCTGTAAAACAAGGTTATGCACAGCAAATAGCAACAGTACAGTACTTTGAGCACAAACTGGAACCACAGTCAGATTACATGCAGAAAAAGTTAGATCTGATTTATTTATTTATTTGTTTTATTTATTTGTGAAATCAGTTTACAACCTTTGAGCCAGAGGCTCGTTTCCAAAGGGTACCTCGTCACATTAAAGACATACATAGAGTTTTAGGTTACATAGCACAGGTTTGCTAAAAATAGGCGTTCATCAGAGGCGCCACGTCACACTGAGGTCAGACAAAATACATTTAGGTTACAGGGTACAAGTAATTGAGAACAGGTGTTACACAAGTTGGTATCAAAATTGAGCAATCTAATAGGCATACCATAAAACAGCTGGCACTGGCCAGGTTAGACATAGGTATGGTGTACCGGGAAGAGGTGGTGGGAGGGCTAGGTGGAGAGCCGCCCGGTGGGCGTTGTCATGAGAAGTCGAGGTGGAGGCTGCCTTCAGAGACAGGAGCAGCTACAAGTGTTGATGAGTTGGTTTCGAAGGGTGGTTTTGAACTTGGAGATGGTGGTGGCATTGGTGATGGGGGCAGGGAGAGAGTTAAACCAGGATGGCTCTCTGTAGCAGAAGGACCTCTGGCCATGGCTGGTTCTTGATCTGGGGACCATTAGAGTGGTCTTGTTGGATGACCGTGTTGCAATAGTGGGTGGGATCCAGTGGATGGATGCCGTCACCCCAGGAGGGAGGCCCAGTGGGTTTTGTGAGGAGGCAGGTTTGATATCGAGCCGTTCATCAAGGGTAAGGAGTTTTGCCTCGTCATACAGCTGACAGGTGTGTGTGAGCCTGGGGCACCAGTAATCAATCTTCAGGCTTTATTCAGGGTTAAGTGAATTTTTTAGTGCAGTCGTGTCGGCAGCACCATAGACTAGTAGACCATAGTCTACAAGGGACATCGGAAGAGCAACAGCGAGCTGGAGCACATTTGGGAAGGCAGGTTCTATGGCGGAAGAGGATGCCAAGCCGTGTGTTAGTGGCGGATGTTAGTGCATCAATGTGGTTGTGAAATGTGAGGCTGAGTCGAAGGTAACCCGGTATTTGTAGGAGCAGACTTGTTCCAGTGGCTGTTTGGTACTAGGAAGGATATAGAGTGGGTGGTTGCTAGCTTTGTTTTGGGGGTGGGAAAAGAGCATAGCTTTGTTTTTTTTAAGATTGATGTCGAGTCTGCGCTCCTTAAACCAGGCTTCGGCAGTATTGAAAGACGGCTGTAGGGTGTCCTGAAGGGAGACGGGATTGCGGTGGGTGGCAAAAATGACAGCGTCATCTGCATACAGGAGAATTTTGCCAGGGCATGCACTGGGCAGGGTGTTCAGATAGAGTGAGAAGAGAAGGGGGCCCAGGATGGAGCCTTGGGGAACCCCAGAGTGAATGGGACGGGTATCAGAGAGTATCCCATTGATTTTAACACACTGTGATCGAGTGGCTAGATAGCTCGTGCACCATGCTAGGGGACCAGCCGAGAGACCAGTGTGGCAGAGAGCATTCAGCAGAAGAGGGTGGGAGACGGTGTTGAAAGCCTTTGAGAGGTCAATGAACACTGCACCAGCTAGGGAGCTGGTATCCAGGGAGGAGTGTAGGAAGTTGGAGAATTCAATTAGTGCAGTGCTGGTACTGTGACCAGCACGGAAGTCATGTTGCTCTGGGCATAAGATGTTACGCTTAGCCAGATATTCAGTGATTTGAATGGCCACCACTTTCTCCAGGGCTTTGGGGGGGGGGATGGAGATTGGCCGGTAGTTGTTGGCCGACGACCTGTCGCCCCCTTTATGAATGGGCGTGATTATGGCTGTTTTCCAGGTAGTGGGAAATTGTTCCAGGCAGAGCGACTGGTTAATTAGGCTGGTGAATGGGGCAAGGACTTCATCTAGCACCAGCCTGAGGATGCTGGGTCCAGTGAGTCACTGCCGGGACTGTTGCTATTCAAAGCTTTGATTAGGATGGGTCTGGCTTCCCGGGCAGAAATCTTGCGCAGATGGAAGCTGGGGTGCTGGAGGACAGGGGGAGGTTGGTTGGGGGGAGGGTCAAAGAAATTACTAGGGAGGACTGAGCTAAGGTCAGTGAAAGCGGTGTTGAGCCAGTTAGCTATGGTGGCAGGATCGGTGGAGGTAGTGCCATTACTAGTGAGCTGGGATGGGGCAGGGAGCGTGATTTTCCATTTAGTTGTTTAATATTATCTCAGAAAGTCTGGGCCGAACCCCAGGAGGAGGTAAGGGTGGCCTGGTAATGGTCGGCCTTGGCTTTCCGGACGGCCCAAGAGCACTTATTCCGGGCTGCATTGTAAGCCTGCCTATCAGACAGCCGACCCGTTTCAGTGGCAAGGTGCCAGAGGTTATCCCAATTTCTTAGTAATTGTAGAAGGGCAGGGCTAACCCAGGGTGCATTCTGCTTTTTGGATCGGATTTTGGTGAAGGGTGCAAAGAGATCACAGGCCATGTTGAAGGTGTGTGAGAAGAAGGCGAGGCAGTGTCAATGTCGGATGCACGATGAATGGGGACCAGTTAATCTGGGTGAGGAATAGTTTGTTTTTGCAGCCCACCAGGGCAGAGGCGCCCATGGAGGGTGGTCTGGGCTTTGGGTTTGGGATTGGGGACTGCCCAATGAAATAGGATAGGGGAGTGGTCACTTAGGGAATCTGGTAGGACCTGGATGTTTTGGATTTTTTGGGGTTGGTTGGTGATAATTACATCCAGAAGGGTGCTGGTTCCTCTCTTTGGGTTTATTCTAGTGGGCTGGGTGACGAGTTGCGTCAGGTCTTGGGTGGCAAATGAGTCTCTGATCGTGGAAGAGGAGGTGCTGAGCCAATTTACGTTAAGGTCCCCAACTAGGATTTGTTCCGCCTTATGGTGGAGGGAGGCCAGATAGTCAGTTAAAGATACCAGGGCCGGGTGCTGGTTCTTTGGGGGGAATGTAGGCAGTGGTGAGATAGAGAGGGCCCCTAGAGGGGTCCGGGGTGAGTTTGAGGGTAAGAGCCTGGGCCCCATTTACAATGGCAGGGGTGGGGAGTGCGTGTCCAAGTATTGTGTCCCTAGTGTAGATTGCACAGCCTCCCCCTCGTTTGCCTACTCGGTCCTCCCCGGTATAAGGTATAGCCTGGGAGGGAGACAAATGAGTCAGGGGTGGATTTGGACAGCCAGGTTTCAACCAGGGCTATGACGTCTGGTTGATGAGCCATGGCCCAGCACTGTAGGGCGTCAAATTTTTTCAGCAGGCTGCATATGTTCATGGAGGCTATTTGGAGACCAGTGGGCCGAGTGAGGTGGGTGGGAGGGGCAGGGCCTGGGTTGGGATGTATGTTCCCTGTCAGGAGCAGAAGGAGAGAACTGCTCTGGTCAGAGGGTGGCAGAAGGAGAGTTACGCGGGAGCGATAGGAAGAGAAGGGGTTTTGTAGCACAGGGGTTGGGTAGGTAGCACCGCAGAGAAGGCTTGAGTGATCAGATGCCCCAGGAGCGGGGGAGGAAAGGTAACATCTGGATGGGGGTGAGGTGAGAGGAGCATATGGGGTGTGTGGAGGAGGAGGGAGGGGAGGAACAGTGGTATAGGAGGAGGGAGGCAGGAGGGTAGGTAGGAGCACTAGAGTAGTGAGGCTGAGGGTTAACAGGGACAATAGGGTTGGTGGAAGGCAAGAGGAGGAGGAGAAGAGAGGCAGGTGGGCAGGAGGTGCACATGCATAATTGGTAAGGGTGAGAGAGTTGAAGTGAAGAAATCCTGCATAAGTAATAGACAGGTGTCCTAGCTGAGTGGTGGAACTGCTGACTAAAACAGTGAGGGTGCAGAGTTCAATGCCTGCAAAGGTAGCAAGAAAGAAGTGGTAAAACTTTATATTTTGGCAGGTTGGGAAGGGGGGTAAGAGACTAAAAGTCCTAGAAAGTAAGAATAAAATAGCTTGACAAAGTGGTTAAGAGGTAGAGCTATTGACTCTGATGGCAAGAGTATTGGGTTTGAGTACAGCTTAGGGACAGAGTGTAGAAAGTTTTTTAATTCAGAGAAGGAGGGAGGAAGGGTTAAGAGTTTGAAAGTAGAGAAAGATGTTGGCCTGGTTTGTTGACTTAGTGGTTAGGCAGTAGACTTTGGAATAAAGGGTACCAGGTTTGAGGCTGCCAGATGCTTAGTGGTAGGCTGATGAGAGGAGTGAAGAAAGTAGATAGCAGAATGGCTTCAAAGGGAACTGCAGGGACCTCTAGTGGGTAGGGTCTGCAAACAGTTGCTAGGAAGGGGTGGAGAGTTGAAAGAGGAGCTAGAGTGGAGAGTGCAGCAACCTCTTGTGGTTGGTGTCTATAAACTGCAAATGGGAAAGTGGACACTTAGGTAAAAAAAAGGGGGGTAGGTCAGGTGATGTGACATGTGACCTGCCAGCAGCAATAAATGAAGTGCCACACAACAGTCAGGCTGTAGTGCAGGACACTACTTCTTACAGGCTCTGGCAATCCCCAAGTTCAGGCTCTGCTGCTGGGCAGAGTAGTGAGACTTGAACAAGGAAGGGGCAAAATCAGGTTAATTAGCTTAAAGGTTATATCAATCAAGCAGTTGTGCATGCGCTTTGAGTCCTCCCACACAGTCCACCTCTGGGTACCCAGGTGGAGAAGAGATGGGCTAGCCAGGACCGTTGCCCGGGGTTGCAGTTGGTTGGGGCCCTGTGATGGAAAACACAATATGCACAATACACAATATTTGTAATCTGGAGCCAGAGGGCTCAGTTTGTAAAGAAAACGAAACAAGACAATCAGAAGACACACTCAGATTTAGCTGTTGTTGCAGGAGCTACCCTGGTATTTACTCACGATACCCAAGACTGGACACAGGCTGTATGAAATCGAGACTGCAGGTGGTTGATCTGGAATGCCAGGAGAAGCAGGGCCCACCACAGTCGCAGGCGTCGTTCTTGTTCAGGCGTGGAGCAGGGGCTGATCCCCAGGCAGGTCTCTCATCGATGGCTTCTCTGTGCAGTGGGTAGTCTGGCTGGGCCAGTCTGGCAAGGCACAGACCGCATGGAGACAAATTCGGATGCAGTCCGTTTTGGGCTGGATACAGCTTCCAGCAAGCAGAACACAGTTCACACAGTGGGGAACTAACTCACAACCCACTAGCAGCTCATTGCACATTTACATGTACGGGAATTCTACTGTACCAGGCAAAGCGCTCCCCGGTCACAATCGCAAAGTCTCTGCACACACCGGGAGCTTAGGGGTAGCTGGAACTCCTGACAGGCCGATCGCATTCAGCAAAATCTTCGGACTTCTTCAAGTTGAGCCTGGTCTACTTCAGTAGCTTGCTTTAGTCACACAAACTTGGATTTAGTCCACAATAATTTTCTTCTCTCCCTCTCAGGAGCAGCAGGCAGGCATGTAAGCCAAAAACTCAGCCTTTTCACAGTTCTCCCATGCGAATCCACTCAGGATTGCTGCTCAGAATCACTTCAGCTCCTCTCATTTCACTTCCCAGCTCAGAACTAACTGAAAGCTGCCAGCAGCCTGGGACTTCCCCAAGATCCAAAAGGTTTGGTTGGCTGATTTGGCTGTCAGTCAAAGCAAGAGCTCCCCTTCAGTTGCAAAAATGCAGAAAAAGTTAAAAACTACAATTCCTACAGATTTTGACTTCAGACAGCTCCTGTAGTCTGGCTACATTTCAGGTCCCACCAGAACTGATTGGTCCAATTTGCAGTCCAGGACCAAGATAGTGGAGACAAACAAAACAGTCCTTGCTGCAAAGAATGCATGTTAGACAAACTACATTACCGTTATCACTCTAAATGATTTTCACCAAAAAGTTACATCTTTCAACAGAGCTCCATCTCAGATTACTTATGCTGCAATCAGGCAGCTCTTAAAAAGACAGTACACAGAGGCTATACAGGCTCTGGTAGTCACATTTAAACTGCTAAAATGCAGGACACCAGCCTGGCAGTGAGCATTTAGGCAAGCTCAAGGAAGACTTCTTGGAACCCCCATTTGTAGGGGGTTACACCCTGTTTGCACCTTTGCAATCCTGACTGTTTTCCTGCCTTTCTTTGTTTTATTAGATACACTTCCTGCCCTCCTCCTCCCTCTGTGTTTCCTTGTACCTACTGAATGCCAGCCTTTTCGCTTTTACCTTCCTGGTTACTTTCTTTGAGAACCATAGTGTTTTTTGCTTCCTCTTGCTTTTGCTTAATTGCCTAACGCAAAGGTTAGTTGCCTCCTCGATGGCTCGTTTCAGATTCGCCCACTGTTCCTCTATACTCCCTCCGTCCTCCCCCTCCAACAGGGCTTTCCAGAGACATTTCCCCATCTTTGCAGTTATTTCACTACTAGTAACATTTGTAGTAGTCAGTGCAACTCCATATAAGGTAATATTGGAGAAAATGGCACAAGGTATACCTGAGCCAAGTAACAATTTAATATACATAATAGTTTAGTTTTAGATTTTATTTCTCGAAGAAGCCTTTAGGCAGGTGCCTATTTTCAAGGGGTCAGAGTCAAGTACAAGACTGATGCATACAGTTTACCCATGTCGGTGAAAAACATGTTGCTGATGCTGACTATGGCATTGGCAACGTGTCACCTGGCATTACAGCACCAGGCATTATGTTTCCCGGGAGTTAAGGCGCCAAAGCGCCCTCCTGGGAAACAGCCAGTTTTTGCAGGGGACATGCCCTGGAGGGGGTAGAAACTGTGTGCGGGCAAAGGGGGACAGGAATGAGGAGTGATCTAAATTCAAGATCGCTCCTTTCAATGTCACCCTTGTTGTGGCACTGCAATTGCGGCAACAAAAATCAACTCGCCATCCTAATGGTATACTAATGCATATAGCTATTGGTCCAGGGTACAGTCATAAATACAAACATTGAGATTCATTAACAAAGCAGTATGTACATTACACCAGTATGTTTATAACAGGAAGCAGGCTATTCACCAGGGTGCAGTATATATAAGATACTTTGTCAGATTACAAGGCAGGTAATTTATAGTGTAACCCCCAGGTGGCGCTATCCCAAGGGCTACTACCCCTGCCTGCTTGACTACTGACAGGTTGAGGGGCCTAGGTTCTATGGTGGGTGCCTCCACCCAGAGGTCAGGGTTTGTAGTGGTTAGACTAGCTTGATCACAGCCCTCTGGGACACCGTGACCCCCTTTGGTTCCCTCTAGTGGCTCACACAGTACACAGGAGTTACAGCCCCAATACCCCACGTATTCACACTGTTCACTCATAAAGCACCACTTACGCTTGAGACTGATTCTGCAGCACGTCTCTGAGAACCCCCTGTAAAATAATGTTTAACAACATACACAGCGAAATACAATACTGTTTGCATAAGTACCAACACCACAGACAGTATATAGTATAACAACAACAAATCTGATTTATTTAGGGGGCAGTAACACAGGAGGGGGAAATCAGGTTAATTGGCGGCATTAAATCACAGTACTGTGCACACATACAGGGTCTTAAAAGTCACACTCTGGGTACCCAGGTTGGGGGGGGCTAGCCAGGTCCATTGCCCGGGTTGGCCGGCAGGTGCAGATGGATAGGGCTCTGTAGAAGAAAATATATGCAGAACACCCAATTGTAATCCGGAGCTGGATGGCTCAGTCCATGAAGCAAAGAAACAACAAGAATTAGATGACACACTTGTGATTGAAAACAGGCTTCAGGGGAATACCCTGATTTGTACTCACAATACCCAAGCTGAGAACCAGATGGTGGATGTTCTTCTGGATTATCAGAAGCAACAGGGCATGGAGACAAGGTCCTTGAGACTGGACCCCACTGCAGTTTATAGCAAACAGATTTAGTCCGAGACAAGCTGGGGTTTGCTTCCAGCTTCACACACACAGCACAACGCACAGGGGATTGGAAATAGCGATTCCCCACAAGCACTACACACATTCATATGTAAAAAGAAAGTACTATACCAGGCAGGCTGCTCCTCGATCCTGATCGCACTTACTGCAAAATACCTGGGAGCACACACAGCGGCTTCAGTTCCTGACAGACTGAGCACGATTCAGCAATTTCTCCAGTCTTCTACAGGTTGAGCCTGGTTTCCACTCTTCAGACTTCCTTCTTTCTCCTCACAAATCGGATTCAGTCCAAACTGGCACTTACAACGGATGCAGACCGAACCTCAGGGCCTCACACGCACTTCCCGTGCGAAACTATACACCGCAGAAGCACAGAGCTCCTTCTCTCTTCACTGTCACCACTGATCTGATCTTTCCAGTAACAGAGCCGGGCATTTCCTTTGAGTTCCTCCCAGTTCGGTTGGCTGATTCGGCTGTCACTCATAATAGAACTCCCTCTGTTAGTGAAAAAAGGTGCCAAGGTCAAAACTACATTTCCCAGAGTCACTGCCCATACAATCCCCTTGTGGCTGGCTCAAAATTGAGAGTCCAAGTTCTGATTCGTCCACAGGCTCCATTTTAGGGTCTCCCTATCATCCTGATTGGTCCAAGTCAGCAATTCAGGACCAAAATGAAAGTGCTACATTGAAACAGTTCATGCTGAAATGAAGACAGGTTAGACAAACTACATTTTCTCAGTCACTCTAAATGATTTCTGGCAAACAGTTATATCTTTCAACAAGGCTCCCTCTGCACATGTAGCGACAGCAGAAACGGAGCGAGTAGCCAGCAGCTCGGGCGGGATTCGAGCCTTAAATACACTGTCCCCCCATACAAATGAATTAAGTCTGCAAGCAGACAGCTCTTAAAGAGACAGTACATGGAGGCTCAAATAGCACTCACTTGGAACCACATTTAAACAGCTCAGACACCGAACACCGCCCAGACTTGGAGCATTCAGGCAAGCTCCTGGAAGACTTTTGGGAACCCCCATTTGCAGGGGAGTTGCAATAGCATTTACAGATTCCAGATGCAGATAGTGAGGTAAGCAGCCATGTTTTAAATGACATAATTGAGTCACCCCCTCAATACAGCATCTGTAAGGTCATTCTAGTGCTTGGCAAATCTGTACAAGAAGGAGTTGTGTCCCAATGCGGTTCTCCTCATGGGTAGCAGCAATGAGAGGCTTGCTATGCCTGTAGTAGCAAACATATTGTCAATATAGGTAAACATAGACAGGAGGCCTGGAGAGAAAAAGACCAGCAAGGCTTTATTGCCTATGACCAGGGTGCGGTAAAGAACCCTTGAGCTGAAGTTCGGCAAGTTCAGCTTAGTATATAGGACACATGTATGGGTATCTAAGGTTAAGCACAATGTGGAAGGCCCTATTACGCTGCCCTCTTACCCAGGCCAGCACTCTGTCCTTAGCAGACCCATAGACCACAATACCACAGTCAATGATATTTGTGACAAAGGTTTGGACAAGGAGTTTTTTAACCTCTGTTAAGAGGTTACTTTTGCGTCTATATAGGAAGCCAGTTATTGTGTTCACTATCTTTACTAGGTGGTCTACGTGGTCAGAGAAGGACATGGCACTGTCCAGGAGCAGGCCAAGGTATTTGAAGGTTTCTACCTGCTCAAGCATGACACCAGTGGTGGTAGACATTGTAAGGCCAGAGGAGAGGTCTGCCTCATTATCACTTCCAAACAGCATACATTTTGTCTTCTTCACATTTATGACTAGAAGGTTGCTGGCTAACCAGGCCTGGACCAAGTTAAAGTTTTGCTGGATCCTTAGCCTCAGACAGTCCAGGTTCCTGTCATTAGAGAAGATGCCAGCCATCTGCATAAAGAATTCCATGGGAGGATTTGCAGACAGCAGGTAGATTATTTATGAATAAGCTACAGTAAATAGCAGGGACCCCAGTATAGAGCACTGAGGACACTAATATTGGCTGGTCTGTCATCCGACAGGGTCTCCCTGCATTTAGCTGCCTGGAAACTACCATCCTTAAACCAGCTGGCTGTATCCACCAAAAGGCCCAGATATAACAACTTATGACAGAGGAGAGTATGACTGACAAGATCGAGTGCCTTTGTTAGAGCTATGTACTTAGATGAAGCTAGCTCTCCATGGTACAGAGCATTATGCACTGTCTCGGTGAACTCCAATACAACAATAGTGCTGAAATTCTTCCTGAACCCATGCTACTCTTTGGCCTGTAATTCATGCTGGCTAAAGAACTCCACTAGCTGGTCATTCACAAGCCTCTCCAGTGTTTGGATAAAGCAGGGAAGATGGAGATAATTACACTATTCAGTGTAGGTCCAAGGGCAAAATAGGAAATTAAGGACAGGTGCAGGTGTGAGTGTTGTGCATGTGGAGACGAGCCTTCAGAGCAGCAGGAATAGAGGCAGCAGGAATGGTAGATTGGAAATGATTCTTCCTTTTCTTCATCTTCTTCCTCTTCTTCTACTTCTGTTTTTTTGTACACCTCTTCAAATCACTTTGCAAATGAGACATGCAACAAAACAAAAATATTACATTACATGGACAGTCAGATAGAGAATGTAGTGTATGGAATCCTGTCTCCATTAGTATTCAAATCCTCAGTTTGTGAGTTCAAGTAAAGACCTCTAGGGAATTCTGGGAGGGAGGTATCAGGCATTTAGTCAATAGGTCAGTATAATAAGCAATGATAGGAATGCATGTATCCTCCTCTGATAACATAACAAACAAAGTATTCAGTAGAAAACTAGACGGCAGCATGGCTTCACCATCACTGTTGGGTTCTTTCAAAAAAATGCCACAATGCAAGCAGGATAAAAGTCAAAAAACTTTATTGTGGACACCAGCACCCTGATGTATGTGCCCTTCCCCGAGAACAGCCAAACGTTTTTGTGCTACTACTGTGCTTTCTCAAGGCCCGTTGTTTGTTTGCAGCCGCCTGTCTTGTTTGAAGTATTCAGTACAACTCAAGCTATGTGTCTCAATATCTGGAAGCTACCAATATTACAGAGACCAGCTGGGGGCCAGGCACATCAGGGAGGCGGATGGGGTCAGATCCTAAGGGTGGCGTGGGCTGCCTGGTATTTGTGCACACACCGCTGGCTGACCGAGGCGTGGCAATGATGTCAGCTTTGAAGACAGCCACACACCCACCTGCACTTCTAGACAGAGGAAAGGATGTAGCCACGGTAAATCTTATTCATGAAGTGGGGGATGGGTGATCTGTGGAACAAAGAAAAGGGAGTAAAAATGGAAATAAATAAGTCATATCCATAAAAATGTTGTGATTCAGAGTTATGACACCATGAAAAGCTTAATTCATAGCTTGTAGAATTATCTTTTATTGTTACGATGATTCACAACCAAAAGATGCACATGTCAGGAATATGAATGGCGAGTGAGGAATCCGTGATGGCACCTGTTTAACAACACATCATGAGAGGTGCCCTTGCAAACAGCTCAGAAATGGGAGGGAAACAGAAGGAACCCAAAGCACTAATCCATCACACAAGAGAAAAGATGTGAAATCATCTTCCAGCTCTGATGTTCCCAGTTTCTAGGCTGCTGTTCTCGGGGCAGCACCCTTTAGCTCCTCTTCCAGCTTACTCTTATTGGTGGATTTCGTCCACTGGCAGTGTTGCCCCCAGGGCAGCACCCTCGCGCTCCACCTCCCACCTATCTGTATTGGTGGATTTTCTCCCCTGCCCCCAGGGCAGCAACATGTAGCTGTTACTTCCCACAGATCTGATTGTTGCAAGTCTGAGAAATTGAACGCTTTAAGTGTACATGAGAATGTTATGGAAATGCTCCCCAGCAATGTGTACCTGCTTGTCTTTGAATATATCGCCCCCACCATATTTCCAAGGGCAGATAGAGATTTACAGTTACAGAACCAGTTTTTTTTCTTGGTGTGTGTGTATGTGTGCGGGGGATTTATGGCATATAAACCTGACAAAAGTTGAACATTTCAGAGGACGGTGTTATTGTTCTGAAGTTAGTGTGACCGACTTTATTAATTTGCTTTTCTGAAGAAGAGATTTTTTTTCATTTATTGAAATCTTGGATGACACCTGTGAGCGGATGCTCGTTGAGAGGTTCCACGTCAGATACGTTAACACAAGAAGACAAAATATAGTTACAGTAAATTATACATACAGAGAACAAAAAATTCAACAATTCATGGCTTGCAGTGACAATAGTTACACAAATTGTGCTAAGGCATAGTACATGGTATGCCAGCATCCTGCCCGAAAAGAGAGGCAGAGGCAGGGAAGGGCAGTGGGAGCTGGGATAGGAAGGGCAGAGGGAAAGAAAAGAGACCAAGGGATAGGGGTGGGAGGCAAGTGCCAGGGCAAAGGGGTGGGAGGCAAGTGCTTGGACAAAGACTTAACTTGGCGGGTCAGGAGTTGGAAGTGCTGAGGCAGACTAAAGCTGTGGGTGCAGACTAGCGGGACACCTACAGGTACATTGTCGGTGAGGTGCTGACAGAGTTTATGCTTAAAGGAACAAAGGGTTGTCGCTCTGGCTATGTCAGGTGGTAGGCCATTGTCCACAGAGGGGCCTGGTGAGCAAAGGATCGTTGGGCCATAGTTGTGCGGCAACTGGGCACATGGAATACTTGTGTAGTCGAGCTCCTGGTGTGCCTGGCATTTATAGGTGATGATAAAAGGCTCAGAACTTCTTGAGGAAGTAAGTTGAGTGAGACCTTTTGCGCGAGTAGGTAGGTTTGATAAAGTATTCTGTCCTTCAATTGAAGCCAGCCCAATCGCGCATAAAGCTCACAGGTGTGGGTGAGTTTTGAGGCATTAGTGAGCAGGTGGCAGGCTTTGTTTAAGGCTGTTGAGAGGCGTTGGAGCGCTGTGTCAGTAGTGGAGCCATAGACAGCTAGGCCATAGTCAAGGAGATGAGTGAACTGTTAATTGCCAAGTTCTGAGCTTCACAGGTGAAGCAATGGCTGTGAATGTAGAGGACACCGATCCTGGTGTTAAAGGCTTTGGCCATGATGTCAGTGTGCTGTGTGTAAGACAAGGCAGTGTCCAGTGTGATTCTCAGGTATTTGAAATGGGACACTAGTTCCAGGGTGTTACTGGAGTCATTTTGAATTGCCAGGGGATAGCCTTTTAGCTTGTTTTAGGCAGTGGCGAAGAGCATGGTCTTGGTCTTTTTATAGTTCGTGACCAGTTTTTGCTCTTTGAACCATTTTTCAGCCACTGTGAAACTGCTCTGAAGGTCGTATTCCGGAAGTGCAGGGCTGAGGTTGCTAGTAAAGATCACCGCATCATCTGCATAGAGGAGCATGTGGCTATTGCAAGCAGCTGGGAGGTTGTTTAGGATGATACTGAAGAGTAACGGACCGAGTATAGATCCTTGTGGTACCCCTGATCTGACATATCGACTTTCTGATAGGATGTCCCCGATCTTTACTTGCTGTGATCGCAGGCTAAGGTAGCTACAAAACCATGCTACAGTTTCTAGGACTAGCCCTATGTCCAAGAGCTGTTCAAGGAGGAGGGCATGATGGACCGTGTCAAATGCTTTTGATAGGTCAACAAAGGCTGCCCCTACAATGTGCCCTTTGTCAAGAGCATTATGTATGAATCCGATAAATTCCAGGAGAGCAGTGATGGTGCTATGGCCGACTCTGAAACGATGTTGTTCTGGGCATAGGAACTGATACTGATTGAAGTACTCCACCAGCTGGTCAGCCACAATCCTTTCAAGGGCCTTGGAGAGTGGGGGGGAGTATGGAGATTGGCCTGTAGTTGTTTTGAAGAGAATGGTCACCACCTCTGTGTACCGGGGTGACCGTGGCAGCTTTCCAGATGTGGGAGAATTTGGAGTGGCAGAGGGATAGATTAATTATCTTTGTCAGTGGACCAAGTACTTGTCCTAGTGTTAGTTGAAGAAATGTTAGGTCCAGAGAGTCCCCACTGTGCCTTGATTTGCTGAGAGCTTTTTCAAGGTATTTTCTAGCAGCGGCTTTGGAGACCAGTTTGAAATGGAAGAGTGGCCGGTTTGATCATGCTGGAGTCTTCTCACTGACCCCTGGAGCAGGGGTATTGAAGAAGTTCATCGGGAGCACACTACTAAGATCTGAGAAGGTGAGGTTCAGAGAGTTAGTGATGAGCAGAGGGTCCAAGGTAGGGATGTTCTCAACATTTAGCATGGCTGGGGCTATTTTGGGGTCCTTCCCAGTGATAGCATTTAGATTTGCCCAGAACGATTTGCTGCTATTCCAAGTGTTTGTGAGTACTTCCTTGTAGAATTTGATTTTTGCCTCATGGACAGCCTTTTTATACCTTTGGATGTTAGTTGGTGTGCCATGTGCCCATGCTGTTTGCCAAAGTTGGTCTTGCATTTAGTTGCGCCAGTAGTTACAGGGTAATCCAGGGATTTATAGGTCCTCTGGTTTTTCTCTCTGTGACAGGAGTGTGTTTGTCACAGGCCGCACTGAATTTTGAGATATAGAGATCTAGTGTGGTGTCCACATCCGTGGTTCCATACAGGCCCGACCAGTCCTGCTGCTTTAGGTCGCCCTTTAGCTGCGGAAGGTGGCCCTTTTGGAGTAGGTTTTTTTTTTACGGTTCTGGCAGGGGGTTTGTGGTAGTTATTGTTCCAGAGGAAACTGACAGGGGAGTGGTCACCAGTGAGTCAGGGAGCACGGTGAGATCTGTGATGTGGGAAGGCGGTTCGAGAGAACCCAGTCCAGAAGTGTGCTGGTACCTGTCTTGTAATTGGTTTGAATCGCACATCCACCAGTTGGGAGAAGGTATCTTTGATAATGATAACAGCAGGTGAGACTCAGTTGATACTGAAGTCTCCCAACAGCATTGTTTCAGAGTTTAGGCTCAGCGTGCTGATGTAGTCCAGGAGGTTGTTGATATCAGGCGTGGTCTGCTTAGGTGGAATGTATACGGACAGTAGGGTGAGCACTCTGTGTGCTTCTAGCATTAGTTTGATGGCTAGTATCTGGAGATTGTCATTGCTGGGTGGTGACATATCCCTGGGGTGTATTTCTGGTATAAATGACACATCCTCTACCTATTTTTTTATGTGTCACTTTATTCTGAATAGACAAAACTTGGGAAAACTAATAAAAACAATGTATTTTGGTGCCTCAAGGTGTATATCTGTCTGCATCCTAAAGATCCAGACTTCAAGGGTTCAAACCTTAACCAGGGATAATTTTTTTGTGCTTTGTGTCAAACTGAATTGTGAGCATTTAATCATATAAGTGTCATAAATCATTGCCTCTTTTTTAATATTGCTAAATTAAGACAGACGTAGGTGAGAGAATATATTTTACTTATAAACTGTAATAAATGGGGCAGTGCCATGATGATTGGTTACTGGCGCTGCCCCGGGGTCAGTGCCATGATGGTTGGTTTCTGTTGGCTGCCCTGGGGCAGTGCCTGTGTAATTGGGTCCCATGGGCTACCACTGGGACAGTGCCTGTGTAATTGGTTCCCATGGGCTGCCCTTGCTTTTGTTAGTTTTCCCAAATTTTGTCTCTACTCAGAATTAAGTGACACATAAAAAAAAAACATCCCTGCTCAAGGCTCGAACCCTTGACTGCTGGATCTTTTGCATGCTGACATACATATTAAGCCACATAAGCATAGTGAATTTAGATAGGATTTCAAAATGTGGTCACTACACTATATCTATCCTTCAGAAAAAGGCAATTTTTCCCTGGTCAAGGTTTGAACCCTTGACCCATGGATTTGTAGCATGCTAACATACCTATTGAACCATTGAAGCAAACTGAAGTTTTATAGGATTTTCAAGTCCAGTCATACTACTCTGTATCTCTCCTTCAGAAAAAGCAAATTAATAAAGTTGGTCACACTAACATCAGAACATAACACTGTCCTCTGAAATGTTCAACTTTTTCTCAGGTTTATATGTCATTAATCCCCCCCCACACATACACACCAAAAAAAAAAAAAATGGTTCTATAACTGTAAATCTTTATCTGCCCTTGGAAATATGGTGGTGGTGGTGGTGGGGGGGGGCAATATATTCAAAGACAAGCAGTACGCATTGCTGGGGGGAGTATTTCCATAACATTCTCATGTACACTTAAAACCCTCAATTCCTCAGACTTGCATTGCAACAATCAAATTTGTGGGAAGTAACGGCTACATGTTGCTGCCCTGGGGGCAGAGGACGAAATCCAGCAATAGGGATAAGTGGGAGGCGGAGTGCGAGGGTGCTGCCCTGGTGGCAGCACTGCCAGTGGGCAAAATCCACCAATAGGAGTAAGCTGGAGGAGGAGCTAAAGGGTGCTGCCCTGGGGGCAGCGCTGCCCCGAGAACAGCATTACAGGAACAAATCACACTCGAGCTGGGCCTGGACTTTTTGTTCCCTGGGTGAATAACCCTGCACTTTTTGGCACTGAATTTCAACTGCCAAACCTTAGACCACTTCTCTAACCTCTGTAGATCTGTCTGCACCTCCCTGATCCATTTGTTGTAGTCTACCCTGACAACAGAGCTTTATGTCATCTGCAAAAAGACACAGCTTGCCTTGGATGCCCTCTGCAGTGTCATTGATGAACATACTGACGAGGACAGGACCCAAGAGAGAGCCCTGCGGCACCCCACACATGATTTCCCTCTTTTCTGATTTGACCTTGTTTACCACCTCCCTCCACTGTCTCTCCTTCAGCCAGTTTCCAAACCCTTCTAACTGTGTCCCTAGCCATGTCCAGGTCCTCCTGCTTCCTCAGCAATCTTCTGTGTGGCACCAAGTCAAACGTCTTGCTGAAACTGAAGTAAATCTACAATGTGGCCTTATCTACCAGCTTTGTTATCTAGTCAAAGAAAACTTTCAGGTTGGTCTGACAAGACCTCACTGACACAAACCGCTGCTGTTTACAAACCTGCAGACCGTTACCCTCTAGGTAATCCACAAGACCTCCCTTACATAAACTAATGCTGTTTACTAACCTGTATACTGCTGCTCTCTAGGTAATCCACAAGGTCCTTTGACCAGTGACGCCATCAGTTTACCCACTACAGAGGTATGGCTGACATATTTTAAATTCCCTGTTATTTTTGTCTCCCCCACAAACACACACTTGTGGAGCGGAACTATGTCCACTACTTGCCAGTTTTTGAAAACTACCTCTATCTGAATTGAGCTATTGAATAGTCCTACTAGGGGTTCAGCAAGTTTGGGTGCATCCCAGCCAGCCTGGAGCCTTATCTACCTTTAGGGCTTCTAGCCCTTCTGGACCCTTTCTTTAGTAAAGACTGCCTCATTTCAGGAATGCCCTGACAGCTGCCTTGATGCCACTTTGTGGCAGGGCCGCTATTTCCCTTGTGAACACAGAGCAGAAGTAATTGCTAAGGAGACTGCTTTTTGTTAATCTTTTCTATAACCTCACCCCTTCTTGGGGCCTAACAATACTCCTTTGTGCTTCTTTTTTTTCCCCTTAATATATCTGAAGAATTGTTTTTCCCCACCCATGACCCACTCCGCAGTACGCAGCTCCATGTCGTACTTTGCCTCCCTGACTGTCCTCTTAGTATCTCTAGTTCTCATTTGGTACTCTCCCCATTCCTCCTTCCCCTGATTTTCCTTATACCTGGTGAAAGCCTTTTTTATGGCCCTCACTGCTTCCCTACCCCTTCTGAGAACCATATTGGTCTCTTCAACCTGTTTCATTTTGTAACAATTTTTCATGCATGACTTCGTTGTCTTGAGAATGGTCCCTTTGATTGCCCCCACCCTTTTCCTCTACACCTCCAGTGCTGTTCCCCTGGTCAGTTTGCTTCAGACCAGCTCCCTCATCTGGGTGAAGTTTGCTCTTCTGAAATCTAGGGCTTCAGCTTTTGATAAGGGCATTCTGGTCCCGAGGGCCTGCCTGAACAAAAAGGAGTTATGGTCACTAGACCCCAGTAGCTCTCTGACCCTCGCTCCACCCACCATCAACAAGGTGGTGAGCACCAAACTGAGAATGGTCACCTGTCTAGTGGGTTCCTTAATCAGCAGGCTGCCCTGCAATGTATCCAACAGGGCTTGACTTCTGGTGTGCCTGGCTGCTGGAATGTCCCAGTCAATATCTGGCTCAGATCACATACCACCACCACTTTCCCCTTCTTCAAGCCCCTTGGCAGCTCTTCCCCAAGCTCCCTATTTCTCTCTTCCCCTTGTACGTGTGGTCTATAGATCACCCCAACACGTATTTTCTTGCCTGAGTGTGCCATGAGGTGAACCCACAGAGACTCAGTTTACTCTTTTCTTCTCCTGACGTTTCTATCCTCCGCAGCCTCCATGCCCTCCCTGACATGCAGGGCCACGCCCCCTGCCTTTCCCTCTATCCTGTCTAAAGACTGTGTAATTCGGGACTGATAAGTCCCAGTCATTATTCTCTGTGGCCCAAGTTTCTGTGATGGATACTAGGTCCATCTTAATGTCTGCCACCAATGCCTGGAACTCACTGATTTTATTCCCAGACTCCTGGCATTAAGGCAGACCTTCCAACTAGCTTCAGATACCCTTTGCTGTTTTATGGTCCTACTCCTGCATTCTTTCCCATTCTCCTTAACTTCTGTTTTTTCTTGCTGCTTGTGACATTGAGAGCTTCCCCCTTAGAATCTTTCACTGCTCTTCTTTGAACCTTAACCTTAGTTTTACCCAACTTACAGCTACCAGTCCCATGTATAGAGTAAACACTAGCTGGGTCCCCCTTCCTCCCTTTACCATGGTTCCCTTAGCCTCTGGGTCCTCTGCAGTCAGTTTAACTGTCCCATGTAGACATCAAACGTCTGCCACAGCGCACTGGTCCCCTCTCTTGTCAGGCGAAGTCTGTCACCTTTGAAGAGCCTCCTGTCCCAGAAGTCCCCCAGTTCCCCACAAAGTGGTACCCTTTCTCCAGACACCATCCCCCTTAACCACCCATTTAACTCATCCACCTATTCCTTCCTTACTCTGTCTTTCCCTCCCGCCGTACTCCACATAGGGAATACCATGGAAAAGGCCAGGGAGGCCAAGTGTGCCTGCAATCTGTTCCCCAGTCTGCAGAAGTTCTACTTCAGTCTCAACAGGTTGGTTCAACAGATTGTTGGTACCCAAGTGTATCAGCCCCCCTGCTTCCCCCTCCCTCTCCGCTATCTTCCCTATTCTTTCTATATCCTGGGTGGCTGATGCACCAGGAAGACACCTGACCATCTCCACACCTCCTCCCCACTCCACAACCCTCTCTACTCCCCGATCATAAAATCCCCAACCACTAACTCTTCTAGCTGCCTTCTTCCTACTCTCACCGCTGAGTGCCACCAGATCATCACTTCCATTTCCGCAGACTGACTCAGAGTCCCCTTCCCCCCAGTGAAGTCAGGTACCTGAGTCTCCTCCAGGGATGCAACGCAATTTGTCATCAGGATGGCATACAGCTGGTTGACCTCCATGTGGCTGACACTGCCACCCTTCCCCCTCCCCACCACTTTCCCCATCAGATCAGTGGGCCTTTGGGGTCAGTGGGGATGTGAGGTGTGGTCTCCAGCGGAGCCAGTGCCACAGGAGAGATTTCTCTTTCCTTGCTGCTACCAGCTGAGCATGGAGCTCTGTAAGGTCCTGCCAGAGGGGCAGTGACCCCTCCTCCAGAGTGTTATCCTGGAGAAGAGTGCCCCACAGTGCCTACAACTGACTTGCTCCAAGCTGAACCTCATCCCTATAATGATCCTTATGATAATCCTTAGACTTTTGATACCAACCAGTTCTCCCTTACCTCTCTAGTACCCTTATGCTAGAACCACACTGGCCTACCCTATATATGGTCACCCACATAGGGACCCAATTGTTACTAGAGCATGTGACACACTTACTAAACAGCACAGGCAAACATAATAGGGTCACCTTGATAGGATGAGGATATGGTACAACACAACAAACCCAATCAAGCACACTTAACAACACAGGCTACCTACAGTGAAGCTCACCTGGATGAAACCTAATTCTGCAGAATTCTGCAGCAGAGTTACTGCAAGAAACAAGACAGTTTTAATGGCAGTTAATCCCTTTCTGTCATGCAGGAGACTGACACTGTGCTTCATCCTGGGAGACTATACTGTATATAGGGGTCAACTAGATACGGTGACGCTATTGTACAACACAAGCACACTAAACAACATAGGTTAGCTATATTGGGGTCACCTAGATAGGGTGGCCTTATGGTGCCAGTACTTATAAGCAAATTCAGCACAGTTAAACCAAGTTAATAACCCAGGTCAGCTTCTAATTAGTGTTACCTCTCTTCACAACATAGGCTATCTAAGCATTTGACTTACAGGAGTAGTTGGATGTTTAGTGGACTTACCCTTGCCAGATAGGATATCTGATCAGAAGGAACACCTTGAGCTGGTGTCCTGTGCAGAGTGTCCTGTGGACTCGCGGACTATCTGTTGATGCTCTTCATGTGCTTTTCAAGGCAGAAGTTCCACTTCAGATGTCTTCAAGTCAGAAGCTCCAATTCTGCTCTGTGCCATTCACACTCTGGGACATGAGCGTGATGGGACACAGTGGGAGATATTTTATGTAGGAGTCTCTGCTTCCTGCTTTCCCCTCAGCGGTTGATCATGGTCACGTGATGTCCTGGCTCAGAGGTCACCCAAAAATGGCACTCCTTCCTCTTTCTAAAAACAAAGCCTGCCAGGTCAGAATAAAAATGTCAACATGTCCCCTGATTTGCACAGTAGCTGAGCTTCAGGTGTTAACTGTTTCTGAGGAGGGGGGAGCAAAAGCTTGCTCAACTAGCTCCAAAATATTCCCTGATTTGCTCTGTAGACACAGATAGTGCTGCTGATAACTAAACTCACTGCTCTCCCAGGCTACAAATCTGTCCTCTGAAGATGAACTTTGCTGCTGTTTCTGGGGAGGGGAGCAAACGCTGCTCCACCAACCTCAAAATATTATGTCCTGCTGGCCCAGTGGTGCTGAGGGTTGAGGCGCCAGATGCCACACCATGCACCACACTGGTGACCCGGGTTCGGGAACGGAACTGGGTCACCTGGAGTCGACAGGGGGATGGAGGATTGAGTGTCTCAACGGATGCTCTCCTCCTTTGGGGTTGGGTTACCGGGGTGCTTCACGCACCCGATGTCCTTGAGGGTTGGTGGGAGCACCAACTTTCAGGGCATTGGTGGCTCCTACGGTGCCAGAGTCGTGGAGGGGAGGACACTGTTAGGCACTTGGCAGGCATAGTGCATCAGCACATATCCTGCCCAAGCCTGCATCCTCAGGGGATGGAAGGGACCACAAGAAAAGCGGAAAAACACCCCTCAGAAGTCCTAGATGATGGCCACTCTGGGCCATCCAGTCACCGATCCACGGGCAGACCCGCTGTGTGAGGTGCTTCACTGAGGGGAGGAAGGTTGGTCCTTCCTCGCTCCAGCCGGGGTTATCCGGGCACTTAAAGGGACCAGTGGAGTAGCTGGGGCACTCTGAGGCAGACTCACAACTGGGGCATGGATGGTATAAGAGGCCGAAGGAGTGGAATGATGAGGGCAGGTTAGGAGGGATAAAAGAAAGTAAAAAATATATATATACAAATCACACATGCCCCACAATGCAAAGCATCATGGGCTGCATATGCAAATCACCACAGAATGTTATGCTGGTCCAACTTTAAGCAGAATTGCATGGTGCGAAAGGCCTCTCACACAGTTTGCAAAGGGTGCTAACAGAAGACATAGACACGTGTTTCATTCCTACCAGGACTCAGGAACACTGCCTAAGGTAGCTGGTCCATTCCACTGGGGTGTCAAACAGACGAGGCATACTGATGAGTCCTGTAGGACGAAACACGTGTTCATGTCTTCTGTTAGCACCCTTGCAACTGTGTGAGAGGCCTTCGGCACCATGCAATTCTGCCTAAAGTTGGACCAGCATAACATTCTGTGGTGATTTTGCATATGCAGCCCATGATGCTTTGCATTGTGGGGGATGTGTGATTTTGTATTTTCTTGAAACTTGGCTCCCAGCCAAATGCCCTTTGGGGTAACCCTTGCTTCAGTGTTTACGCACAGAGGTTCTTTGTCTTATATATATATATATATATATATATATATATATATATATATATGTATTATGTCCTTTGATGATCTACTCTGCAGTCAAATGTAAATAATGCTGCTGGTAGAAACACTCACTGCTGTTCCAGGCTACTCTTGTTTCTCCATGCCCGCTTCCCCGATGGGATTCTTAGATTGGGTGTCGCGCTACGCACACATGCACACCACATACACCCTCCTTGGTATGCCAAGATCGGATGAGGAGGTGGGTCAACCAGGAGTCCAGGACCTCCCTGTGAACAGCTTGCTCAACGGAGTTTTCCTGCAATAAACTTGAACTTGAACAGTCAGGGCCTGGGAGTGCCAATACAGACTCCCATCCTAATGGTAGGGGGTATTTTTGTGATATCTTGCTCTGTAATGTGATAAAGCATCTGTTGGATTCAAGTTAAGAGACAGTATGCATGATCTTGTAAGAATGAACTATTAACTGTATGCAGCATACAAACCTGTTGCCCAGCCGCCAACCCAAATTAACTGCTGTACATTCTTTTTTGATAGCACTATGGAGTTAGCACGCACCTGTGTTGGAACCCCATACTATTTATCTCCGAGATATGTGAGAATAAACCATATAACAACAAAACGTAAGTCCTCTTCATTTTCATTTCAGCTGACTAGCACTTTGTCTTCCCAGCCCAGATGCCTTTTAAAGTGGTGTTACATTGAGTTATGTGGGATGGTTACTATGGGCCCACCATGGCCTTCTACCATCCTAATTGTCTTAAGTTCTTATTACGATATAGTTTGAATGGGGAGGGGTCGGAGCTAGCAGCCCGGGCATCCAGATGCATTTTACACAGCTCCCACATGGAAAACCCTTAAAATGTATAAAAAAATATTTTCTTAGTGATCAGATTACACTAAAAACTTTTGTTAAAGAAGACTGCTTCTACTTGTGCATTCGGAACTCCTTTGAGTGCAGACCAACCATGGGAAAATCGAATAATACTCCTAGCAACTCGCAGGATTTCTTTAAGCCTAAAAATCCTGGCAAAGATGTTGGGAAGGCCACGGAGGCTCCACTGAGGGAAACTTCTGAAGTTACACTGGTCTGTCTACAAAAGACAATTGAAAAGATGCATAAGTCAGTGGAACTTCTGAATACTAAATTCTATTCTTTTTCCCAGCATCTACAAACTGTGGAGCAGAGCATTGAGGTGCACGGAGTGGAGATTGAAGCAGCGACAAGTTCTGAAGGTTGGGCACTTGCTACTTTCTCTGGCCTGGTCACTGAGAATAAACTACTATGTATTTGCTTGGAACACTCTGAAAACCTAATAAGAGAAAGGAACGTTTGTATTAATGGACTTGCTGAAGGATTTGAAGGCTCCGAGCTGATGACGACCATCTTTGCCTGGTTGCAGGAGGCTCTCAGAACTGACCTGGCAGTAACGAAGCTGGAGTTGGAGAAATGTTATGATATAACTCCTCGCAAAGTACTCAATCCCACCACTTCTTGCACCCTACTGCTGCAATTTGCGTCAGTGCTTCACATAGACAAAGTATTGTCTGCAGCTTGCAGGACAAAAAAATCTCGAGGTGGATGGCAGAAAATTAAAAATGTACCCCGATTTAAGTTTTAGTACCAGGCAGTGACAAAAGAGCTTTGACGGGGAAACGCACGTTAAGGAGAATACAACATAGAGGATAATGTATGGTCATCGATGGTTAACCGTTTGTTAACCATTGAGAGGTTACTAGGTGACCATGTAAACCTTGGAGAGTGAAGCTCGAGAGGTTTACATCGCCATGGCAACCTTGAGATTAGTTAACAAAATGGTTAACCATCGATTTAATACTATACATTAGCTTTTATAGTATATGGTACCAAATTGCTTTTTTAGTAAAGAAAGCAGTCCTTACTGCTGTTTTTTCATGTCCCCACTGCTCTGCCCTCACCGCCGCGGCTGTTACAAGGCCGTCCGATCCAGCTGCACGCATGTCCTGACTGTTCCCGGTTGTTAACCCATCGATGTGATGTACCATCGATGGGTTAACAACATCGTGACGTCACATCGATGGTAAAACATTGTTATAAAAAGGTAGATTTCTACCTATAACAACGCTCTACCATACATTATATAGAGGTTAATGTATAGTCCTCATCGGTAACCGATCCACCCTTCCCTACATTCCTTCTTCCCCTACCCTCTTCCTCTCCCTATGACTCTGGCACTTCTTATCTGTTGTCTATTTTCTCGACAAATGCTGCTGGCTGCCTTGTTACAATGTTACCCTTGAACTGTATTAATCTGTACTCTATTTGCAATGTCCACATTGTTGTAATGCCTGTCTTGCTGTTCCCATAATTTGTATTTCTCTGGCGTGGAACCTTTGTAAAGAGCCATGGCTCAAAGGTATTGTAATCCTAGACTTGATAAATAAATAATAAAATAAGATCTGTTAACTGTCAAGAGGATGCCAGAGGCGACTGTATAGCCTCGAGAGCGAAGCTCGAGAGGTTTACATCGCCATGGCAACCTCGAGACGGTTAACAGTGAGACCGGTTAGCTTATAGAGGGACCATACATTATTTTTATAGTGTATGGTCCCACATAAAAGTAAACGACTGTTTACTTTATGACAAATAGTCACCGCGGCCCCGTTCAGTCCTTTCTAACCGCTGCGTTCATCCGCCAGTTCCCGTTTTAAAAAAGGCGCCAGATATACATATCCATCGCTGTTAGTTAATTATCGATGTGACGTGAGCATCGATAGGTTAACAACATTGCTACGTCACATCGATAGGTTAACAACCTTAGGAAATGATGATTTCCTAAGGTTAACAGCGTTCTACCATACATTATATACATTTTAGTTCTGTCTATCCTGCCAAACTTAGGGTGCAATATAAAAGGCAAACTTACATCTACTCGGACCCGAAAGATTTGGACAAACTGCTGGCCAGAATTGAAACTGAGATGCAGAGAATACAGGCTTTGGACTCGGACTCTGATTCCTGAAAGAATTCTGTTTGGACATCGGATCTGAACTTCATTAGTACTGGCTATCGGAAATTGTGTTATCATCTCCATATTGGCTTGGATCTGGCACTGTCACCCCTATGAAACTGTCTTAGAGATTGTGAGCTGTTGTTATCTTTTATAACTTTGAAACTGTCATAATCATTTGGGGTTTGGAGTGCTGAACTGCACCATTCCTGTACTTAAGATGGTGCGGAGGGCACAGAGTGTATCCATCGTTGAGGAAAACACTTTACGGCTCCAACTTTTATTCTTCGCATGACTTTGCAATAATGTTTGATTTGTTATAATATAAACACTTTTTCTCGAGCTGTAGAGATGTATTGGGGGGGGGCGGGGCGGGGTGGAACATTTTTACTTTGCCCTTATTGGGTTGTTTCTGTGTTGGGGGTTATTGTGGTGCATCTTTTCACCACTTTTACTATTAGCTACTGGTTGGGGGTGTAATGGGGGGCCTGCGCGGTCTTTTAGTACCGCAGAACATGAATTGTTATAGGTGCTAAATGTACTTTTTAAGCCAGGCTCTAGCCCATTAGCTGCAAAAGCTCCCTTTTTCTAATTTAGTATGTGACCTGAGTGATCAAATGTTTTTTGATCCTGGGATCCCCTGAGGATGTAACATTACGTGACTGACCTTGTATTCTGTTGTTTGTGCCACATACATTGCTTGTTGCCTCACATCATGGTATGATGATATTGTGCTAAATCATAAAAAAAATATATAGATTGAATACTTATACTTCACTGCAGATTAAAGGAGTTCTATTGGGGAGAGTTGAAGCCTCAACCACTGCACAGATCGGGGCTTCACCTCTTCGATCCCCCCTACAAGCACCATAACAAATTACTAGATTTTTATACCTCATCCCTCGTAAAATTCAGCAAAAGCTCCAGTGATGCAGGCATTTTGAACATGGTGCTCTGGATCCCCCCGGGATCTCACTGGTAATACCGTGATATGATGACGTGCCACTGTCCCTACCATTATAATGCACTTATGTATAGAAATAAAACTATCTATATATGTCCAATGCCAAGCACCATTTTTACTTAATTTGCCTGAATCCCATGGGTATGACAGGCATACCCATGGAATTAGGCAAATTAAGTAAAAATGCTGCTTGGCATTGAACATATATAGATATTTTTATTTCTGTACATAAGCGCATTATAATGGTAGGGGCAGTGGCGTTACATCATCTCACGGTATTACCAATGACATCCAGGGGGTTCCGGAGTATCATTTTCAAAATGCCGGTGCTATCAGAGCTTTTGCTGAATTTTACGAAGCCGATGAGGTAAAAGAATCTAGTAATTTGTTATGGTCCTCAGGAGGGATTGAGAGGTGAAGCCCGATCTGTACAGCGGTCAGGGCTTCAACTCTCTATTTAGTTCTCCTTTAATAAGCTTGCATTAGACTCACACTGATGACCTAGTGGTGAGAGCATCTGCCCACCCTGTGAGGGACCTCAGTTCATGGCCTGAGCCCAGGATCTCAGTTGTGACTAGCAAAAACTGGGCGCTGTCCCAAAGGGCATGCATTGCTTTATGGGTGGAGCTGCTGCATCTCTCATTATTTGTATGCCCCTTATGGTCCGGAAGGTTGGGAGCCAAGCAGCACAGACCCCACCTACTAATCTATTGTAACCTCTTCCCCAGTTCTCAGTGCCGGGCTTGGTGTGTGGCTGGATATGAAGTCAGTTCCAGCTCTGTGCCTGCATGTTGATGCAATGTGCTGGGCTTGCCATTAGGTACATGCCTTTCATCGAGACTGATAATTCTCCCACCACCACCATGCAATAAGTACTTTATTATGGTGAAACACTGAAGAGTAATAATGGGACAAAGTCAACACTGAACTGTTGTAAACCTAATGGTTTTAAGTGTTATATTTAAGAAGACACTGTACCTGCTACTTAAGGAGCCCCTGCTGTCATAGTAACAGTTTTGTGATGACAGAAGGGACTTTAGGTCCATCTCTTCCCCTACTGCTATGCAGCAGTCACTATATCTGATTTGAGTGTAACGCACCTCCAAGTTTATCACGCAGAATGCTGCACTTGGGAAAATTTCAGAAAACAACCTTTAGAGCCCATCTCCATAGAGCTCCACTCTCTTGCCTTAGAGCCAGAGGACCCCACAGGAACCAGAGCTTCTTAGGGATTAATTGCACTATGCTTCTGCCCACTGTATATAGCAGCGTGTAGGGCACATCTGGGTCAATGTCTGCCTCATCAGGGACCAGAACTTCTCATCACTCTGAATATTGTTTTGTCTCTAGTTCATGTAGCGTTCATCAGCATTTATGTGTTTATTTATTAAGATGTATTTTCATCAATTTTACTCTGTACCACTCGGTTCCATTTTAAACTCATTGTGACAACAGCTGTTACTTTTGATGTCATTGTAATTCGACACGGACCTTCTCCTCAGAATCCCAGAACTCAGGTTGGTGAGTGTTTTGCCTGTATTCATGTCAGACATTGCTTGGACTTCAGGCAGTGGTTAAAGGACAGAAAAGCTGAGGAGAGAGTCTTTAGGACCATTTGTAGGAGACAAGAAAGGCTCAAGGACTTGCTCTGTAGCACATCAAGCAAAAAGAGCCTTTATCATTTCTTATTCAAGTCCATGCCATGATGTGACATCGATGTGGACAATGGTGCTGACCTCAGTGCTGCGATGGGGTCAGTATTGTGCAGTGCAATGGTTATACTGTGCATAGTCCTAGTGTCAGTGCCCAGCATGGTATCATCATCAATGCTACAGTGTCAGTGCCCAGCATGGTATCATCATCAATGCTACACATGGCTTTGTCAGTGCCAAGCAGGGTCCCACCATGGAATCCTCATCATTGCCGAGTACGGTGCCAATGTCAGTGCCCAGCATGCCACCTCATCGGTACTGTGTGTATAATGTGGATGTCGGTGCTGTAATGGTGTTGGGTGTGATTCTGTGTTTTCTGCATTATTTTGTGTTACAATTTCATGCATTAGTGCTGACATAGAAACATAGACTTTGATGACATATAAGGACTGCTTGGCCCACCCTAGTCTTCCCATTTCCCTACCTATTGGATAAGCTGCAGATCCTAGTCAACCAGCAGCCTGCTTCCTCCTTACCCTATCCTAACCCCTTTTCCCCCCACTATAATTGCCTTATGTCATTCCCATGCATTCTTGAATCCCCCCCACTGTTTATGACCCCACAGCCTCCTCAGGAAGGCTGTTCCATGCATCCACCACCCTCTCTGTGAAAAAATACTTCCTCATTTTGCCCCTGAGTCATCTTCAAATTGTGCCCCCTTGTCCGTGTGCATCTCTTTTTCTGAAATATGCTACTCTCTTGGACTTTGTTGATTACCTTGAGGTACTTAAAGTTTTCTGTCATGTCCCCCCTCTCCCTACTTTCCTCAAGGGTATACATATTAAGTTCTTTTAGTCTCTCTTTGTATGGCTTCTGGTGCTGACCCTGCACCATTTTGGTTGCCCTCCTCTGGACTGTCTCCACCCTGTCTATGTTCTTGCAGAGATGAGGTCTCCAGAACTGCACGCAGTACTGCAGATGGGGTCTCACTAACTGTCTGTACAGAGGGATAACAACTTCCTGCTTTCTACTGGTGATGCTTCTCCCTATGCATCCCAGAATCCCCCAGCCCTCCTTACTGCCTTCTCACATTGCTTGCCTACCTTAAGGTCGTCTGATATGAGTACCCACAGGTCCCTTTCCATTTTGTTGTTGTTTTGTACCTCCCCATTGTGTACTCTCCCCTGGGTTTTTGTTTCCCAGGTGCATTACTTTGCACTTCTTTGCATTGAAACTAAGCTGCCATACTCTTGACCATTGCTCCAACCTTGCCAAGTCCCTTTTCATCCTTTCCACCCAATCTTGTGTATCAACCCTGTTGCAGATCTTTGTGTCGTCTGCAAAGATGCATACTTTTCCTTTCAGACCCTCTGCAATGTCACCTATAAAGACATTAAAGAGTACTGGTCCCAGTACCGAACCCTGTGGTACCCCACTAGTGACTCCCCTTCCTTCAGAGTGTACTCTGTTTACTATTACTCTCTGCATCCTGTTGTCCATCCAGTTTGTTACCCAGGCTACCACCCTGGGACCCACTCCCAGGCTGGTTGACTTCTTTGTTAATCTTTTGTGTGGTACTGTGTCAAATGCCTTGCTAAAGTCTAAGTAGGCCATATCTACAGCCCCTCCCTGGTCTACTACTACTTTGGTCACCCAGTCAAAGAAATCTATTAGATTCATTTGACATGACCTTCCCGCTGTGAATCCATGCTGCCTTGGGTCCTGTGCCCTGCTGGCCTCTAGGTACTCGACAGTTCTTTCTTTCAGAAGTGATTCCATCATTTTCCCTGCCACAGAGGTCAAACTAACAGGTCTGTAGTTTCTTGCCTCTGCTTTGCTCCCACTCTTGTGAAGGGGAATCACATCTGCCTTCTTCCAGTCCTCAGGTACCACACCATCCTCCCACGATTTGATAAAAAGGGCAGTCAGTGGTGTCATTAGGTCTCCCCTTAGTTCTTTTAAAATTCTGGGGTGAATCCCATTAGGTCCCATTGCTTTGTCCACCTTGAGTTTTAATACTTCTTTCAGGACCCTTTCTTCTGTGAATGAACTGGTATCGACCCCCCTTCTCAGAGTGCTTCTATTGTTTGGTTTAGGTACATCCCCTCTTCTTCTTCTTCTTCTTCTTCTTCTTCTTCTTTTGTGAATACTTAGCAAAAGAATTCATTCAGTATCTCTGCCTTTTCATTGTCGCTCTCTGCCCACCTCCCTTCCCTTCCCCTTTATTAAGCCTCACTATCCCTCCCCTGGTCTTTCTGCACTCTCTAATGTATCTAAAAAGGTTTTATACCCTTCTTAACTGAGCTGGCTATCTTTTCCTCAGTTTGAGCATTTGCTATTCTGTCTGCCTTTCTCGCTTCCCTCTGCTTTAACTGATACAGTTCTCTGTCCTGCTCCTACTGTGATTCCTTATACTTCCTGAATGCTATCTTTTTCTCCCTAACCTTCTTTGCCATCTCTTTTACTTTGTTTTTTTCTTTGTTAGTTTCACACAAAGGCTTGTTGCCTCTATGGTTTCTTCTACAGAAATAGGCCACTTTTCCCTTGAAACCTCGAAACAAGCTTGTACAGCCACTTTTCTCTTCTACTGACTATGGCGATGTAATCTATTCCTCCACCACTCCTGCAAATCTAAGTAAACTGGACATCCTTTATCACCGTGCGTTACGGTTCATTACCAACTCCCCTTACCGTTCGCACCACTGTGACTTATATGCAGCTGTTGGTTGGACATCCCTTACTACTAGACACCTGCTCCATGCTGGGCTATGGACTCTTAAACTGCTCCTGCAGAAATTGCCAAGCTATCTCTCTTCCCTTATTAGTATCTCACATAGTGCATACTTGTTAAGAAAATCTGACTTTATTATGCTTGACATACCAAGGACGTGGACCTCCTTTGGTAAACGTGCTTGCATATGCCCTTCCCTCCATTTGGAACCAATTACAAACCCACTGGAAACTAACTAGCACAGCTTCAATAAACTTCTACAAATCGCTAAGTTCAGCCAAAATAAAAGACACCTGTAACTGTCATTAAGTTCTTCCTTCCCCATGTGTGCCATATTTATCCACTGGTAAGGTATAATTGCTTTGTCATTTTAACTGCTTTCCTTCCCCTTCTTACTCCTGGCTTTATCTATGCTTACACTCCACTGCTACTCTATCAAATCTCCTCCCCATATCAGTTGTAGTCTGTTGTTTGTTCTAGCTGCCAAAATATATGTATTGCACACACCAGTCATCACGTTTCATTCATCAGTATGCAACCTGTAAGTCGCTTCCCTGTCTCATATATTATCAAGCTTACCACCTGCGGTCACCCTATGTGGTACCCTTGTATGTATATCCAGCCTGTATCATGCAACGTGCATTTCATGTATATACTGTTATTACCTATCTATGTTTGTACTTTAAGTGTTTATGTCACAGGACCTCCTTGTGAATGAGCTTGCTCAATGGAGTTTTCCTGCAATAAACTTGAACTTGAACTTGAACTATGATGGCAGTTTTGATTTTTCCCCATTGTTCTTCCACCCCCTCCTTCCAACCCATTTGCTAGTGCATTCCTTAGGCTCTCCCCCATTTTGCCAAAGTCAGCACTTCTAAAGTCCAGTATCCTCGCTTTTGTATGGCATGACTCCACGGTTGTGTTTATTGTGAACCACACTGTGTGGTGGTCATTTGTTCCCAGATGGCTACCCACTTTTAAATCTGTGATCCTCTCTCCATCCCCATTTGAGAGTACCAGGTCCAAGATTGCTCCCTCCTGAGTGGGTTCCAATACTAGCTGTCTGAGGCATGCCCCCTATAGGACATCGAGAATGACCCTACTCTTGGATGTGGCTGCAGTGAATGTGCTCCAGTTAACATCTGGCATATTTAGGTCCCCCATCAGCATTATCTCCCCTTTTTTGCCATTCTGAGGATGTTTCTATCATTTCCTTGTCCATTTCCTCCCCTGAGATGGGGATCTGTATACAATCCTGTGTGGATTGTGGTGCCATTTCCTGTCTCCAGGGTGACCCACAGTGCCTCCTCTACTCCCTGTTTATCCTTTAATTCATTGCTTTGATCCCTTCCCTTACATAGAGAGCTACTCCTCCTCCTCCTCCTCCTCTTTTACCCTCCCTGTCCCTCCTGTAGCTTGTGTACCCTAGTATGTTGACATCCCAGTCATGGTTCTGTATGTACCATGTTTCTGTGACTGCCATGATATCCAGGTGTCCCTCTTCCATCAAAGCCTGGCCCAGAGCTTATTTACCCAGACTATGGGTATTGGTACTAATTGCCCTCCATTTTATGATGGTCTTACAATTTTTGCCCCACCCCTGCCCTTACTGCCTTTGCCTTTTTCTCCATTTACCCCAGTCCTGCTCCCTATTGACCTCTGTACCGTTGTGTTTACTTTGCTAACTATCCTGTTTTGTGGAGGAGGCTTGTAATTTCCTGCTTCATATCAGCGCCTCCCCTATCGTCTACTTTAAAAGCTTAAACCTATCACCTAGGAGCCTAGTTCCTCTCCTGGACAGATGCAGACCATTGTGCCAGTATAGGCCTGCATCCCTCCAGGTGGACCCCCCAGTCCCCAGTGAAGCCAAAACCCTGTGCTCTGCACCAGTCTTTCAACCATTCATTGAACTGCATGGCGCAGAGTATCTTAGCCACATCCATGCCAATTGGTGCCAATATGCTAACAGTGGTGCTGAGTACCATGTTCATGCTATTTAGTGAGCAATTTTGTGTGATTTGTGCACAATATTGCACTATTTCTGTACAATTTCATGCTATTTTTTGCACTATTTTCATGCTGGATGTAAATGCCCATAGCAGACCGCATGTGTTTTTTTCTGGCCTTCCTGCTATTATTTTCTGTCACAAGGCACCAGGGTGTGGGTGGCCATGCCATTTGCACAGTAATGTTCCCACCTTTCCTGCCAAGACCGACTTAAGCTTAAGTACAAGGCATGTGACCCAATGATTGGCACCTTCCACCAGCAAAACCATCTGACAGGTGAATGCATTCAGCAGTCTTCTTCCAATGGGGAGACTGTTGTCAGATGGACCTCTATGTCAAGCAGCAGATCAGGTCCTTGCAGAGTCCATGAACTATAGAAGAGACATGCTCAGTCACAGATGAGTACTACAACGCCAAGCAACCAACTGCACAAACTAAAAAGGAGAGCCCTGAAGAAGGCATATTACAGTTAAATAACTATGTTTAATAGTAACACATACCAGCCAGGTGTTTGGACGTTTGTATTTGTCTGCTAATGAACTTGGTTTTTTGCTGCTCCTCAAGTACTCTGCCTGGCACACTCCTTGCAGTGCTGCCCACAGCTCTTTTAAAATGCCTCTGGTGAGCTTGCACATACTGTACATTTTTCTTAGTGAATGTTCACCCATCAGTTTTGTGGGCTTACCCCTTGAGGCTCCACTGCGCCTGCAAGAAACACAAATATAAGACTATTTTCTCTGGTGGCTGCATGACCAGATTTTATGGGACCCATTAACTTGGTCCAGAAACTGGCACACAACTGTGTCAGAGATGAGGTAGTGTTGTGAAGCTTCAGGTCTGTGCAGATGATGTTCAGAAAGCTACTCTACTCTTATGGATGGAAATAGCATAACACGTGTGCCATGTTTCTAGATGCAGGCCATTTGCTTCCAGGGGAAAAGGTAGTGGGCTAGCCTTTGGCTTACGTCACAGTGGAGTCAGGCAAATTATTCGTAGCAACCAAGGGATTCTATTCCAGGTTTTTTTTATGGGTGGGAAGTCAGCTGGTATACTGTACATCTAATCTTCAGTCACAGGCACTTTATTTATTTAGAAGGTTTTACCAGGAAGGCACACTGAGCAGAGGTTAGTTTTCAGGTGTGAAATGGGGAAGGGAAGCATAGTGTGTGCAATGAATAATGCATCAATAGTGGGATCATTATGGTTTATCAGACTGCCAAAATACAGACTTTAGTAAAAGCAGCAAAGTTGCTGCTGTGCCAGTGATTAGCTTATTGCAGTAAATATTTCAACAACTGTGTATTTTCTTGCTATACAATATCTGTGAATATATATTAATAAGAATAAAAGATGGTTCTTTTAGCTATAATATATAATTATCTCTCACTTGAATACCTTCATGAAACAGAAGATGTTCCAGATGGTTTCCTAGGATCCCTTCTTCTGTAACTAAAGAAGTGGGACTGGCTGGCCTCTCTAAACATGAATAATACATTCAGCACATACCAGTACAGCCCAGTCACCACAAGTACTTCAGATTCTACATGGGCCTGAGCTTTTCAGAGTGCTGCTTTTTGGGCTTTCTTTGTTGCCCAGTGTCTCTTCTAGTGCTTTGCAGTTCTAATGGTGCATCTCAGAATACCCAGCTACTGTATCCCCTTATCTGCACAGCTGGTGAATTCAAAGCCCTTCCAGAGCTGCAATAAAGGAAACAATTCACAGCTAGTCTTAGCTCACAACACAGAACAGAAAAGCAAGCACTCTGAGATCCCTGGGTGCTGTTGGAAGCACCATTCTGTGGTAGCTAAACTGGCGAAAACCAAAAAACTCCAGCACACTCAAGTATGTATTTATGAAACGAATTCTGCACTCCTTACAACAATGTGGGACAGGACTCCCCAACATTTTTCCTCAATAGAGGCTTCTACTGGATGACCCCCACTAGAAGCAACTGCTGAGGCAAAACATGGGGTGCCTGTTCCCGCGTTGTTCAGGATGCTAATAATATGAAACAGCGCACAATGTTCCACTTCAGTAGTGGCTTCTATCTGGTGTCAGCCAGTAGAAACCTCTACTGAGATGAAATGTTAAAGTCCCTGTCCACATTGCTGTAGATAGCATATCATTTGTTTTTATAAATACATATGCACGTTTCTGCTTGTGTGTGCTCTAGGGTTTTTCTTTCTTGGAAGCCCCAGCTCAGAGACTGCAATTCAGACTGCAACTAGTAGCCTCTTCAATTCAGAGAATGCTGGACCTTGTCGAAGTCACAGTCTTTTCATCTCTGCACTTAACCTAGAACAATTAGTCAACTCACCCACCTGCTTTAATTACCACACAGGGACAAGAACCTTAATTGATTGGTTAATAACTAATCACCCTGACAGGATCCTTGACAGTTGTGATCTTAGATTCTTTAAGTGACCACTCTCTATCCTCTGCAAGTGGTCTAATAGGTCACCCAAACTCCCAGCAAATGTGTCTATGTCTGGGACTTTAAGAAAGGGACAGCTGGGTCAATTAAAACAACATCTTAAGCAGCAGAACTGGGCTAATCTCTTTGCAGCTGTTGGCGTCGATGTGCTGGAACATTTCTTTCAGACCTTTAATGATGCCTGGAATATTTTTGCTCCCAAAACTAAGAGGAAGGTCAAAGGTACCCATAAGTCCTGGATCACCCCACAGCTCTTACAGCAACTCCAGGCCAGGGATAACTTGGCATAGAGCTAAGAGTATGGGTGCACAAACCGACATCCAAAACTACAAGGTGGCCAGGAATAAATGTCCCAGGCCATCCGCCAGGCAAAAGTCTCCCATTTTGGATGGAATTGAGGATTCTTGGGGTGACAGCTGTAAATTTTGGCAAAATATCAAAGCTCCACTGGTGAACCAGATAAAACAGTACCATCCTTGCTTAACCTGAATGGGACCATCACAAATGTTTTCAATGAAGCTTTCACGGATCTAAGCAATGTGCTGCCCCCTGAATACCTATGCCCTGTAAATGTTGACTCACATGATACTCCTATCACCCAACCCTCTAATCAAACTCCACCTTTTTACCTTAGGGTAATTTCTAAAACAGAAGCTAAAAGGTACCTTCAGCGCGTGCTTGGAAAATCAAGGGGCAGTGGAGATGGTCTTGACTTGAAACTAGTCTCCCTAACCCTCGATGAAGTCTTAGCACCGCTGACACAAATTCTCAGCCTCTCCCTCACATCCAGTAAATTCACCAAACTATGGAAACAAGCAGTTGTAACCCCGGTCTTCAAAAGTGGAAAAAGGTCACTCCACTTAAACTACTGACCAATCTCTATTCTTCTCCCAATCTCCAAAGCTTTGGAGAGGATAGTCTACGATCAGCTCATAGACTGTATTGACAAGTACTAATTGTGTCCATAGCAACTTGGATTTAGAACTTGGCACAGCACTATATCTGCTCTGCTTGAGTTCACAGGTTATATTCATGATGCTTTGATCGAGGGCACTTGGTGGGAGCTACCTTTCTTGATCTCACCAAGGCCTTTGACATGGTCAATCATGAACTCCTGTTAACCCAACTAGGCATTACAGGCATATCTCAAACTCATTATGCTGGTTCAGGAGCTATCTGTCAGGTCGGTAACAAAAAGTAAAATTGGTTGCACGTTCTCCGATAGCCAGTGAGTGAGCACTAGAGTCCCCAGGGTCCAATCCTAGGCCCTTGCTGTTTTAGTCTTTTTCTAAATTGACTCCCCTTGCATGCAGTGACAAAATCCTACTTTATGCAGATGACACAGTGTTGTTCACAAGTCAATCTGACCCCTTAACCCTGGAATAGCACCTGCTAACTTCAACAATGCTGAATACTGGTTCATAAATTCAAAGTTACTGCTAAAATACAAAAAAAAAAAAAATAATGTTTGCATTGGCTGATAGCATAGATCATTCAGTCTCACAATAAGAAGCAAGCAAAATGAGTCCCTTGAGATGGTCCAGCAATTTAAATATCTTGGTGTCACCCTGGATAGTTCCTTAGATACTCAGAGCATGTTGACCAGGTTGCCAAGGCTGCTAACAGACGTCTAGGCCAGCTCTACAGACACAGGCACTGCCTTAATGAAACTGCACTCAAGCTAGCCATAACTAGCTCAGTCTTCTCCATCATAGACTATGGCCTTATACGTTTACAGTGTGACCCAGACACCACACTCAATGGATTGCCTTCACAATGAACAAAGCTTGTAGATTACTCCTCATGCCCCATCCCTAACTCACACCTAGTGCACTGTATACATTTGAGCTAGCTTGACCTTAAAAACAGAATTCACTACCAGACATATCTCATTGCCAAAAAGGCCACCCTTGGTCTGGTACCCAATGGTGTTCGGGCAATGATCTGCCCAGCAGCTACAGTTAGACTAATCAGGGCAACCAATTCCAATTCTTATAAGGTCCCATACCACCATACCTCACAAAGTCAGAGATCCTTCTCTTACCGGGCCCCTCTCTGGCTAAACTCTCTACCTGTTGACCAAATTGATAACACAAAATGGGTCCTTTTAAAACAAAACTCTGTACTTATCTCTCAGCCCGTATGGAGTGTACATGTTTCCCCTTGAATAGGTCCTGCGTCCTGATCAAACCTACAGTCATAGCACTTCAACACCCCAGAAAAGCTACAGTACTTACCCATTTTTTTCCCCTTTATCCTATCCCACTTTTTGTATTATTCCCATCCCGCTCTCCACTCATACTACCTCTCCCACTACTCTACGCTTTCTTACTAACTACGTCCTTTCTCTTTCCACCCACTCCCCTTGACAAAGTAAATTGGCCCAGCCAGTTTCCTGCATTGAATATCCTAATCCCTCATCTCTCTGAGTTTAGTCAGTCCACTAGAAAGCTCTTGCTCTTACTATCCGTATTTGTATAGTCATTTATGTGTTACTATCTATACTGAACTTCTATGCTGTATTTACAATAATGTTTTTGCCTGGAGACATCCCATGATCTCTGTATGTTATCACCTGTTATTGTTTTCACATTATTCTGTTAATGATGTGGAACCTCTGTAAGTGAGCTTTTAGCTCAAGGTTGTAATCCAAGAATTCAATAACTAAATAAATAAATACATTTCAGTCCTCTCATGAGGCTTCACATGAGGATTTCCCAGTGGATGCTCACACACTTACCTACTGTAGGATTATTCCATACAGCTGAAGCTCCCCTCAAGCTGTCACTGTAGTGGTAGACCAAATAACAGCACCTTCACAGCGGTCTTCCCTCTTCTTTTCCATTCTCTCAACTGACACTGGGGATGGGTTCATCCTGCTTGGGTGGGGAGCCCATTGTCAGGGTTTTCAGACCCAAGATGTTTGGCCTCTCCATGAATAGAATCAACACATAAATCTGCCAGGGATGGAGCAGTGCTATATGGATTTTAGGTCCTAGCTGATGACATTTGAAAAAAGTAGTTCACTTACATAATAGGTTGTCATGCTCTGCCTCAAAAACAAGTGGGCCTGCATTGTACCCTCTTTACTAAGACGGATGAGAATGTCGTGGGGATACTGGACATTAGTGTTTAGATCCAGGCCACTCACCTTTGGGAGTGGCCAAAGTGTCTATCAGACAACCTCTGCCACGCAGTAGTAGGGCTTTACAAGTAGTCTCTTGCAGACAGTGTAGTGCAGTTCCGTCTCTAGTCAACAAATACACCATTCAGAGATGGACCCTTTTTGTGTCTCTCAACAATGTAAATCTGCCTCTGTGTTGCCACAGCAAATCATGAGCATGGAGCTTTGTGGCACAATGTGTTCTGACTTCGTGGACAGATCAGTTTTTACTATACCTTTGTGGCACCTGCAAGCCTGATTCCAAAGATACAGAAGTCATCATGTGTCTGACTGTAATTTCCAGGTCATGTTACCAACAAAAAGTTTCCACCAGGAAGCCTACAGATCCATGTGGAAGTTATTTTCAATATGATTTGCCAAGAAATCTCTTGATCAATACACCTGTACTTATAAACAAGTCCAGTACCTGTTGGATGTTTCAGAATTTGGGCTGCAGTTCTCATTTGTTTATAGGAGTACTACACCCTCATATCTTGTAAATGTTATTTGTTTCCTTGTCAGCGGACAACTCCTTCAGTGTAGCTGTTGGGGATTTATGTGTTTGCCTTAGTTTATTTTCACTGTTCCTACCAGTCCCTGTAACTATTCTGAGTGAGTCTCCATTTTCTGGTTGCACAGATCTCATTGTGCCTGGGAGCTGCATTAACATATGAGATCATGATGTGTCAGCGCCCTTTAGACTACAATATGCCTATCTGCTTACTTAGAATTCAACAAAACAAGTTGCAGCAAGGTGTGAGCTACCACATTTACCTTCAGTTAGCTTTGCAAATTGTCTTAGATGTAATGCAGGTTTTTTCCCTTTAAATTGCATTCAGTCTGGGTGTGTGTGGCCTATCCAGGGAGCCGAATGGAGGTGTTTTGGTAGAGCTCCAGCTAGATCCATTGGAAATCGAATCCAACCTGCATAATATCGCCCTGAAACTTTACTACCGGGCTACAATTTACTGCCCAGATGCCGACTACATCCAAATCTACAAAGAGAAAAAACAGGCAAAACTATGCTTTAATCAGGCACCCAGCTCGAGCAATACATCGTGGCCTGCAGAACCACTGAGGGCCATCCTCCCAGGCCCAAACTCCTCAAGAATCTGGAGGTGAATGGGAAATATAACAATGGATACTAACTACAAAACCTAGAAAGACTGATCAGCGATTTGAAATATGACTTGGGCACCACGGATGCAGTCAGGATTCGATAATATGACTGCTCAAATCCAACATTTGCAGCAGCTAGTAAATGCAACCTCGGAAACTGTGGAGACCCATGCCACTGCCTTACTGAAGCGGAATCCAGAATTGGGGCTCAGGAGGATACTACAACACCAATATCTGTGGATCTACAACAAGCTCTCAAAGACATAGAAATCCTAAAACAGGTGGTTGATGACCATGAGAACTGAGAGCGGTGATGTAATATTCATCTTGTGGGCCTCCCCGAGGGTATGGAGGGGAGGGACTGTACCTCATTTATGAAGGAATGGCTACAAAAAACCTTAACACTCCCACCAAATGTATCCTTGGAAATGCAGCTCCCAGGCACAATGAGATCTTGGATATCGCTCTCCGGGACAAAGGCCCACACCAGACCAGAAGCCAAGACTTTCCAGATTGCCAAGCAGTCCTTGCAGCCGCCCGGAAATGTGAGCCCATCATGGTGCAAGAATCCAGAGTTAGCATTTTTCCAGACTTCTCCAGACCTTTGAAGACCCGAAGGCAGGCTTTTATGGAGGTTAAGTGAAAACTGCGTGACATAAACCGTCCCTTTACATTGGCCTATCCAGCATGCCTATCGTACGCTACCCTGGCAGCCGACAACGAGCCTTCATGGACCCTGATGCGATGATGGAATACGTACAAGGATTATGGAGATGCAAGCCAGAGGATCGCACAGAAGAAAAAGAAGTGTGAACCTCATATAAGGACATCACACTATACTGTCTTCTTGACAGGTAACCCTGGGGATGGGGTTTTAGGGAAGGGATCTTCTTGGTCCGTAACTCCGGGGATTGGAGGCCTATTTGGGCAGGACTCAAGAGTAATCCTATTGAGTCCCACCCTGTTCCTCAGGAGGACAAATTCTCAGGCAATAACTCTTTTTCATCTTCAGGGCACTGAAACTTATAAGACTCTGAAGTTAAGACACTAATTTCTAGCCCTAAGGTGTTTATACACACTGTTTACTCATTACAGTTCAGCAAACGAATTACTGGTTTTGTTCTGAGTTGCCTTAAACTGATTAAGAATTGAATAGCCCGCGATGGAGTAGGGCTACTTGTGTTACCGAGATTGGGGGGAGGGGTGGTGCACAGTTAATAAACTTCTTTATTTCCTTCTTTATGCCCAGGGCCAAACATCATCCTGGGGCTTGTTTTTCACTGTGTTATGGGCACGGATTCTACCTTGTATACGGATGAACGATGGAGACAAACTGCACTTAGCATAGCTGAGCAGCAGGAGGTCACGTTAGATGGCGCCACTCAGGGCGTGAAGTGGGCCTCCTTGCATGTTACCCTGTGTTAAACTTCAGCAATGGCTGGAAAAACCTAGGGCAACTGGGTTGTTTTAATTTCTTGGCACTACCCTGTGGCGGCGTGGTACACTGGCAGCAGGTCCTCCCGCATCATCACTATATAGTGGCTAGCGATGCAGGATGTTCCCATTGTTATGCTGCTCCCTCTTCAGATTCAATGGATCTGGAGGCTCAATCTATGGTAAGTAGAGGGTGAGATGCCTAGAGAATTACCACAAACAACTAAGGACTAGGGGAGGAGGGAGGCGAGGGACATGGGGATAGAGATTTTGGGGAGGTATATTGGGATACAAGTACCAATTTTCGTGTGTTGGAGGAAACTGAATGGGGGTATAGATAAGACCTGTTTGGGAGGTTTCTTGTTTCTTGTGTGGTTGGCGGTGGGAGGGCTGGGGAGAGGGGATAAGGGAGGGAAATTGTTACATAAAGTAAAATGTGGATGATTTGGACAATACCTTAAGATTGTGGTACACTTTAAGCACAGGTACAAAAGTACAGTGATTACTTCATATTTTAAACTCAGCAAATGGATGAGTTAACAATCCTATCATGGAATGTCAATGGATTGAAAACAGTAGTCAAGCGGAAGCGAGTATGGTCTTACATTAAGAAAATTAAGGGAGATGATGCTGTTGCAGGAATTGCATCTTACAAAGGAGGAAGCAGACAAACTGGCCCAATCTGGGGCGGGTTCTTTGGTGGCACCTTTACCTCCAGAGCTGGGGGTAGAAATATGGCTCCGGCCCGCTTACCACATAAAGTTGATAGCAATGTGGCAGACCCACAGGGCAGATCGCAGTGGTGGAGGTGGTTTTGGGGGCAAAATCTCTACTGTTGCTTCAATTTATGGCCCTAACTTCAACTCCCCGGATTTTTTTTACACACCTGAGGGTGACACTGGCCCCCTATCACGACAATCTGGTAATAGGGAGTGATTTTAATACTTATCTTGACCCTAGCCCTTGACCGCTCCGGAACTAAATCCAAACCCTACCCTAAGAGTGTTGCAGCACTGCAAGAATTCATGACTCGGAGAGCCCTGGTGGAGGTCTGGAGACATTCCCACCCTGGAGACAGGGAATATTCATTCTATTCTCACTCACACCAAGTCTATACCAGATTAGACTATATATTAATACCCCCCATCTGATTTCAGAGTCCATGCTGGCCACATATGGCCCGATACTAACTTAGGACCATGCCTCACTTCAAGTGAACTTAGAGACAGCCCAGCCAGCCCTGGGGGGACCCCAGTGGAGATTTGACACTATTCTACTCCTAGACCATGATTATGCCAAGTTTATAACTGGGAAAATTGAGGAATTTATTGACAACAATAAAAATAAAGGGACTCATAAATTTTGTTTGGGACACCTTAAAGGCCTTCATTTGTGGGGAGACAATTTCCTATGCAGCTTATAAGAAAAAGCAATCCTTAAGGGAAGAAGATCAGCTCACTGCTAACATTCAAAAATTAGAGAAGTCTGCTATGAGCCACCTTCAGCCTCAAATAGCTAGAGATTTAAAGCTGTTAAATGGGAAAATTCACCAGATAGTCCCTGGAAAGCTTGAGCGTGATCTAGTACTCACTAAGTCATACACACACTTTGAGGGAGATAAATCTGGCAAATGGCTAGCTGGGTTAATTAAGCAAAAAAAAGCTGAACGAGCCATTCTATCCATGGCCAAGCCCGATGGCTCCCCTACTTATGATCAAACAGAGATCAATGAGATCTTTAGGGCTTTCTATTCGCACCTATATACCACCCAAGTCCAACCAGAAGGGACCGGAGGACTTTCTTTGGGATTGGATATGCCGCATCTGAGTGGGACTCTTAGGCTGAACTCAACTCCCTTTATCGAGGAAATCAAACAAGCGGTCTGGCATATAAACAAGTGGAAAGCACCGGGCCTGGACGGAATCCCCACCAAATTCTATAGAGCCACTTGGGATACCATTGGACCACTTATGGGAGAGGTCCTGGAGTCTGCTCTAATTCAGGGGGAGCTTCCCCATTCCCAAAGGATGGCCACCATAACAGTACTTCGTAAACCAGGGAAAGACCCTTCTAAATGCGGATCGTATCGCCCTATATCACTTCTTAATGCGGACTATAAAATTTTAGCAAAAATTATAGCTAACAGGTTAGGGGGGGTACTTCCTGGATTAGTCCACATAGATCAAGGGGGGTTTGTTAAAGGAAGGCAAGCTAAACACAACCTTTGCAGATCCATCAATGTTATCCACAACTGGGGAAAAAGGGGGTACACAGAGGTCTGCTTGCATTTGATGCCGAAAAGGCATTTGACCGAGTTGAGTGGCCTTTCATGTTTGCTGTGCTGCGCAAATTCGGACTGGGGACACTATATTAAATTGGATTAGGGGCCTTCTCGCTGCCCCACAGGCACAGATTCTGACCAATAATACCCTTTTGACTCCTTCCCACTAACCAGAGGAACGAGACAGGGATGCCTTGTCTCCCTTTTGTACGTGCTTACAATTGAAGCATTAGCAAATACCATCCAGGGGAATAGTGCCATCAAGGGATAAGGTAGGAAAGATGTCCAAGTAATATCGCTGTTTGCTGATGATATCTTATTATTTCCGGACAATCCTAATGAGGCCCTCCCAGCCTTGAGTAAGATATCTGAGAAATATGGTCCTTTCGGGCCACAAAATCAATTGGGACAAAAGCGAGTGGCTCCCCCGGGAGAAAGGAGGATGTCCATAGAAATTGCTGGCACCATAATAAACCCAACTAAGCAGAGTAAATATCTGGGGGGTTTGCTGCCTAGTTGCAGGGCCCCTGCTGTTCTGCGGCAGAATTTTCTGATTTCTTCGGCAGGGCTCCTTGACTTCTGCGGCAGCATTTTCTGATTTCTGCGGCATGATTTATTCATTTCTCTGGCAGAATGCAGTCCTGTCATTGGCTAAATATGATGTGATGTCATCGATGACATCATATGCTGAGCATAGAGGAGGGCTTCAGGATAAACGAGGTGGGAAAGAAAGCCTGACACTATGGAAAAACAGTATATTTATATGAAAATTCACAAAACAGTGAATTCTGCGACACTATATATTCTGGCGGCATGATGCAAATTCTGTGGCAATTCCAAACTCAAAAGAGAACCAAGAGAATTCCAGGGCCTTGGTTAGTAAGCTTTCCCAAATAATATCACTAACTATGATCCCTTGATCAGAAAACTTAAGACAGATAGTATTAACTGGAGAGCTTTGCCCTTACTCTATTAGGTCGAGTTAAACTGGTCAAGATGTATTTTCTCTCAAGGGCTCTCTACCTTTTCAATCTATACCAATATCCTACCAAGGAAGTATATTAAGGCCCTGGAGGGCGTGCACCCAACTTCTGTGGCAGGGGAAAAAGCCTAGAATCAGGAAAGTCATACTGTGGTTGCCTGAGAAATCGGGGGGCTTAAATTTACCCAATATGTGACTATATGGCTGCTCAATCGGCACATATTCAAGACTTACTTAGTGTAGAAGGAGATGTCCTGACATGGACACAAATGGAGAGTGATAATGATTTTCATTTCTATTATAATTTGCTAGTTAATTCAATGGGAGAAGACCCCCCCCCCAAATATTTCCAATCCCTGTACCAGGGCTACCTGGAAAGTATGGATGCAAGCACATTCTCTACTGGGACATAGACCCAGACCCTCCCCAGATGTGACCTTAGGGATGTTCTTGAAGGGGAAAGGAGGGCTATCAGACAGTGATAAAATAGGCCTTAAGAGGTGGGATCAGCAGGGCCTTTTCTGACTTAGCCAACTCCTTAAAAGAGGAGAGATAATGCAGTTCAATGCTTTGACTGGAAAATTTAAGTTACACCCTTCTCAATACTTCTTATACCTTAGAATAAAAAGCAAGTTACAGAGGACCCCCTTGGGAACCCAGGACCATAGCACATTACAATGTTCTTCCCTGGAAGAACTTCTTACAAAATGTTCCAACATCAAAGGCTTTAGACCTCTTAATAGGTGTTATAAATTGCTATTGAATGGCCTTCCTGACCCCCTAGAGAGAATTAAGCGGGCTTGGGAGGAAGATATTTATCCTGAAGGTATCACAGGAGCGGACTGGAGTTTACTCCTAAAAAAACATTTTAAAGTGCTCAGTCAATAATCGACTAAGGGCCATTCAATATAATTTCTAATGCGCACCTATCATACTCCAAAACTGGCCCATACAATAGACCCGGAGTCATCTCCCTATTGTCCGAAGTGCCATGCCCAAATGGATGACTTTTTTCATATGGTTTGGTCATGCCCAAAAGTAACAAGTTTCTGGCTGGGAGTAATTGAAATTTTATCTAAAACTTTACGGGTTGCGGTTAGTTTAGACCCAGTGGAGACTCTGCTGGGATTTCCCACATTGGGTGGCTGGCAATCTGGAGGAGGTCATAAATTGTGGATGATAGGTGTAGTGGTGGGCATGAGGGAGCTAGTCATGCATTGGAGACTTGACCAGGTCCCCACCTTAGCATCTTGGGCCACGTCACTTATGCAAGTAATGAAATTGGAGAGGATACAATACTTAATCCGTGGACAAATTAGCAAATATGAGGAAATTTGGTCCTCATTGGAACAGGCTATTCAGGGAGACTGGTTTCCAAGTTTCTGAAGACACTGGGTGCTCGGTTGACATTCCAAGTAACAACAGGGTAATGAAGTTATCCACTTTTCTACTAATATATTACAAATTGCAGATTGATTATATTTTAAATATGAATTGTATCCCTTACTTATCACTCATTGTATGTACTTGTGCCTGAACACATTGTTTTAAGATGTCTCCTACTGGATGGGAGATAAGGTGTGTCCTTATTTGTCCAATCTTAAATAAAGTTTACAAAAAAAGAAAAAAAATTGCATTCAGTCTGTATGTTTCTATAAAGTTTTTTTAGGTCATGTATAATTTCAAAATAGAGCTACATGGTGTAAATGGGTGCTGTGGCATCGTGTTCTTACATGCTCATGCAGCTCTCAGGGACAATGAGATTTCAACAGCCAGAAAAATGAAGACCCCACAGGATAGCTACAGGGCTGGTATGAAACAGTGAAAACAAACTAAAGGAAACACATATATCCACAACAGCTACTTAGAAAAGCTATCAATTGACAAGGAAACAAATAACATTTACAAGCTATGAGGGTGTAGTACTCCTACAAGTTCATCTGTCGGACATTTTGTTTAAAGTGAGATAATCAATGAGAACTCCATTATGCAGCCTACTCACTTCACAAAATTTCTCAGAGAAATCTTCCATACCTAACACCAGTTAAGAAGACAGTAGCAAGCTGAGGTCTTAACCAGGCCTGTAGAAGGCTGACAGGCTCTCTGTTCGCATGGACAGTCACATGTGAACTAAAGCTCCTCGCCTGGAAAACGTTTCCTGTAAGCTATCTCCTCAGCCCAATGGCTGTTGGAGCTGCAAGCTCTGGTTACAGGCTTTTGTTCTTCAGTGTTTCACAAGCATAAGGTGGTTCTCCAAGTTTTTGGCAGAGGTGGTACTGTATTGGAGTTCCATACTGAGCAGTCCTTGATTCTGCCAACATTTTTCCCTAAACTGGGAAATTCTGGGGAGATTCCATTATAGCTTATCAATGTAATGTGTATCCTCAGTGTCTACATTGATAGATCAAAGAACATTTAGTTATCTCAGCTGTGTCCTATGAGCCGAGTGTCCAAGGTAGACCTGTCTCCAAACAATGCCTGTCTAGCTGGATAGCTAGTTGCTTTTAGCATTGCAACTTTTCCACAGGGAATCATCTAAAAGGCTCAGACAGAGCCTATTCAATGTGAAAGTAGTTACAACATCTTTAGCTTCACTAAAATTGGCTCCCATTGCAAATGTCTGCAGAACCATGACTTAGTTCACATTGTCACGAAACATTACTTGGATATACAATCCAGAAAAACATGTAATTTGGTGGTTGGCAGTACTACAAGGTTAGCTATCCTCATTAGTCTTGTGGTCTTACTAAGAGCCCTTATATGCAGATCTTTACTGATAGCCACTCGACCAAAAAGGCAAGATCTAGGGAGGTGATACTCTTACCATAACTCTTGAACTTCTGAATATCTCCTCTGTAGAGCCATGTTCGCCAACCCACTGTCCCACAGATTCACATGCAGTTAATGTAAGTGTATTGATTTTCTGATCTTTTTATCCATCACAGTTTGTCGGCTGCAAAGATTATGCTTTGTTTTTATCCCTCCTTATAGGGACAATTACAAGTTATCTTATGCCTATGTTGTGTTACATTTGGTGTTTTAACACTTTAAATTAGCTCAGATTTAAAATAGTTGTTTGCTCAGTGTTTTTCCTTGCTCTTCTGCTCAGTAAAAGGTGGTTGCGACTGGCACCTGCAGCTCTTTCATCCATCACAAGGTTATCCTCAAAATGATCTTGCTGCTGTTTTTTTTTGTTTTTTTTTTTTTTATTATTCAGATAGTTCTGTGCAACCAGCCATCCCCCTTCAGTCCAACCTCCTGAGCCCTGTCACCTCTCCTTCTCGGCTTAACTCCACTTCATTTGTTGTGCTGTACCCCCTGGCAGGGACTGATGCTCTCGAGTGCTTGCCTCAAGGTCCAGGTCTCTAAGTCAGGTGGATAGTGGAGCACCAAGTTTGGCATTGCAGGGCCAGTAAGAGGCCACACATCACTCTGAATAATGGCATTGTTTTTTCTCCTGGGGCCAGTGACATGCTGTGATACATTGTATCTGGCATGCCAACCCTGCCCACAGTCATTCTGCTGTGCTGCTACCAATCTTCAGTCAGGTGGTAGTTAAGCTGTAGAACACACTGCCCCTGCTCCCTGAAGGAAGAGAACAGTCAATCAGACACTTGATCAACCTTCCCCAGTTGGTCTTCTGCAACTCAAGTCCCTCTCGAACTCAGGTTGCTGGTGTTCAGGCGGTAGCACTACGTTACACTGCCGGACTGGATGATCTTGCTAGTGTTTGACTGTGTGGCTGTGGTTTACATACTGTAGCTGCCCCAAAATCCATCTGGTCAGACTGGAAGCCCTTTTTCATTCCTTCTGTCATTTCTCCTGAAATACCCTGCCCCATGCACATTACTGTTCCCTTTATCTAACCTCATTCACATATCCCTTGAAGCTGACACCTCTCTGACCCTTCCTCTTTCCTGGCTAAATACTGGCTCACTACCATCCCCTACTACCTCTCTTCTCTCACCCCTTCCATCCCTTTATTCTACTCCCTATTCCCTTCACCCTTCTAACACTTGCTCCATATCTCTTGCTCAGATCCTCCAATGGTCAGTCCTTCTTTTCTGTCCACTTTCCTACTCTGTGGAAAAGTCTTCCTCTCCCTATTTATATCTTGCCCTCATTTTCCTCGCTTATTGGCTCAACTCTCCTTTCCCTTACCTGCAGCTTGCCACTCGCACCAGTTCTGGCGGGCAAATTACCTTTCTCTAGCCACCACTGTACACCCACACTGTTCCACTATTTTAATGAATTATTACCATTCACACTGTAAATTTTGGCAAATATGTACCACTATTTTAATGTTTCCACTACATAAAAATATTAATGATTTATCATTAGCAGTATATTTTTATACTTTTCAACATGTTGGTACATTTCACCATCAAATATTCTGTGTTATTACACTTTACTTGTCACTTTTTGCCACTGTAAATTCTATCAACTTTGTATATGTTGTATCTTGCATCATCTGATATTATGCATGTACAACGTGCTCATCATTTTATTCTATTTGGTATTTTATTGTTTATGATATTTCTTGCCAGCTTGCAATCCCCCAATCACATCTGGAAATTAACTTTGGCTCAGTGTGATTCTCCGGGTCAATAAATTAAAAATAAATATATAAAATAGTGAGCATGCTTTTCGTGCTGCATGCCAACATCAGCATCAGTGCAGTGCCATCAGCCCCTAGTGCATCTGCAACTTCCTAGTGCATCTGATTTTCAGACCAAAAACTGTGGCTCTGTGAAGGATGCTACTGTATAATATGCTAGAAAATCAAGTGTAGGTTTCCTTGGAATCTGACCCTTGGATTAGGATTAGTCAGATTCCAAGCTTTATTACAATTTAGGATTTTTAGAACTGAAGGACAACAATCCTAAATCCTAAAAATGGGTAAGTTTTGAAATCAAAATCTGATTCTGCATCTGCCTAGTGCTACAAACTTTACACTCAGCTAAGGGCCACCCTGCCATAAAAGACACCCCTTCCCCCCCACCTTTGTAGCAACACCTATTCTCACTCCTCCCACCAACTGAACTTACTTTTTTTGCATGACAAATCTGATGTGTTTGATTTGAGACAGTCCTCTGTAACAGAAGTCCCCAGTGTCCACTCCAGTTACTGTAGCAGCAGTGTCCTTCTACCCAAGTCCATCCCAAACTGGACTCATACACCGCTCGCCATGGACCACTGCCCAGTGCCAACCCACTGCTTGCACTGACTAGTACTTAACTGTCTTCACCCATTACAGGCTTCCTTTGAGAATCCCAGTCCACCAATGCTGACTGGCACAAACTTCCAGGCAGCCACCCATCAGATGCTTCATTCAGTCTATATAGCACCTGGTCATTGGCAGCCTAGGGTTTTGTGCTGGTCAGCCCAAGTCATCATCACACTATGTATCTAGAAAAGAAGGAAGAGGGGGTCCAGGACTGAGTGTGGGAGGTTAGGAGGAGTCCTTTTTGACCAGTCATGGGGGACTGGGTCTCTCAAGGGAAAGTCCACAATGGGTGACAGCAGTTGGCCACTGGTGGGTAGGTGGGTGACATTGGGCAATGGTACAGATCAGGCAAAGGGTGAGTCTGGTTTTGGATGGACTTGGACAGGAGGATACTGCTACTACTGTAATTGGAGTGGACACTGGACATTAAGGGTCTAGTATTCTGAAGGACTGTGTTCAATCAAGTGCATTGGATTTGGCAGGCAGAAATAGTAAGGTCAATGGGTGGGAGGGAGAGTGAATGGGTGCTGCTAGGAGGGTGGGAGTAGGGGTTGCATTTAATTGAATAGTGGTATGGGAGAAAGTATCCCTTAGATAGGGGAGTTTATAGCAGTAGTTGGATGTGTAATTGGAATCTGATTCAGATTCCAAATCCGATTGCTTATGTGCCATCAGAAGAGAATCAGAATTGGATTTCCGATAATCTAATGGATGCCAAACCTAATGGAGTCAAACAATTTTTTTTTTTTTGCTTTTTATGCCCCTTCTCTCCCGACCAGTCACCACTCATCAGGGGCCCTATGCTGTACCCTCTAGCTTTGCCCCAGGTAACTCCTTGGGAATCGGCAGATCCACCCCCTTACTGCCTTGGATTGCCTCCCTGGATGGGGAGAGAGGGGATCCTGGGTCATCCCCTCCACAGTCCCTAAGTGTGCATTGGGTAGTCCTGCTGGCCCACCAAAGGAGCCTGGTTAAGGAGTCTGGGGACAGCCGGGTCCCATCTCCTGGTGACTGATGCAGGGTTTTTCCTGCTTTCAGTCCTCCCCAAGGTCGTCAGCACTCAAGGGGATCCATGGACATGGGGCACGTTGAGACGTGCCGTTGCTCCAGATCCTGGCCAACATCCTTCCCTCCCGAGTTTCTGTGGTCCCCTGCACCTCCACCCGTGGTCACCCAGGTGGCGGTAATGTGGCAGGACTTGCAGCCCACCCTCCCTGGAGAAGGAGAGCAACCCCTTGGGTGCTTGATCCTCCTCTCCCAGACTGGCCCTCCAACAGCCTGGAGATTGCTCCTGATCCCGGTCGCTGGCATCACAAGCAGTAGCGCTACTGCTGCACCTGCAGGCCAGCTGAGTCAGACAATTCTGATCATCCCTAATCAAGAGTAATGTTAAGTAACTTTCCTGTTTTTAGGCACATTTCTGCTTATAGTTCTTATATTATTGTACTCTCATAAGCCTCTGTTTACGACATAGAGAATACTGTTTGGGCAATGCGCAACCAGCCTGTGCTGCCACTAGAGATTCAGATTCCAATTGACCTTGAGAACAACGCTCAAGCGGTCAATAGGAATCTAAATCTTGAGGTGGCTACGTCACAGGTGGTTCCAGGGTTTCCTAATCAGTACATTTTAAAGTGTATAGAGCCAGAAATTGTAACAGCTTTTGCCATTAAAATAAAGACAATGAACTGTTAAGGAGGGAACAGTTTCAAGGGCTGATCATGGGGAGGATTTCAATTGTACACGGATCAATTATGGATCACTGGGAGGGAGGGTGGGGAGATGTATAAAGCAGTGGAGAGAGGGTGTGGTGGAATTAGATTTAATGGATGCGTGGAGGACAGCTAACCCGAACCTGAGGGAGTTCACTTTTACTCTAATCCTCACAAAACATGGCTGAGATTAGACCACATCTATATAGAAGGTGGTTGGTACCATAAGATGATAGAGGTGGGCCATGAACCTATACATGTGTCAGATCATGCCATGGTAACAATGACATTGGAAATGGAGGTTGGGAGGATGAGACCTGCCTCGTGGAGGTTTCCTCTATACCTGATGGGGAAGGAGGAGTTCAAGAATTTTTTGAGGGAACAAGTAGAGAGATATGTGGAACTTAACAGAGACACGGCACCATTCAGACAGGTCTTTTGGGATGCAGGGAAGGCCTATGTAGAGGGGCTATAACAGAATATGTGGCAGGGTATAGAAAGGAGCAGAACAGATGATATGAAGAGCTTTTCCAGCAGATCAAGGAGCTGGGCGTAGAGTTGTGGGAGGGATGAAGGAGTACCCAGATGTTGGCAACGGCAAGAGGGACACTTAATAGCGTGTTGGCTGAGCAAGCAAGGAGCCAGACATGGTTTGTGAAGCAAAAGTTTTACAAGTGGGGTAATAAACCAGGACCTGTGCTGGTTAACCTTATTAGAGGCAGGAGGGGTAGCGAATTCAAGAGATAAAGGGGATGGAGGAACACTGCTGAAAGAACCCCAAGCCATTAGGGAAAGGTTTAGGGAATTTTATAGGGCCCTATATGAAAGTCAGTCGAGGCCAACTGGATAAGCGAGAACATTTCTCAATGGGACTAAGCTCCAGAAAATTACTGAGGAGCAGAGGAGGAATTGGATAAAGAAATTTCCAAAGAAGAGATTAGGAAAGCTATTCAAGATATGAAGGTAGGTAAGGGCGTCTGGACCGGACGGACTGCCTGCTGAGTTTTATAAAGCAATGGGGCAAAAGATGGTGGATTTGCTCTGGGAGGTATTCCGGGAACCAGGGGAAGGGAACCCGCTCCCCCCCACCATGGGGATGGTGACGATCTGTGTCATTCTAAAACACAGAAGGGACCCACAGGATTGTGCCACATACAGGCCTATATCCTTATTAAATGTGGATACTAAGATCTATGCCAAGGTATTAGCCAGGAGATTGGAACATTGATGCCGAGGTTGGTGCATCCGGACCAGACGGGCTTCATAAGGGGCAGACACTCTTATACAGCGTGAGAAAGGTGCTAAGCGTGGTGCATTGCTCTTCTCAGCGTCCAGGAGTGACAGCGGTTTTGGCTCTGGGCCTTGAGAAGGCTTTGACAACATTGAATGGGGTACCTCTTTGAGGTTTTGAGCAGGTTTGGCATGAGGGAAAGGTTTGTAGACAAGGTGAGAGCCTTGTACTCTCCAGAGCAGCAGTGCTAATTAATGGATAGCTGTCACAATGCTTTAGTCTGTCTAGGGGAGCAGGCAGGGATGCCGCTCTCCCCACTACTGTTGAACTTGCAACTGAGCCTCTGGCCATAGCCATAAGGCAGGATGAGGGTGGAGGGGGGTGGAGGGACAGGAGGGCAGCAGCACAAGTGTGTTAATGTGGATGACATGATTTTGTACCTGGGTAATCGGAGAGATCTATCCTCTAATTTTAGACATAATAGACAGATTTGCCCTATTCTCAGGTTATAAAATAAACTTAGATAAATCAGAGGTATTGTATGTGGAAAAGGGGAAAATAAAAGGAAGCAGGGGGTGGGGATTATGAGAAGTCAGATCATGTTTCAAATATCTGGGAGTGAACATTGGGCAGAATATCTCAGAATTATATGGGCTGAATTACAGGCCGATGGTGGATGGCATGATCGCAGATATGAAAAGGTGGAGAGCGTTGCTGATATCCTGGATTGGGCGCATGAACCTGTTGAAAATGAATGCGCTGCAGATGCTCCCAATGGGCTTGACTAGGAAAGACAGCAAGAGGCTAGAGAGAGGATTCTCTGACTTCTTGTGGCAGGGGAAAAGGGCTAGGATCAGTCTGAGCAGGTTAAAATTGAACATAAAAGAGGGAGGGCTAAACTTTCCAGATATCAAGAATTACTACCTGGCCACACAGGTAAGAGTGGTTAAGGATTGGGTGGCGAAGCCGGAAGTTGCCAGCTGGATAGATTTAGAAGAAATGGAGGAGAAGGGCAGACTATCGGCATACTTAGTCAGAGGTGGGAAAAAGGCTTACTTGGCTCAGAGGCGAACAAATCTGATGGTGGTCTGGACACTAGAAAGTTGGGAGCAGATTAAGAAATTGGTAGGGGGCGCAGAGGTAGAGATGCTGCTCCTTTCATTAAATAAAAACCCTTTCTTCCGGCCTGGGTTGGAAGATCAGGGTTTTGAGGAATGGAACAATAGGGGGATACATAGAGTAGGGGACCTTCTTAGTGGGTTAAACATAAGCTCTTTTCAGGAGTTAAAGGAGAATAGAGGGATTCCTAATACTCATATGTTTAGGTTCTTTCAGGCCAGAGATTATTATATGAAGCTGAAGAAGCTTGGGCCCCAACCACTTCCATTATAGCAGACAGAGGCCCTGATTGGCAAAGCTAGAGAAGATCCTAAGGGGATGATTGGGGGGGTGGTGGCCCGCATGCTTCGGGATTGTCTACGAGGGAAGACAGGAAGTGTGAAAGAGAAATGGCAAAGAGATCTGGGACTCTCAATTTCTGACTTCAACTGGGGAATAATGGTTGAAAGCATATGGGCCTACTGTTGTCGAACAGATATAAAGTCGGCCTATAAGTTCATACATAGGCTATTCTAACCCCCCCCCCCGGTAGTAATGCATAAATATCAGCAAGGGACATCAGATATGTGCAGTAGGTGTCAGGAGCAAAAGGGTACATACCTGCACTGCTTCTGGACTTGCCCTGGTTGCAAATTTTTTGGAAGAAGGTGGTGCAGCATTTGAAGGGGAATATGGGGGTGGATATCCCCCTGCATCCGATTGACCTTCTGTTTGGTGTGGAGGTGGGGTTGGGGGAGGAATGGGCCCCATATAAGAAATTGATTAGGATTGTGTTATCACTGGCTAGACAAGCTATTCTGAATACATGGGTGTCAGCAAAGGACCCCTCTATTGAACAATGGCGTGCTATGACCATTGGTGCCCTAGCTATGGAGAAAAGGGCCTATCAAATTCAGGGCAGGACAGAGTCCTTCATGTCCATCTGGAACCCCCTCCTATCAACGCTAGCTGTGGAAAAGCGGTGATCCTGCAGACAGGGACGTAATGAGGGGAAATGGGACGGAGGGTACTAGCTTAACCTTAAATAAGCTAAGATTGAGAAAGGTGGCACAAGAGAAGTAGAGAATAAAATCTTATTGTGACTATAGATGCTGACTAAGAAATGTGAGTTGATTTGGAAGGAGCAATATATATGAAATTTTGACAAGATGTGGACAAATGTAAATAGTTAGTAGTGTTGTTAGTCTTTTCTCTTTTTTTATATATATACTGTCTCAGTAGGTGATATGATTTTAAAGCATTATGTCTGTATAAGTGTATAATGTTGGTTTTGGTAGGTAGATATATTTTGTCCTGTTTTTCTTTCTTTTGGTCGTTGTCATTGTGTATAAAGGTGCGTCTATGTGTAAAGCCAATAAAAATGTTAAACAAAAAAAATAAAGACAATGACAGGAATAAGGTGTTTTGCTTTGCTGAACTTTACTATTAAGACACTGAGACACAGATGTCATCCTGGTGGTGGACGTTCTAACAGTCACATAAGCACAAAGAAAATTGCACTGAGGATATTAACATTTTAATTTAAATTGCTGTTTCGGGTTAAAATTAACTGAATTTGCCTTTCACTGCACTCTTTTGAAAAGACCGCAGCTGCCATCTAGTCAATTCCATTGCAATTTAAGTGAGATGGTTGTGTGACTCTTTTCAGCTGCAGTGAAGGGCCAGGTGGGCTCATGGTAAATTTTTTCTGTCATGAACGCTATTGTACCCCAGAAGGGTACAACCACATTCCATGACCTTTGCAGTTTGGTACAACAAGTTTTTGTGTTGGATAGAAATTTGTGTAGAACTACGTCCCTCTATACGCTATCTCATAAATGTTTCCACAGTAACAGATTGTGAAGTCAGAAGAAGAGGATTATGATGTCAGGTATAAAAAAAGCAGATAGCATAAAGGGACAGTAATCCTGTTTTCATGGTAATGTGCTCACTAGTTAAAGGAGCAGAAGACACTGCAGTATTCCTAAGTCACAGTAAGATTCATATGAAGGTTCATACAGTACTAGAATTCATACTAAGTTCATACAAGAGTTCATACTAAGTTCATACAGGGGTTCATAATAGAGTTTATACAGGGGTTCATAATAGGGTTCATACAGGGGTTCATACTAGCCTTATACTAGGGTTCATACTACGTTCATAGAGGGGTTCATACTAGGGTTCATAATAGGGTTCATACAGGGATTAATACAAGGTTCCTAGAGGGGTTCACACTAGGTTCCTAGAGGGTTCATACAGATATTCATACTAAGTTCATACAGTGGTTCAATCTAAATTTGCAGAGGGTTCACACTAGGGTTCTTAATAGGGTTCATACTACAGGTTCATATTAGGTTCATGCAGGGATTCATACTAGGGTTCACTCAGAGGTTCATACTAGGTTCACACTAGGGTTCATACATGGGGTTTTGTACAGGGGTTCATATAGTTAGTGTTCATACTAGGTTTCATAAAGGGGTTCATACTAGGTTTATAGAAGGTCTCATACTAGGTTCATAGAGGCATTCATACTAGGGTTCATTCAAGAGTTCATACTAGGTTCATAGAGGGCTCATACTAGGTTCATAGAGGCATTCATACTAGGGTTCATTCAGTGGTTCATACTAGGTTCATAGAGGGCTCATACTAGATTCATAGAGGCATTCATACTAGGGTTCATTCGGGGTTAATATTAGGTTCATGGAGGGCTCATACTAGGTTCATAGAGGCATTCATACTAGGGTTCATTCAGGGGTTCATACTAGGTTCATAGAGGGGCTCATACTAGGTTCATAGAGGCGTTCATACTAGGGTTCATTCAGGAGTTCATACTAGGTTCATAGAGAGGCTCATATTAGGGTTCATTCAGGGCTTCATACTAAGTTCATAGAGAGGCTCATACTAGGTTCAGAGAGGCATTTATACTAGGGTTCATTCAGGGGTTCATACTAGGTTTATAGAGGGGCTCATACTAGGTTCATAGAGGCATTCACACTAGGGTTCATACTAGATTCATAGAAGGGCTCATACTAGGTTCAGAGAGGCATTTATACTAGGATTCATACATGGCGTTTTGTACAGGGGTTCATACTAGGGTTCATACTGCGATTGATACTAGGGCTCATGCTGGGGTTTCATACTAGGGTTCATACTAGGGTTTAATACTAGGATTCATACAGAGATTCATACTAGGTTTATATAGGGGTTCATGCTGCAGTTTCATATTAGGGTTCATACAGCGTTTGTACTAGGGCTCATATTAGGATTACGTACTAGGGTTCATACAGGGGTTCATACTAGGTTTATACTAAGTGTCTTACTGGGGTTATACTAGGGTTCATGCTGGAGTTTCATACTAGGGTTCATAGAGGATTCAGATTAGGGTTTATACAGGGGTTTATATTGGATCTCGACTGTTTGTCAACAAAACTTTGTCGACTGACAGTACAGCAAAACCTTTATTTCGACTGCATTTGCAGTTGGCATAAAGATAGTCACTGCCTACCATGTTTTCTTCAGGGGCTTTGCCCTCAAACCCCCAAGCGGGGGGCTGTACCCCCTGCACCGTTAAAATAATCAACTCCAGTCAGAGCTGATTAGGGAGGGGGCAGGACCCCTAGGTAACAGTGCCAGGGTCCAGTGCTGACACTACAGTGACCTGGTGCTGTTGTCGCTAGTGTCGGTCAATGTCACCATGTTGCTGTCGGGAGGTATACCATTTATATTCATACTGTGGTTCATACCAGGGTACCAAGGATGCAGGAAGGACAGATGGCTATCAAAACCACCTTTCCAGCCGACCTGGTGGCACTGAGGGCTGAGGCGCTGGATGCACACCACCACCTTCGCCCGGTGACCTGGGTTGGGGAATGGACTCAGGCCGCTGGGGGTTGGATGGGGAAGAGGTTTGAACATCCCAATGGATGCTCTCCTCCTCAGGGTGGGTTACTGGGCAGCACAAAGTACCTGTAGCTCCTCTGCCAGTGGAAGCATGGGCAGTAGGGGCACACAGCTGTCTGGAGTCGGGGAGGAAGGATGCTGTTTGGCACTTGACAACTGCGTGCATCAGCATGTCGTTCATCTGGATGAACATCTTTTGTGCCGGCATCCTCAGGAGATAGGGAAAAATGTATATATCCCTGTCCATAACGAGCTATATGAAACCAGGGGGATCCTGGTGGCAGGACCTGGCGGATGGAGTAGGAGGGGGTATGAGGCCCCCCTCTGAAACCGAGGAGCCAGGCAAGCAAAAAAAAAAAACACCTTCCTACTCTTCAGCTGCAATAACTACTGACTTTTTCCCTAACCCATGCACCTATCTAATTTGTTTTTGAAGTAGTTAAAATCGTTAATCTCCAGTAGGTTACTGGGTAAGCAACTCCAGATGCCCACCGCATTCTGGGCAAAGAAGTACTTACTATTATTACGGTCAACTCCGAAATGGCAAACCATTTCCTCTAATTACAGGGCCACCTACCCTTAGTACTAGACCCATTTCTGATGTTAGTTTAGCATCCCTTAGTAATTTGCATATGAAAAGGACATCACCCCTTATTTTTCTGTGCTCTAGACTGAACAAACCTAGGCTACTCAGTTTTTGTTATGTTAACTTACCTCCAGAGTCCATCCTGTATGCCTCTCTCTGTTTTTCCTTTTTTATTTCCATGGTCTTAAATATCGGCTTTGAATATAGCTCCTATTATTACATCATTATAAATGCTCCAACCAGTGACATCATCAACTGCAGTCAGTTTGTGCCTTCCGACACTGCCTGATACTGCTGCTTGAATAAGTTGCTGCTTCAATGAAAATTATTCACATTGAGGAACTGTTCCTCTGTCATCAATATAGCTACCCATGCAAATAGCAGTATCTGCATCAGAGGCCACAGACTAATTACAACCTATGATGTCACTGGTTGGAACACTTGTACTAGTGCAAAATGAGGGGAGGGGCAACAAAGCTGAATTTAGAGACTATGGAAACAGAATACAAACAAAGAGATGTACAGAAAGGACAGGATAAGCAAATGTGAATTGTTGATGCTGCAATGTTTCCCTTCCTTTAAATGAGAAGGGATACTAAACACAGTCACTGCACTGACAGTCTTTCATTCTGCTTGTAAAGCACTAATGTCTTAGGATATAGTGTTTATGAAGAGTGCTGCGGTATATAAATGCAAAATCTTCCTCTGCTTCTTCTTAAATTGATGGTGCATGGGATGGTGCACTTTCGGAGGTGCTGTCCTCAGTTTATACCTGCAAATGTTGTCCCTCAGGAGCACAAATTTCAAAAGCTCAAGTAAAAATGTTAAATTATCTGAGTCTGGGATTGTGTAATGCAGTATAGCTGACAACATGAATCACATGTTTGCTTTTGGTATCTTTCATTGCTTTCACCAAACTTATGCTTTTGTTTCTTCAACAGAGATATGTGGTCCCTCGGGTGTGTCCTGTATGAGCTGTGCACCTTAAAGCACCCAGTAAGTGTGTCACTATTTCAATATTTTAACCAGTAAGGGTAAAACTATGGGGAATGCAGACTTCTCTTAAAGTAAAAAAAAGCTCCATTGTTTAAATGATTCTCAGCAAAGTTTGGTGACTTTGTGTCCTTTTCTGATCAAACCAACAAATTATTTACTCCATTTTATGGTGGGGTCCACATTTATGGAGAGAGAAATAGGCCAGAGATGCTCTTTTTGATGCTTGTTTCAAATAAAGTACTTGTGAAAAGTGCTTGATTGACAGCTCTGGAACCTGATATCCTTGCTGGATCCATATGCCAGTTACAGCACAGGTGGCCAAACACAGTGCAAGCTTTTGTACACTGCACCATCACTGATCTCAACCCTGTCATGGAGAGGCCTTCAAGTAGGTGGGAGGATGGTTCATACACATTTCCCTCATGTGAAATTGCCAGCAAGGGTGGTCATTAGTGCTATTTTGCCAGTAGTTTGGGGATGTGGACATGTGTCCTTAATGAACTGAACTGAGACAGTTCACCACAACTCATTTCATACAGGCCACTGAAGAGCCTTCAGGTGATAATCTCTTTTGACCATGATCAACCTGGGCTGGATCTGAATCAATGATCTAGAATTATATAATGGGCACAAAAAAACACACCAAATCCTGCATTTTGATTGGCTGGCTGGCACCTTTTCAGCGTTGTAAATCCTCCAGTGTACCCACTGGAAAAGGTGCCAGCCACCAGTTGACCACATCATGAACTGGCCCCAAAATCACTCCGAACATACCAAATGCAGTCCTAGCAAAGACTGTGACTGACAGTGAGAGGCTTCATCTCAGTAACCACCCACGGTAAGAAACGACTCCAATGCCGCTCCCTTTTCAGTTCAGCAGCCCCAATTAACCAGACCACACACAAAACTACCTGACTTCTTCTATTTTCTATTCCCACTATATATATATATTTTTAAAGTGCTCCCTCTTACCAGAACTGTCTCTCTTCCTCCATATCCCGAACACTTACTCTCACAGCCCCATACCACCAGAACCCTATGGAAGCTCCACACTTCAGAACTGTCACAGATAGCCATGTGCATCAGCCAGCCTTTCAGTTTTCACACACAAGCAGTAACAAAAAAATCTTTCCTTTCCCGCTCCACAGTGTCTTCTACAAACCACACCACCACATTAAACGGTTCCGTCTGCACTGGCACTACAGGACTTAAAACCGAAAACTATCAGGTACTGCAAACTGACTAACAGGAACTATTTTTTTTCCTTGGGCACCAAATAACAACAAAAGTAATTTAAAACCTGCAAAACATTTTTCATTTATTTTTAAACACACAAAAACAGACATTGCATAATAGCAGTATACCTCAGGGGTATACTGGTGGAATTACCACTTTTGGTGTGGTTAAGTCACTACACTTCGCCTTGTGACTGAACCACACCTGCATGGTAAATCCACCAGTATACTCACACCCTGGAGTATGCTTCAGTGAATGTTCCTTAACCTGCTGCTTAACCACTGAGCCATCCAGCACTCCTGGACACAGGTGTCCTTATTTTGGATAAGCAGCAGCAGGTTTTGCTCCACATCATTTTGTTACCTGGTTATAAATATCCAGGTCTCAACTAATGCGTTTTGTTACCTAGCTATAAAAATATCGTGATCTTGACTAATGCAAACCTGCTTCTGAGGAAGGGTGTAAACAATGTAGTTGACACGCTGTAAAAAGTGGGCACACTAAAGGCAATTACATTTTCAGTTGCGATGAAGGACCCCATGCTGGGCAGGTGAGTAGGTGCAGCCTCTTCCAGACTGGGAGAATCTTGTGTGAGGGATAGGTTATTTAAAAAGAGGAACAGTTTTGTTTTAAGGTTGTGTTTTCACTTATGTAAAAATAATAAAGCTTCATACTAACAAAGGGAAGCATGGATAGGAGAGTGTTCATAGTAATAAATGTACAGAAATATAATACAAACTAAACAATACAATGCAACTTTTAGTGTATCAACAGGGAACATGAAATGTACAATGTATAGATTGGGGGTGCACTAGTAAACATCAAAATGAAGGGCTTTTATCACAGTTTCTAAAACAGCAAGGAAAATCCTGAAACCTTATGTCTGAGAGTCATAAAATGTTTCACTTTTACATAATGTATAAGAGCAGCAAACCATTTTATAAGTGCAAAAAGCCACTCCAGGTGTGCATTAAAGGATTTTAATGCAGTTTCGAAGGCGTTCGACATTGAGTCTGTGCTTTTAAGGGGCAATAAAATGATCTGTATAGCAGCACTGCTGTACAGGACCAGGCTGTCTATTATTCACTGGAAGTGGGTTGAGACCAGCCATCAACTGACCAGATTCTGACTGACCTGCACCACACAGATTGTGAGAATATGGTCCTAAGATGCAGGCCTGTACCAGATTTAGTGGGTAAACAGTGTTCAATGAAATGCAGAAAATACTGACTGAGTTGCCAGCATGTATTTTATGGAATACAACCACTTTCTGTGGTGCAACAGGCCTTAGCAGTTATGGGCTCTAATTAGCAATTGACATATCACACTAATAGGCGAGTCTTCCAAGAGCAAAAAATAATAGTGGCAGTCATACAGAAGGAAATGACAGCCCAGAAATCAGGCTTCTGTACATTTTGGTGTTCCTCAAATAGGTTTACAGTATTCCCCAAGCCTGAAGGGAATGGGATCAGTAGCAATAAATGCATGTCTCCTCAAGTGACAGCCTGCTAGGTGTGTGTATGCAGCTTCCTGCATGCGGTGTGGTTTTCCGATTGCTTTGCAGTGATACTCTGTGCCACACTTATTCTGAAAATGTCACTAGTGTGATATATGGGCTAGCCAAGAGGTGCAGGAGCAATGCCTCACCTTTCCTCTTCAGAGACTGGCCTTCATGTGAAAGCCCCAGAAATGCACACTGGGGCTAGCAGGAGACCAAATATGTCCCAGAGGTGAGGCTCCCAGCTTCTACAGATGGAGGGCACAAACTGATTGCCATTCATGTACCCACTGACAGCCAGGAGCAATTTCCTTTTTTATTTGTTATAAAATGCCAAGGAAAAAACACAGTAACCTTGATCGAGACAGGTCACTTGACTGTATAGTAAAATAGTATTAATGCACATTCAGGCATCTGATCTCCTTTCTATGCCAAAAAAACCTGTTTGTCACAATGAATCCATTTTATAAGTGCAGTAGTACACTCCAGTATGTTCATTAAAGCATTTGTGATGTACTTCCCGGGTGAAGGACACTTGGCCCTCGTGGCCTCACAAAACCCTGGGGCATGTAGCACTAATGCTTTTATTGCACACCGTGTTATGTATTATTGCTTACTTAATTTTTATCCTTCTATTTCTGCTCCTTTTATCTTGTGGCCCCATCCACTCCTCGGTGGCCTCCCAGCCCCACACTCTCTCTCTCCCCTCTCTCTGGCTGGCACTTACCTATTTCCTCTTACCCGAACATTCCCTACCAGGCTGGGGTCAGTGGGAGAGGTGGCCCACCCCTTCCAAACTACACAGTTCTCGGAAGCAATAGCCAGTCAGTGTATGGGAGGGCAGAGAATACTGATGTTTCCTCCTGCATGCAGGCAGGGTTTTCCTTGTTCTCTGTCACTCAGGGCTGATAAACACAAGGGCTCAGGGATGTGTACAAGCAGAGCTATGGCTTGTGCACACCAGAACCAGATGGCATCCCTCCATCCCTCAGAAACTGTTCTGACCCAAAAGGTGGAGAGCATCTACTGGGATGCTCAGTCCTCCTTCCCCTGTGACAACTTGGGCTTGTTCCTGAAACCAGGTTTTTGGTATCACTAGCAATAGCACTGCCGCTTTGCTGATGGGTCAGCAGCCAGGGGCTGTACTGACATCAGTTGGGAAGGTGGATACATAGTCACTATCCTGATTGGATGAAAGGTGCAGTGGTGGTGTCCCCACAACTGTCTGGGTGGGGAACATGGAGGAGATGGGGGGGAGCAAAATGTGATGTTTTCTAGAACTTCTTGCAATAACCTAGGCCATAATCTTTCCCCAGTTTGAAGCAAATAATTTCGCCAGTTAGTGCTGAAGATTTATCGAGAGCCACTTTGCTGCAGTTGCATCGGTACTCTTATGACCTGCGGATGTTGATCTCACAGCTGTTTAAGATAAATCCCGGGACCGCCCATCTGTCAACTCAATCTTAAGCAAGCCATTCCTCGAAAAGCGGATAGCAAAATATCTGAGCCGGGGTGAGTTATCTTGGGCTATGTCTGGGGTTGCTGCAGCAGCAGAAGTAGTCTAGTGATCAGTGCCATGCTTCAAACATATTTACTGTATCTATTAAATATGTATTGTTTACAGCTGATAAAGAAGAATTTAGCCATACGGTCTTGCACAGAAAGAAGCCTTCAGTTTCCAGACCTGTTGGTTGCCCTCCTGCTGCTGTGCAGGCACAAAGGTAAGAAAATGTGTTTTCTGCTTCTACAGTATCCCTTGGTCCTCCACTTCTCCTGCAGTCTACCAGACTTGTGTTTTGCTGCTGATCATGGTCACCTTTTCCAGATCCCCCAGCATCTCTGGACCAGAGTTGTCTTCTCTGGGTCCCCTTGATTCTACTGGGGAGATGAAGCTCCTCTCCATCAGTGGTGCTGGCTGGGATGACCTCATCAGCGCATAGGGTGAGGGGACAGGTTACATGGTGAGACTTGGAGACAACCTTCCATTGAACTGAGGTGGCCATTTTTCCCCTGTTGTGAGTCCTGTCTTCCACCTCACCTCCCACTGGAGTATGACCAAGTTGGCGTCCTGAGGAGCAGTGCTGGCTGATGCACGGTAACCCACATAAGCAAATGCACCATGCAGCTACCAGGGGCCACTCTCCAAGTGGTGCGTTGCTCAGCCTTTCCCCTGGGAGGATGCTCTCCTCACAGATGCTCAGCTGCCCTTCCTGCCAGCCTCTGTCCCTGAGTTTGGGGCATGAACTCAGGCCACCAGTGTGCCAGAGAATTCCCTCACCACTTAGCGCCACTGAGCCAGCTGGAAAATTAGGGAGTTGCTTACCGTGTGGGCAACTTGGGTTCAATGCCCAAATCTAGAACTGCTGTAGCAATTTAGTAGGCAACAGATGCAGCATCCCGTAACATGTTGTCTACCCTAGGAGAGGGAGGGCTGCCTGTTGTAGTACTGCATGGTGCCCTAATGACTTCGAGAGAGCTCAGTACAATGCAGCAGGACACTTGAATAGTAGGGCCGAGTCCTATAGGTTAGTAAGGCTTATTCTCAGTGTCTCCAGTTAGATGAATTGAAAACAATGAATGGGGAGCTCTGCCTCACTGGGCAGGTGAAATCACCCGCACCCCATATTCAGCAGGGCCTGCAAGTGCAACACCACAAAGGCTGCTGCGCTCCAGCAGGTCCCAGCAGTGCTGCTAGCAAAAAATCAACAGTTGAAGAACAAATGAAGAGGTGGTGCACAGTAAGCATTCATTTGTCTGCCTGAGCCTCTATGCTTACAGTGTACTGCCTCTTTGTTTGTCCTGCAAGTGCAGCCCTGCTACTTCCTGTGTTCACTAGATGTGGGCTGAGGGCTCCTAGTCAGCTGAGTAGGGTGGATGCTGATGAGACCCTGTTGTGGGAGTACACGAGGTTGTGTGATTGGGCAGGAAACTCACACCAGAATTCCTAGAGTCAGCTTAGGACTTGATAATAGAAGGAAGTATTAATGGGAGGCTTAGCCATAACTGTGAATCCAAAAAAACACAGAAACCTCCTAGAGCTGATCTGGTGGTGTGGTAGGAGGTGGCAGGGTACAGAGGTGAATGGTCCACCTCAGCTGGCTTACCAGTTTAGCAGCAAAGCTACTGCTCACTAAGCCGATGACCCAGGTTCAGGAATGCGCTTGAGTCATCAGAGGGCTGGCTGGGGTGGGGGAGGGTAAGCATCTTAACGGATGCTCTCCTCTCTGGGGTGGGAGGCTGCCTTGCTTTGAGTGAACACTGCCACCTGGGTGTCCAAAGGTGGAGGTGTATGCGGTGTGGAAAGGGAGAAGGGATACTTGCTGGCTCCACAAGGCGTCACCCTGCCAACGTATGCGTGTGCTTGCATTGAAGTCTTTGTATGTGAGCAATCCCTGGGGTTTGGCTTAAAGGGAAAACTCCCTGCAATCACATTAATAATTCCTGGTGACTCTAAGACGCGCAGCTACTATATACCTCCAGCACCCATAGGGCCCTAGGGATGAGGGGACCACTGCCCAGCCCTGTCTCAGTGGGAAAAGCAGAGGTGTTGAAAGCTGGGGATTGTGGATGGGGCAACAGAGCTGAGTGGTTGCTAAGTACAGGGAAAGAAGTGACCAGGATGGAAAAATTACAAATGTAAAGGAAAAAAAAAGAATGGGCCCCCTATCTGGTGCAGGCTGAGAGTGCATGAATTGGTATTGGCTGTGGAGGCAACCACTTACCTTTCTCCCTTCCAGACACGTAGACCCTGAGAAGGAGGAATAAAAGAATGCATCCAAAAAGCACAACTATTAATAGAAAGAGATTAAATGTATGTTATATAGCCTTTCCCTTCTCTAATGTACTTTAGCTCTTACAACAGATACAGATTGGTCAATGATATTGGTGGAAAAAGTTCCTTCAAAATAGTATAAGACCCTCTGAGCAGTTTATTTATTTTGACAATTATAAAAAAAGAATATTGTTCTTAATTCAATATTTTTATGAACCTTGACTTCCCAATGGGAGCACCTCTAACAATTAAACTAAAGAGACTGTTTCACTAGCCTGGAGGTTACACGACAGGATGTGGTATGTCAAGGAGTACTGTCACGTGTTGTTAGGCACAAGACCAACAGCCATGACATACCAAACCTGGAGTGTATTATTGCTATTATTGCAATAAATCCATTTTTCATGTATTTAAAAAGAAAAAAAGACAAGTTTTATAAATATTTGTAATATGTTTATTTATGTGTATGTTTATACAAAAAACAAAAGTTCTGTTTTGTTCTATTTCGACTAGAACACAGTGCCATTCTGAAGGATGTAGTGAACTTGTAGGGTGGAGGGATTAAAAGTAGGCAGAAAAATACTGTTGGCTGGGACTTTTTCCTACCTGTATGTGCTGGGATTTAATCACAGGAAAGAAGATGCCTTAACCAGTCCAGTTGCTGGATTCTTTCTAGCCATTGCATAATTACTGCTATCAACCTCTCTCAGCTAGCTGCTGTTGCAACACAGCTCTGTACTGTATGACTGTTACTGCAGCACCACACATCTAGATGGCACTGCACACCGTATACAGTACTGTTTACAAGTCAACTTTAGGTGTGATGATCTGTCGTACAGAAAATATATAGATATGCTAAAAACAGTAGGACTGTCTCATCTGGGGTTGTTGTTTCTGGACAAAAGAAGACTAAGAGAGATATGACAAGTCTTCAAATTGGTGAACAGAATGGAATAACTCCATCTAGATAAAGTTACTTAATATATAGAAAGAGTAAAAAAACTGGGTAATTAAGGGAGAAGATATAGAAAGACTATTCTGAAATTGTATTTTACAGAAAGTGGTAGATTTGTGGAATGGCCTTTGATTCTACAACTCACTGTAAACAGGACTAGCTCAGAGGACTGGAGGGCAGATATAGTCCTGCTTCATAAAGTGGTAGCAGGACGGAGGTTGGCAACTATTAGCCAGTCAATCCGACATCAGCAGTTGGAAACTTAATGGAGTTGCTATTAAAGGAAAGGATTGTAGAGTATCTTGAATCTAGCAGGTTACAACACCTGAGGCAGCACAAATTCATAGAGAGGAGGTTATGTCAGGCGAACCTGATAGATTTCTTCAACTGGTGACCAGGAAATAGATCAGGGAGGGCAGTGGACACTGTCCACTTAGACGCCAGCAAGGCCTTTGACTGTACTACATAGGAGACTCATAAGGAAACTGGGCTGTTTGAGGATAGGTCCCAAGGTGGTAAACTGGGTACAAAATTGCTTGATGGATGAGACAGGAGAGTGGTGGTAAATGAACTCAATCAGTGGAAGTAAGGGTGACCAAAGGGTACCTCAGGGCTCAGTACTGGAGCTAGTCTTGTTTAATGTCTTTATAAGTGACATTACAGAAGAGCTGAAAGGAAGGTATGCCTCTTTGCAGATGACACAAAATCTGCAATAGGGTGGACTCCTGAGGGGTGGAGAAAATGAGGAGAGACCTAATAAAACTCAAGGATTGGTCAAGGGTATGGCACCTGGGTTTCAATGCAAACAAGTGCAAAATCATGTACCTAGGATACAAAACCCAGAGGCAGAGTATACATGGGGTAGAGGTACTGACAGTCACCAAGCAAAACAGGGACCTTGGAACCTTGGAGAAATCATATCTGATAACCTCAAGATGGTGAGGCAGCCTGACAAGCCAGTAGGTGGGACCAGTGAGATGCTGGGATGCACAGGGAGGGATATCACTGGCAGAAGGATGGATGTGGTGTTGTCACTGTATAGATCATTGGTAAGATTCCACCTGGAGTACTGTGTCCAGTTCTGGAGACCACATCTCAGGAGGGAAACAGACAGGGTAGAGACTGTCCAGAGGAGGGTAACTAAAATGGTACAGGGGCTGCATCAGAAGCCTTATGAGGAGAGACTGAGGGACCTCAATATGTACACCCTGGAAAAGAAGATGGGGGGACATGATAGAGACCTATAAATACCTCATGAGGGTTCAGCAAGGTACAGGAGGAGAGTGTTTTCAGAGGAGAAGGTGCACGAAAACAAGGGCATGCAATGAAGCTGGAAGGAGTTAAATTTGGGAGGATGCGAGAGTATTTCTTCTCTGAAAGAGTGGTGGATGCCTGGAACAATCTTCTAGCAGAAGTAGTAGGGGCAAAAACAGTGGTGGGGGTTCCAAACATGCATGGGATAGGCACAAGGGAATCTTACTTGGGAAGCAGGCGGGGGTGGGGTGGGGGAGGCAGACGGAGATCAGGTATGGCCTGTGGCAACAATGCAGGCAGGGACAAATTGGTGGACCGGGTGGGGGGTCCTTACATACCATCTAATTCTATGTTTTCATGTTTCTAAGGTGGCAGGAGCAGAAACCATCCATAGGCCAACTTTTTAAACAGTTTCCGTACCAGATTGCACGAGCATTACACATTACACAAGGCATTAATAACCAAGCAAATGATATGACGGAATGATAGGTTTATGTCCTGGGTGACTCCATATCGAAATTCAAATCAAATCAAATCTAATCAACTTTATTTATATAGCGCCTGTCAGAGCCAAGGACACATAGAACATATACATAAATAGATTAAAACAACATTAAAATATGTCAACTATATTTAAATAAAGGCTAAACTAAATAAGTATGTTTTTAAACCAATTCACTGATAAGTACATCAGTGCACCTAATAAGGTAAACATGACCACTAGAAGCTTCTCAGGTGTTGAGGGTAGCAGACACTGAAAGAATATCAGTCAGTGTAATAATCACACAGATACCAAGGTGGAGTGAGCTGGTAGGTTTACTGTACTGTATAACACTTAGAACAAACTGCAGAAAGTATGGGCTACTGTCTGCCAGATAAGGGTTAATATATATATAGGCTAAGCCATACACATTAGCAAGGCATAGCAAATTGCGTATGCTAATTAACTTCTTACATCTCCTTCTCAATTAAACTTTTCCCCAAACATAAAACATTTAAAGTTCTATGTAGCTCAAAGTTTTGTGAGTCTATGTAGTCCACGATGCCAGGTGGGCCTCTGGATCTCCCTTCCACTGACCACGGCTAATTCTCGGGATCGGAGCTGGTGCCAGTCATTGGTCCCAACTGCTCAGGGGTGGGCTAGCTCCACAAGTTTGCTTTGTAACTGCCCTAGCATCACTTGTGGAGGGACCTCCATTGCACTCACCTCTGGGATCCCAACGCTCCTCCATCATGTCATCCAGCTCTCTTCCCCTCTTCGGATGTGTGAGTTTTGTGGGTCACAGGAGCGGCGCGGCTCAGGGGTTAACAAAAGGTCCCTCCTGTTTCTTCAAAACAGTTTCCCATTTGCTTGGAACACATAGGAGTGTGTCTCTTCAGCATGGCGTTCCACAATTGCAGGGGTCCAGGTATTCTCAGGTTTTCGCAAGTAAACAGGCTGTCCCGGCTGTAAGGCTGGGAGGGGTCAGGCATGCAAATTGTAATACGATTTTTGTTTTTCTTGAGTCACTCACAATGTAGCTCTCACATCAACTTCTGGCACTTTTGGTTTAAGTAGCTCAGATCTGATAGGCTTTAAAGTTCTGGTTCTGCGTCCCATGAGCAGCTGTGCTGGTGATCCTAGCCCTTCCAGTGGGGTATTTCTCAATTCCAAGAATGCTAAGTAAGGGTCTTGATGGTGCACTTGTGCTTTCTTTAACAGTCTCTTTATTGTTTGAATGGCTCATTCTATCATGCCATTGCTCTAGGTATATCTTGGTGAAGACATTACGGGCCAGATATTCAAAACTTTGCGCTGGGCAAAAACCATTTGCGCAGGTTTAGCGCGGGATTAGCGCGGGTCTGCCATATTCAAAAGGCCAAATAAGCGTGGGCAAACTGCATTAGGCGGCTGGGCAAAATTATAATATATGCAAGGGCAAACTGACATGAATACAGAGCGCCAATGCTGTATTCAGCGACTAAGCGCTTGGCTAAGTGGTTTCTTGGCTTAATGGCAACATAGCCTTGTGGTGCACGGCTCGCCAAGGAAAAGCTGGTCTTAATCTGGGCAATCAGCTCTAGCGACATTATGGCTTCTTGGCGGCGTTTTGTTGTAGTTTAAGCGTGGTTTTCGCGACCCTAACAAATAAATATGACACATAGATAAAGCCAAACATAGAGGAAGCATGCTGCTAACTGATGGCATCACAGTGATGCCATAATCTGTCACCAGTCCCAGCCATGCCAGGCAGTAAGTGGTGACCCTGCCACCAGTGGACAGCATGGCAGTGTGGCCATACAGCACACCTGTGGACCACACTTCCGTGGACACCAACAGATGCCAGCACACATGCAGCACTGCAGGCATGGAGGATGTTGAGGGGCATGTATGGGTGGCGAGGCTGTGCTACAGACCAGGTGTGGCCACAAGGCTGGGACACATCATGCAGTGTACATGGGTCAGTATTGGGAATACCCCAACACCAGTGTGCCTTTCGGATAATATATGCCCCCGGCCACATACCTCACAGCTGTACAACTGCCACCATCACAAAGCCAGAAATGTACATGTCACTGTGAGTATCTATGGAGTCACACAACAGCGTAACAATAATGTCCAGTGTCAAAACATCCGCAGGTTGGGCGCTCACTGTGTATAGTGCAGTCATCATCACTGCCCTACACACCATAGGCATTGCTGTGTCCAGCACTACTGGCCCCTGCTACTGTAGTTTCTGCTGTGCACTGTAGCATGCCCTACAATGTGACAGTTGCATGCAGCACCACCACCACCTGTGCCTATGGTGTCCTGTCCCCTGGGGTATAATATGCTATGCTATGCTGTACTGTTTACATGTAGCCTGCAGCTATCATCGTGCACTGCCAGACTGACCTACAGGTGGAGCTGCGGTTGGACCTGGTCAGCCCCTGTACTTCCAGACTGACCTACAGGTGGCTCTGTGGGACTCTGCAGTAACGCTGGGCAAACTGCATGCAAATCAGGGTATAATGAGATACTAATCCGGTTGTTTGCCCAGAGACTACGTAAGTAGGCTCATTTGCATAGACTTTGAATATGGCACATTTTAGCCCGGGAAAGCGTGTTTGCTCGGACTATGCATAGCTCAGCGCTAATGCCCGGCTAATGTGTTAAGCGGCTAATAATCCGGGGAATATTATACAGTTTTGATCACTGTTCTTTCACATCTGCTGCTTCCTGCAGCTGTACTGCGTCCATGCATTTGCTGGCACACACATTGGCCCGTAGTTCATCTGTACTTGCCCTCATGTTGCTGTGTACTGTGTTGTTGTTGTGGGTTGCACTTCCTGGTTGCTTTATTCAGTGCTGTCTTATTCCAGGGCTATTTTTGCCCTGCACTCCCAGCCCAGTTTGCATGGCCTCATTACCATGCCATATTCGGAAGCTGTTTGCGCTGGGCTATTCCTTTTGAATATAGCGTGCTCTGTGCTCCGGGCTAAGTTTGCCCGCTGGGCAGTGCTAATTTTGCCCCGGGGCAAAGTTTTGAATATCTGGCCCTACATGTTTAAACTCATATGTTTGTTGAAAATTTCTGAATTCAGTGCAGGCAAATTGTAGGCCATTATCTGTTAGAAGTACTTCTGGGATACCATGTCTTGCACATTGTGATTTAACATGGTTAATCACCATTTCACTTGTTGTATTTTGCAACTTGGATATCTCAATCTATTTGGAGTAGTAATCAACCATTGCCAGATAAGATTTCCCTTTCAAATTCAAATAGGTCAGCCCCAACCTTTTGCCAAGGTCTCTCTGGTATCTCATGTGGCTGCAGTAGCTCTCTAGATTGTGCTTTCCTGAACTTGGTTGCAAATGCCACACTGGGCCACCATGTCACTAATCTGACTGTTCATTCCGGCCAGAATAAAGATCTCTGGCCCTGCGCACATTTTCAATGCCCAAGTGGCTGCTGTGTAATCTGGTTAACATGTGGCTGTACATGGTGTTGCCTGAATCATTCCTTGCTTTTGTAAAATGTGCTCCCTGCTATTTTTTTTGTGAAATGAAATTATTATAATGTATGTATTTATAAATGTATATACGTATTGTATTGTGTACCACTGACGTGGAACCTTTGAAAGCGAGCACCTTGCTCAAAGGTTATTTCGAACCATGAAATAAATAAATAAATAAATGTCTGATCTCAGTGATATAGGAATTATCAGTCTCTCCCCCTTCAGCAAAAGTCCATTTTCTGTCAAGATTTCATCTCTGAACTGCCAGTACTGCCTTAACTCGGGGTGCACTGATGTTTTCTCCTGGGGCCATCCATTCAAAACAGTGTCTCTCAACTTGACCAATGCTGAATCTTTGTCAGTCTCTTGCTGAATCAATTTCAGTTTTTTATCACTAATAGGCATATATAGGCCACCGTGTGAACCTCATATTTGTCTAGTTCAGTTTCTGGCACAGAATGTTCTCCCACGCCCTACTCAGGGCATCTGCTATATGAAGTTCTTTACCGGCTTTGTACTGTACTTGTAAATCATACCTTTGCACTTGTAGCATCATGCATTGAATTCTCAGAGGACTATGGCCAGTGGTTTTAAGTGACTTTCTAGAGGCTTGTGGTCCAATTCAACATGAACCCTTGGTCTGTCATAGATATACTGGTGGAATTTTGAACAGCCAAACACAATAGCTAGTGTTTCCTCTTCAATTTATGCATTATTTCTCTCAGCTTTATTAAGTGATGTGGAAGCAAAAGCAATAGGCCTGCCTCCTTGCAGCAGACAAGCACTCAGCCCTTCTGAAGATGCGTCGACAAATAATTCAACAGGTTTCCTTAGATCATAGTAGACCAGCACTGGGGGGGTCTGTGACAGTTGCTTTCAGTTCTTGAAAGACCTGTTGGTGGTGCTCCTCCCAGTGCCATGCTGTTTCTTTCTCTAGTAACTCTCTCAACAGCTTATTTACAGCTGATAGGTTTGGAAAGAACTTTGCCAGGTAGTTTACCATGCCCATAAATCACTGTAAGCCAGTCTTATTTTGGGGAACAGGCATCTGGGTAATTGCTTTTATCTTCTCGAGGTCTGCCAACAGTCCATCATTACTTAACTTGTGTCTGATATATTGGACCTCTGACATTTTGATTTTTGACTTTTTAGGTTTAAAGACAAATGTTTATCTCTGGCTCTTTGTAGAACATGCCGTAACCTCTCATTGTGCTCTTGTACATTAGCTCCCCATATTAGGATGTCATCCATAATGACCTCTGTGCCTTTGAGCCCTTCAAACATGTGTGAAATTGTCTTTTGGAAGACTCTGGTGCTGAGTAAATCCCAAAGGGGAGACGCTTGAAATTGTACCTCCCAAAGGGTGTATTAAAAGTCAATAGATCAGAGCTAGGCGCATCCAGTTTAATCTGCCAGAAGACATGCCCAGCATCTCTACACTGTGAATACTTTGGCCCCTGCTAGCTCGGCTGCAACCTCTTCAACTGTTTTCATTGGGTGATGTTCCCTTTTAATTGCTCTGTTAAGATCTCTGGGATATATGCAAACTCATACTTTGGTTTTTCTACCACCATCGAGCTGACCTAGCTTGTGGGTTTCTCCACCTTCTCAATAACCCCCAATCTTTCCATATTCTCTAGCTCAATTTTCACTTTGCCTTGTAATGTGAAAGATATTTTCCTAGGGGGGTGGATCACAGGGCTGACTTCTTATCTATTTTAACGTGGTATTCACCCTCTAAGCATCCCAATTCCTCATATACATCAGCAAATTCAGCCAGTATTCCTTCTGTGGTTTCCCCTGCACTTCCACTTGCAGCATCTACTGAAAATAAGCTTCTTTATAAGCTTAATTTCCAAACAAGTAGATAGGCCCAACACTGGGGTCATGTTTGCATTAACCACTTGAAATGGCAACAGGTAATACTTTTGCTTAAAACATGTCAGCAACGTCACTTTGCCTTTCACATCAAGTTTATGTCCAAAATAGAAACCAATCTAGCTGATGACGTTTGAGCAGCTTCTCCAGACAATGTCTTATACATCTGAAAAGGAATCACATTACACTGTGCTCCAGTGTATAATCTGAAACGTCACCATTTTCCATTTATGCTCAGATTTACTTTCCAATCAGTCTCAGGTTTATAGGTAGTCACAGTCTCAATACTAAAAGTACTTTCATTTTCCTGGGCATCTTCTCTGACAACATGGATCTCCTCGTTTACCCACATGACATGCTCTAGCAGTGTGATTTTTCCTGTGGCATAATCTACAACACTGTCCATATGCTGGGCATTTGTTTTTCATGTGCTCATGACACACTTTTCACATTTAACTTTATCCAGCTCGAGGTTCATGACTTCCTTTGCTCACATTGGCACTTGCTTTACTCTTTCTTCCTGCACAACTGCTACTTGCACTGGACTTTCATCCTGAGCATTTCCACTTAAGCGTTTAATCTACATTTCACTCAGTTCAGCGGCCCTGCATATATCTATGGCATCATCTAATGTTAAGTCCACTTTTCTCAACAGTCTGCATCTCACATGCTCAATCTGTATGCCGCATACAATTCTATCTCTGATCAATGATTCAGTTAAATCTCCAAATTCATAAGATTTAGCCTTTAGCCTCAGTTCAGTTATATATGAATCAATGGACTCACCCAGATTCTGGCTCCTAGTAATGAACAAATATCTCTCATAAGTCACATTCTTTCTTGGGTTACAGTACCTCTCAAATTGCCCCATCATTTTACTCAGTTGCTCATTCTCTTCCTCTTTTCCCAAATGAAAGTACTGAATATCTCCACTGCATCAGGGCCAGCCATGTGCAAGAGGGTCATAACCTGGATTTTCTGGGATTTTCAGTGAGTCCACTGGCAACCAAGAAAATTTCAAATTGCTGCTTAAATCTTCTCAGTTTTCAGCAACATTTCCATGTAGATTGAGGCGTGAGAGAGGCTGCAGGTGGTCCATTCTGATCACGTAATAATCGCAGACACCAACGTGGAGTGAGCTGGTAGGTTTACTGTACTGTATAACACTTAGAACAAACTGTAGAAAGTGTGGGCCTGCTACCACAGATAAGGGTTTATATATAATAGGCTAGTAATCGCGATAGCAAGGCATACGAAATCTCGTGTTAATTAACTTACTTACAGATGGTATACTAAGGGATGCAGCAGAAAAGCTACTAGTGGCAGTTCACGTGAGCACAAATAGCATGGGGCAAAAGGCCAAGGAGGATATACAGAGTGATATATAAAACTGTGTAAAACACTGGAGAAAAGGGGATGTGAAATAGTCATATCCTGAAATACTTCCTGTTCGAGGGCAGGAAGAGGAAGGCAAACAACAGTTAAAGGAATAAATGACTGGCTCATTAGGAAATGAACCCAGGAAAAGGTGACAGATGTATAACACATTGGGAGAAATCTAAAATAATAATTATTATTACAACAGTTGGGATGGACTGCATGTTGAAATTCACCGATAAGTATATCAGTGCTCTAATAAGGTAAACATGACCACTATTAGCTTCACAGGTGTTAAGGTAGCAGACACTGAAAGAATGTCAGACAGTATACTAAAGGATGCAGCAGAAAAGCTGCTAGTGGTGGTTCACGTGAGCACAAATAGAATGGGGTGAAAGGCCAAGGAGGATATACAGAGTGATATATCAAACTGTATGAAACACTGGAGAAAAGGGGATGTGAAATAGTCATATCTGAAAAACGTCCTGTTCCGAGGCAGGAAGAGGAAGGCAAACACCAGTTAAAGGAATAAATGAGTGTCTCAGAAATGAACCTATGTAAAGGTGACAGATGTATGACACATTGGGAGAAATCTAAAATAATAATTATTACTAAAAGTTGGGATGGATTGCACCTAAATAGACATGAGAGCTCTGTCCTGGGAAAAAACTGAACAAATGGTAGCAAGTATTTTAAACTCAAAGTAGAGGGGACTCGGGATGCAATAAATGATAAAGAAAAATGAAATATAGGTAATAGGGAGAGGGGTGACATGATTCATTTCCTTCCATCCAACACAAGAAGCCTCACTATAATCAAGAAAACCAAATTAGAAATAGTACTAACTAGGGAGAAGACAGATGACTTAGCAGCCATCACTGAGACATGGTGGGAGTGGTTTGTGACTGGAGTAGAAACATGACTGGGTACAAACTGTTCCATAGAAATAGGAAATTCAGAAGGGGGTATGTGACTATGTTAGGAAGACTTGGAGTGTTCTGAGATAAGCAGCATCATAGAAGAGGACAAGGGTGTTGAAAGCGTATAGCTACAGTTAAGAACAGATAGAGGAAAAGAAGGTACAGTATCACTGGAAATATGCTACAGGATGCTTAGCTGTGGACACAAGTATAATGAAGATCGAGGAATTATGAATACATCATCTTTCAAAGTAGTAGACCAGGGAGGGGCTGTGGACATGGCCTACCTAGACTTTAGCAAGGCATTTGACGCAGTCCAGCACAAAAGATTAATAAACAAATTAGCCAGCCTGGGAGTGGGTCCCAGGGTGGTAGCCTGGGTAAAACACTGGCTGGACAACAGGACACAGTGGGTAATAGTAAATGGAGTCCACAGTGAAGAAAGAAGGGTTACTAGTGGGGTACCACAGGGTTCAGTACTGGGCCTGGTCCTTTTAATGTCTTTATAAGTGACATTGTGGAGGGACTGGAGGGAAGGTATGTCTCTTTGCAGATGACACAAAGATCTGCAACAGGGTTGATATGCAAGGTGGGGTGGAAAGGATGAAAAGGGACTTGGCAAGGTTGGAGGAATGGTCAAATGTATGTCAGCTTAGATTCAAGCAAAGAAGTGCAAGTAATGCACCTGGGAAACAAAACCCAGGGCAAGAGTACACAATGGGGAGTGAGATACTGACAACAACAAAATGGAAGGGACCTGGGGTAGTCATATCAGATAACCTAAAGGTGGGCCAACAATGTGAGAAGGCAGTAAGGAGGGCTGGGGGATACTGGGATGCATTGGAGAGGCATCACCAGTAGAAAACAGAAAAGTTGTTGGCCCTCTGTACAGATAGTTGGTAAGACCACATCTGGAGTACTGTGTACAGTTCTGGAGACCCCATCTCATAAAAGACATAGACAGGGTGGAGGCTGTCCAGAGGAGGGCATCCAAAATGGTGCAAGGTCTGCACCAGAAGACATATGAAGAAAGACTAAAGGAGCTTAAGATGTATAGCCCGAGGAAAGGAGGAGGGGATATGATGGAAACTTTCAAATACCTCAAGGAATCAACAAAGTCCAAGAGGGTAGCATCTTTCAAAAAGAGATGTGCAAGAACAAGGGGGCACAATTTGAAGATAGAGGGGACGGCTCAGAGGTAATGTGAGGAAGTATTTCTTCACAGAGAGGGTTGTAGATGCATGGAACAGCCTTCCCGAGGAGGTCATAGAGTCAAAAACAGTGGGGGAATTCAAGAATGCATGGGACAGACATAAGGCAATTCTAGTGGGGGTAGGAGGAAGTAGGCTGTTGGTTAACTAGGATCTGCAGCTTATCCGTTAGGTAGGAAATGGGCAGACTAGGTGGGCCAAGTGGTCCCTTATCTGCGTCAAATTCTATGTTTCTATCAGATATTGGAGATATCATAGTGCTGGGTGATTTTAATCTACCAAGTACACAGTGGGCAGATCTAAGCTGTGGGTCAAAGTATGGGGGAGATTCACAAAGCAGTTGTACACGGTGCATCTCAGCTGCCCTTGCACAAATGAGATACGCCGTGCCCAAACTGTGGTATTCACAGAAGATGCACCAGAAGATGCTCCCGGCACATCCCCTCTGTGAATACCACAGTCACACACAACCCGAGAAGCACCAGCGCAACCCCTTGGTTGGGCCAGGAAACCGATGGGGCAATGCATCTCCAGATGCCCAGTGTTGGTATTCACAGCCCCAGACACGCATATGGTGCCATTAGGCATGCAAGGTGTCAACTTCAGATTTCTGAAACTCTCCATCAATGCCCTGGCCGTCCCCCTTACTAACCTTCTAAATCGCTCCCTGTGTTCTGGCTATTTCCCCACCATTTGGAAAACTGCCATCATCAGGCCTTTATTCAAGTCCAGGTCCAGAAATGAAGTCAGTAACTACCGTCCTATCTCCCTCCTCGCCCCCTCTCAAAAATCATAAAAAGTGGTGCATACTCAACTCACTGACTACCTCGAATCCAACAACCTCCTCGCAAGCACCCAGCATGGGTTCAGATCCGGGCACAGCATCAAAACAGCCTTGGTCAGGTTCACCAGTGACATCCTCAAAGCCAACAACACAGGCCAGTATACAGGCTCTGTTTTTGTGGACCAGATCAAGGCGTTTGACCTTGTGGATCATGCCTTTCTCCTAAACACCTTCAAAACCTACGACTGTCAGACATTCCCATCAAATGAGTCAGTAGCTACCTCTCCAGGAGATCCCCCCAAGACGTCAATTGATGGCCATCTCTCCTCTGAATGTCTGATTCAGTATGGTGTCCCCCAGGGATCGATCTTGGGCCCTCTTCTCTTCTTACAGAGTAGTAACAGTAACAACCTCCACTCTATCTGCCACTCCACCCAACTTGTACTTTACGCCGACGATGCAGCTCTGTACTGCAGCTACACTGACCTTGCTGCTATGTTCCAAATTCTGCAATCTGACTCTTGGAAGCAGCATCACTGGTTCTCTGGGAATGGCCTGGTCCTCAATGCCAAGAAGACAAAGTTCATGATCTTCTCTGGCCCAAGGAAAGCCCCTGTCACCGGCCTTAAACTTTCCAACAACTCTGGCACTCTCATTGAACAAGTCCTTGAGTTCAAATACCTGGGCATCTACCTTGACCCTCACCTCTCCTTCAACCTCCACATTAGCAACCTCATCAAAAAGGTCCATGTCAGGCTTAGTCTCCTATATAGGATTAGAAGTACCTTATCCCGGTTCCAGACTTCACCTGGCTAGCTTCCTACTCCTGCCTCTGTTAGACTATGGATCCACTGTCTTCTCTTCTCCTACCTCATCCCTCCTCCACTCCAAACTCAGGGTCACCTACAACAGCACAGCTCACTTCGTCACCAGTCTCCCCTGGAGAACCCACCACTGCACTCTTTACTTCTCCCTCGGCTGGCCCACTCCAGAAGGGAGGTTTCATCATAAAATGCTCTCCTTCCTCCACAAGAGATATCTCAATATTCTCCTACCTACTCTCAACTCCTCCTCCCACTCGTAGCCCCTGGGTGATCAACCAGAGGTGCCTCCATTCAGGTCTTTGACATCCCTTTCTATAGGACCAGTCTTGCCCAAAACTCTATCACCTGCAAGGGTACAAAGTGCTACAACAAACTTCCCCCAGAAATCCAAGCCTGCAGATCCATTAACTCCTGTAACTCCTCCTCAAAGAGCACCTCCAGGTATTGTCCACCTGCTGCTGCCCGATATGCCCTCCCCAGCCCACTCACTAATTTGAGTGGTTCACTCGTGTTACCTGCATAACCCACACTTAATCACCACAACCTTAGGCCCTTCACAGGGCTCACCCCTCTTGTAATATATCACCTGCCTCACCTGTTCCCACCATTCCCTCTGGGTAACACCTCGACATGAAGTTACTCCACTGCACCTTATTACCATCTTCCTACCAGAGAGTGTAGCCTCCTACAGCCTCAAACTACCCCGCCCCATCTCCTAACACTGCTTTTCTTCTGCTGCCTTTTATCTTCCCCATGCACGCCACTTCCATTTTAAATAGTATGTAAACTTAATGCAACCCCTGGGTTTTAGGTTTTTACACTGTAAATACAATGTTTATATTATGTATTCTTACGACCTTATTCTTGTGCTTTCCCCCTGTAAATACGATGTATATATTATGTATTCCTCCTGCCTGTAACACTGTGAATACAATGTTTATAGTACGTATACCTACAGTACGATCCTGTTACTGTGCTTCTAACACTGTAAATACTGGGCCCAGATATTCAAACTGGTTGCACCTGACGCAGCTGAGTTGCGCCAGCACAACCCCAGAAATGCACCCTGGTGCAATATTCAAAAGAGGGACTTGCACAGTGCAAGTCCCGATGCGCTGGGGCAGAGTGATAATTGTATGCGGTGCATCTCCAGGAGGCGTGCCCATGCATATGGGGCGCATCCCGCTATTCAGCCCGGGATGTGTGGCGCATATGCTGGCACAACCCTGAGGTGCGCTGCATACCTGGGCCCAAAGTTGAGCCTGAAATAAAAGGCTCAAGTCCCAGCCACCCACAGGTGTGCTGCTGTACTGCAGTGCGCAACACAGCAGCCACCAGCCGTGGGTGGCAGCCCCCAAACACTGTGCATAAGCACCCACAGACATCCCTGGCAGTCTAGTAGGACCCTCCACCCGCCTGTAGCCGTGATCATTGAACATATATGTAAAACATATCCCTGGTAGTCTAGTGGTACCCCCTCCACCCGTAGCCATGATCGCCATATATAAAAGTAAATTACACTCCTGGTAGTCAGTGGGACCCCACCCTGCCTGTAACCCGATCACGGTAGACCCTACAGAAAAACATCTCTGATGGTCCAGTGGTGCCCCCACCACACAGGCCCCCTGCCCACCAGCTCTCCCCGTCATCAGCGGGCAGCACAAACCCACCTGCATACCATCCGGTTGCCCGATGAATGACAGCTTACAGTAGCAGCTGTAAGCCTACTAGTCAACACTGTGGACCAATGGGCTTGAGCGCATGCTGTACTAGTCATTCACAAAATCGTGAATGAATGACAGCATTCACAGTTTTGTGAATGACTAGTACAGTATGCACTGCAAGCCCATTGGTCCACAGTGTGGACCAATAGGCTTACAGCTGCTACTGTAAGGCGTCATTCGGCAGGCAGCCAGGTGGTATGCAGGTGGGTTTGTGCTGCCTGCCGATGAGGGGGGAGCTGGGTCGGCAGGGGGTCCTGTGTGGGTGGGGGGTGAGAGGTGCCACTGGACCACCAGAGATGTTTTTATGTAGGGTTTACCAGCGATCGGGGTTATGGGCGAGGTGGGGGGGGTCCACTAGACTACCAGGGATATAATTTACTTTTATATTTGGCGATCAAGGCTACAGGGTGAGAGGGGGGTACCACTGGACTACCAGGGATGTTTTCTACATATATGTTTGGCGATCGAAGCTATGGGGGGGGGTACCACTAGACTACCAGGGCTGGGCATTTTAGTACTTGTCGGCGATTGCTGCTATGGATTGGGAGGGGGGCACCGTTAGACCCCCTCTGGCAGCACCACATGCTGTGCAGGGCACCATGCGCATTTGCTGTCCAGTCCTGCACAACTCATGCAAATGGGGCCATAATGACATGCAAATGGACCCATTTGCGCATTGCATACATTATGGCTCCATCTGCATACTGCCAGCTGAATATCAACATGTTGCACACAGCATAACTCTGTTGCACTGGCGCAGTTCTCATTCCTGGCATTCATCCCTGTTGGGGGGAGATGCGCCAGAGCATCCTATTTGTGCCATGCGCATGACCTGCTATATTCAGAGGAGATGCGCCATGGCTCATCTCCTTTAAATATATCCCATAGTTGCACCGGTGCATAGCTGTTGCACTGCGCCACCTCTTGCGCCACTCTCATGCGCAATTCTGAACATCAGGGCCACTGTGTATATATTATGTATTCCTCATGAATGTAACCATTTACCTGTTATTTCCAACATTGGACGTTTGTGAAAACCGGCATTTTTGCTCACTTACCCTCCAGTATACAAATAAACTGATTGATTGATTGATTAATGGAGAATGTAAAAAAAAAAAAGAAACAAACAAAACAACACATTATAATAGAGCAGTGGGCAAGACAAACAGGATGCCAGATTGCACAGGGAGGGGGATAAGCAGTAATAGTCGGGAGGTGATCCTCCCATTGTACAGGTCATTGGTGTAACCACACCTGGAATACTGTGCAAGGTATGGGAGTCCACACCTGGGGAGAGATTGCATCAAGGTAGAAGCAGTACAGCGCTTAGGGCAATCAAGGTGGTCCATGAACTAGGGAACAAGACATACGAACATATGAAATTTGCCAGCAGAAACAGGCCACGTGGTCTATCAAGACTGCTTGAATATGTAGCTAGCACCCCTATCTTGCTGCTGCCCTCCCCCACCTTCACAATAACCTCACTACCCTGTCCCACCCCTTTGAATCCCCTCCCACTGACTTGCAGGATACCACCTCTTCTGGCAGAGAGTTCCATTCTGCCACAACCCTCTCCATGAAAAAGTGTCTCCTCATTTCCCTCCTATATCTTCCCCCTCCAATCTAAGACCATGACCTATTATGTCCCTTCCCCTCCTTAACTTAAATATCCCTTCTGTATATGTCTTGTTAATCCCCTTTAAGTTCTTGAAGATCTCAATCATATCCCACTGATCTCTCCTCTCCTTCAGGGAGTACATATTTAACTCATGCAGCCTTTCCTCGCATGGCGTTTCCACCAGTCCCTGGATCATCCTAGTTGCTCTGCGCTGTACCCCTTCCAGTAGTTTGATATCCTTCTTTAGATATGGGTGCCTGCACTGCAAGCAGTACTCCAGGTGTGGCCTGACTAGTGACCTGTAGAGAGGCAGGATCACCTCCCTGTTCCCAGAGGAGATTCTTCTCACAATACACTCCAGCATCCTGTTGGCTTTTGCTGCTGCCCTTCTGCACTGTCCTGGTTGTTCATTTTCCCAGTTACAACCACCCTTGGGTCATTTCTCCTCGGTGGTACCTAGCTGTACTCCACGAAGCTGATAGCTCCTCCCTGGGTTCTTGGCTCAAAAGTGCATCACCCACCTCTTTAGCATTGAACCCCAGCTGCCACTCTTCTGACCACTCCTCCAGTTTAGTCAGGTTGTTCTGCAATCCCTGCCATCCCTCTGTGTTGCTCACCACCTCACCCAACTTGGTATCATCAGTGAAGAAGGCTGATCTTATTCCTGACACCATATGAGATGTCCGCTATAAATATCCCAAACAACACCAGCCTCAGCACCGATCCCTGTGACACCCCATTTGTCACTGCCCTTGGAGATACAGGCTCCCCACCACCACCACTCTGTGTGTCTTCCTGTAGCCAATTTTGATCCAGTTCACCATCTTAGTCCCAACCCCACATAGTTCAATCCCCCAACCTCCCATGCGGTACTGAATCAAGGCCTTGCTAAAGTCCAAAATATGACATCCACCACAGATCTTTGTCCAATTCCCTCATTACCCAGTCATAATACTCAACTAGGTTAGTCTGGCAGGACCTTCCCGACATAAATCCATGTTGATGACCATCCTAGAGTCCATTATCCTCCAGAAATGTCACCAGCCTCTCATTCAGGAAGACATATGAAAAGAGGTTGCAGGAACATGTGCAGTACACCCTTGAGAAATGGAGGAAAGGGCAACATGATCAAGACATGCAAGTACTACCATGGGATAAATAGCATGGATGCCAACAAACTATTCTTTTGAGCTCAAATACAGGGACATGAGGAACACACTTAAACCTGCAGGAAGGAGATTCAAAAGGGTCGATCAGCACTTTTCCCAGAAAGAGTGGTGGACAAATAGAAACGAGCTACGGAGAAAGTGGTACAGGTCAAATCAGTGAGCAGCTTCATGCAGGGATGGAACAGACATATAGGGATTAGTTAGAAATGGGGAGCAGAAACACAGGTTACTCACCTGTAACAGTAGCTCTAGGAGTGGTATATGATGTTCATCCACACTGTCTGGCAGTTGTCTTTCCCTTTAAGATTTGCCAGAAATGTTTTGAAGCTGGCTCCTCCCACCCACCTGGGTGGTAACTCCCATGACTTTGCTCCATGATGCTAGATCTTGCCCGCTGGTAGCAGAGTTTGTGCTGGAAGCTGGGGAGGTCGGGTGGGTCCGTGTGGATGAACATCATATACCACTCCTAGAACTACTGTTACAGGTGAGTAACCTGTGTTTCTAGGGATGTGGATATGATGTTCTATCCTCACTGTTTGGCAGACTCCTAGCAGTTCTCTGGGAGGAGGGAGGCAAGGTGCACACCCCCTACTTCAGGAACAGAGACTGGAGAACTGAGACCCCAAAAACAGCATCCCAGTGTGACTCGAGGTCAATGTGGTAATGGGAAATGAAGGTGTGTGCTGATTTCCAGGTAGCAGCCCTGCAGATTTCCTGGATAGGGACATCTCTAGAAGCAGCCATCGATGCAGCAGTATGGCAGGTGGAATGAGCCCTTAGCCCTCTGGGAGGCTCCCTACCCACCACCCTATAGCAGAGATCAGTGCAGGATGTGATACACCTGCCAATCGTCCACTTGGCTGCAGGTCTGCCAGGTGTGGCTTCAGCGTGGTGACAAACAGCTGGAGAACCTCTCCTCAAACTCCAGCCATGCACTCTTTATAGTAAGCAAGCGCTCACCTCAGGTCAAAGTATGGAGCCTGTGTTAAGCCTCTGAGGTGTGATTTGGGAAGAACACCAGCAGAGTCATCACTTGATTCAGGTGAAACTCCAGCAACCTTGGGAGGAACTTGGGTTGGGATGCAGAACAACCTTGTCCTTGTGGAAGACCAGGTAAGGAGACAACACGAGCACCTGGAGCTCACTGATCCTTCTGGCTGACATGATAGCCACCAGGAAGGTGGTCTTCCATGACAGGTGAGACATGTCACACCTGTGCATTGGTTGAAATGGCTTGCCCATGAACTTTGCCAAAACCAGCAACAAGTCCATTGGTGAGGGTAGTGGTTCATGCAGTGGAGGGGAAATGTGGTCAAGGCCTTTGAAAACGTGCCAGACCACCTTCTCCTGTGTTACCAACTGCTGACCACCCCATGTCCGGGTTAGCAGAGATGGCTGCCAGGTGCACCTTAAGGGTCATCGATTGAAGTCCCTGTGACAGTGTATGTGACCAGGTTGAATAGGACCCTGTCCCAGTTGTTATGGAGGGTTTGAATGCAGGGATCTGTTCTGTTCTTTCCTTTCTCTTGTCTGTCTGGCTGCGCAACCACATTTTCCTGTGAGACGTAGGATTTGATCACCCCGACAGTCTCGCAATTCTCTGCCTCTCACTGTCTCTTAACCTTCCCTTGCTGTTTCTGTCTTTTCTTCCCTTGCATATCTGCTGGTATAAAAATATATGCAAATCATTATGTGGAAATGTAACTGATATTGGGATCCCTTTGTTTAGGAATTATATAGTGTTACTGTTGAAATGTATATAATTGAAGTTTGAGATGATTGCAAAAAGCTATTGGGAACTCAAGGGGTTAATCTGAAATGCAATTTGTAAACCTTTTGTAGAAGCTGTTGAAAAGGGGCCTCAATTCTGGGACATTGTGTTTTAGCTGCATCTACCTAACATTTACAAGAACATTTTAGAAAAAAAAAAAGGATGCTTGTTAAGAAGGGGGGTTGCAAGGACTTATAAAAACAAAGCTGCAATTTCTTGCAAGAGACATAGAAACTGAAAGAATACTCAGATGGTGCTTCTCTGTTTATTCTGCCTTTGTAAATAGTTATTCTGAACAATTTTATTTTTTTATTTTATTTTTATTCATAATAAAACTGTTGTTGCGAATTTTACAACTGCTCCTGGTTTTTCCTATGCTTCCTGACCTGTGCCTCGACAACAGTCTCCCTTGAGAGAGAGCAACCACAGATAATCTAAAATGCTAGCCACAGGACAGGTTGAAGGGTCCAACCCCTTGCCCCTGGCACCAAATGGAGAATCTTTTCCATTTGAAGGCATAGCATTTTCTGATTGATTCCTTTCTAGATGCCTCCACCATGGTGAGGACATCTTCGGAGAGACCCAAAGTCTGGAACTCTAGCTGCTCAGGAACCAGGCTGTCAGGTGCAGGGACTGAAGGTCCAGGTTGAGTACCTTCCCTTGACTGATGGAAAGCAGGTCCGGGTGTGCTGGAAGACACCTCGAGAGCCTGTTGCTGAGACTGAGGAGTTTGGGGTACCAAAACTGGCAGGGCCAGTCCGGAGCCACTAAGACCACCTGTGCCTTGTCTCTCCTGACCTTGAGAAGCACTTTACAGACCAAGGAGAGTAAAGGGAAGGCATAGAAGAGGTCTGGGTCCACGGCCTCGAGAAGGCATCCCCCCTGCAGCAAGCCCTGCTGAGGGGGGTTGACACAAAACAGTCTTAACTTTGCGTTCTCGATGGAGGTGAACAGGTTCACCTAAGGGGTGCCCCACTGGGAGAACAGACTGTGAACTACCTCCGGGTGGAGGGACCATTTGAGAGATGCCTTGCCCACCCGGCTGAGGGCATCTGCCAGCTGATTGGAGGCTCCTGCCACATGGATGGCCAGGAGATCTGCCTCCAGGCTGCACATGAGGGTCCAGATGCAGAGAGTGTCCCGCCCTGCTTGCTGAGGTAGTACATGGTCGTGGTGTTGTGCGTCTAGACCTGGACCACTTGACCCCGGACAAACGGAGCGAATGTGGTCTGGGCTAGCCAAACTGCTCAGAGCTCCAGCAGGTTGATGTCACACTGGGACTCCTGGGGGGTCCAGAGCCCATGGACTCTGTGTTCCCTGAGGTGGGCACCCCAGCCCAAGAGAGAGGCATCAGTTGTCAGAATGACAATCAGCTCGGGGCGGATAAACGGGATCCCTTCCTGAAGATGTTCTGGGACGAGCCACCACTGGAGGGCATCCCACATCCTCTGGGTCACAGTGACCAGTTGGTTGAAGTGATATTTGCGCTGAGACCACTGGCTGGCCAGCTCCCATTGCAGGGAGCGCATATGCCAATGGGCCCATCAGACCACACTGGTGCAGGCAGCCATGTAACCAAGAAGGCGCAGGAAGTCCCGGGCAGGGCGCAAGTGCCCAACCAGAAATAATTTGGCAAAGAAGGAGAGACCTCCACCCTGTCCACCGGGAGCCAAGCTCTGGCCTGTCACAGGTTGAGTGCTGCCATGACGAAGCTGATCACCTGCGAGGGCACAAGTTCTGACTTGGCCTCATTGACCAGGAGGCCAAGATTGATGCAGGTCTGGAGGGCCAGGTTCCTGGACTGCTCCACCTCCTGCCTGGAGGGACCTGCTGTCAGCCAGTTGTCCAGATAGAGGTACACCGGACCCCTCGGTGCCTCAGATAAGCTGCCACCACTGCTGTGCATTTGGTGAAGACCCTGGGGCCAAGAAAAGACAAAAGAATGGCTTGGAATTCGTAAAGGCTTCCTCTGCTCAGAAGCGGAGGAACCTTCGGTGGGATAGACAGATCAGGACTTGAAAAAATGTGTCCTGAAGATCCAGAGAGCAAAACCACATGTTTTACTCCAGAGGTGGTATGATCTGGGACAGAGTTACCATCCTGAAGGTGCGGGACCTGAGGAATTTGTTCAGGTCATACAGATCTAGAATGGGGCGCCAGTCCCCCATCCGCTTTGGCACCAGGAAGTACCTGGAGACAAACCCTGGGTGTTCCAGAAGATCCGCAACCCTGGCCATGACCTCCTTGTGGAGGAGCTGGGCTGTGTTGTCTCGAAGAGCTGACTGGGTGCCTGCAGATGCCAAGTCCTCCCGTGGGGCATGTGCTCGGCTTCAAAGGTACTGCTCGAATTCCAGAGACAGACCCTGACCAACCACTTCCAGAACCCACCTGTCCATGGTAACAGTGGACCTGGAGGAAGGAAGTGACTGAGCCAGCACCCCACAGGAGGAGCCAGGAGAGGCATGATGGGCATGAGGATGGCAACCCCCATCCCATCACTGAGCAGGCTTGGAGGAGGAGGAGGATCCTACTGAGAAGCCATTGGGTCCCTTCCCTCCAGGCTTTTGGACCACCGAGGCCATGGAATTGGCCCGAGGTCACCAGGACTGAGCCTGCTGGCCAGACTGATGCTGAGCTGGTTTTGCCATGGGGTGAAGGACTGAAAGGGCTTGTGCTTTTGCTGCTTGGAGCCCTTGTTGTCCTTCTGGGTGGATGTCACAGAGTCCAGGGTGGCACTGACCTTCTCAATGCGCTGGAGGTGACCCTCCACACCAGGCTCAAATAGGTCAGTATCCAAAAAGGGGATATCCGCCATGAAGGTCAAGATCTTCAGCCAAGCCCTACCACGCATGGCAACCGTGGCCACCACCAAATGGGCACAAGAATCACCAATATCCAGAGCCATCTGGAGCTGCAGTTTCACCACTGCCCTACCCTGGTCTCGGACCTGCTTGACCATGGTCTGAAGGCCTGCAGGGAGGTGAGGGATCAACTCATCCAGCAAACTTTTTAGGGCATGAGAGAAGTGTGCCATCAAGATGGCCGAGCTCGCCTGGTGGAGGCCTAGTGAGGAGGCAGCATAGACCTTTTTGGCCATATGGTCCAATTTCTTGGACTCTTTGTCTGGTGGTCTATCGATGTCCCCAGTATTTCCAAGCTCTGAAACATGGAGTCAGCCACCAACTTCTTAGCCAAGGGATGCTCTATGAACCTGAAAAGGGTACTGGTGGGCACCACATACTTGCAGGCCATATGAGCCGAGGGTGCAGGGCAAGAAGCAGGGTGCCGTCAAAGCTCCAGGGCAGGGCCAATGATGGCCTCGGCCACTGTGAAGGCCTCTGTTGGAGAATCCCTTTTGTCCAGAATATCTGTGAGGGGATATCGAGCCTGGTTTTGGATGGGCTCCAGCTTCATCCCCGTAGACTTGAAGATGAAGCAAAGAATGCCCATGAATGAAGTAGGGCCTTTGTCCATGGAGAGATCCCTGATTGACTCCATGTCCAGTGGATGGTAGTGCAAAGAGGAATCCTCAGACTCTGAGGAGTCTGGAAAAGCAGACGGCCACCAGTGTCACCCTCGACCTGCCGCAGACGGTCAGGCGTAAGGGTGATCAACAGCTGATGGGAAAGCTCCTTGGCCAGCCGGGACTCCTTGGTCAGGGCCCCAGTCATTGGCTGTTTAGGTGGCAGCTCACCATGATCGATGGAGAAGCCTGCTTTGTCTGGGTTGATGTGGTCTGAACCAGCTCCGCTGGGAGGCGCAGTGTGCGACTAGCTCCACGGGGGAGTCAGCGTGAGCCTTCGGTAACAGCCAGGTAATGGCCAGGGTGGTAGCTGGTGTCGGCTTCGCCCAGACAGAACTAACTGTTGCCATATGAGGTTTTCATAGCATTAATGCAATTTGCACTGAAGGCTCTCCTCACCCGAGAAAGACAAAGACGAGTAGTGATTGTGCCGCTTACCATAGTGCCGAGAGCAAGAACACCAATGTTGGCAGGACCTGCTCGACCCCAAAGTTGAGGATGACCAAGACTGTGACCTCAGCCTTTGGTGGTGCGACAGGGGTCCTCATTGGGAACCGGGGAGGTCCACGGCTCCTCCTGGTCTGGGTTGATGACTGGCAGGTCCATCTCAGCAGGTTGGGCCAACCCGTCAGTGGTCACCAGCAGGACCGGAGCCCTGAAAAGAGAGTTGCTGGCCTCTTCCAATAACAACCAGTTGACAGGGTCAAGAAAAATCTTGGCCACATCGTCGGCCGGCGTCTCAGTCAACTGGTCCAACGGGGTTACCGTGAAGCCAGCAGCCAAGGCTGTGGTTTTGACTGCAGTCAAAACCGAAGTTTCCTGAGAGCAGGAACATTCCCGGATCCAGAAGCGTTGACAATAAGTCTTCTCTTTATCCTTCTTGGACTCCTTCTTGCGTGAGCGGGAACTGTGCGACTCGGAAAGGCCCTCTCCCTTGGTTGAGAGGGACTGACACAGCTCCTCAAAGGGGCCAAATAGGTGGAGACCAACTAGAGCAGAACAAAGGCTGAGGCAGAAGAGGACTGAGCAGCAAGCCTGGGCCGCCTTCACCTCGAAGGCCTTAAGTTGTTCTAACTGTTCGGTGGACCCTGCAGCCACTTAGACCACCCAATGGGCATCCTTTGATTTGACCGGAAGAGAACGTTTCTCTGGAAGGCCCAACTTTAGGTGGGCAGTGCGGTCCTCCAGGACATTCAGATGAAACAACCAACACACATCGCAGGCCTGCGGATCATGATCGTGGCCCAGACAGTATACACATGAAGTGTGAGGGTTGGTACACAACATTTTCTGCCCGCATGGACACCAGAAAAATCCGGGTGAAGATTTATCCTCCATTGCGGTCACAATCGAAGACTGGAGTGAAGCGAAACTCGAATGAGCTTTAGTTTAGGAAGTAAATCCGAAGAATGAAGCACCAGGGCCTACTCAAAGCGGGAGTGGTAAGGAGGGAACCTGCTTCTTCCAGTGGAAAGGAAGAGTTGGCATCATGGGGCAGAGCCATGAGAGTTACCACCCGGGTGGGTGGGAGGAGCCCGCTTGAAGACATTTCCAGCAAATCTTAAAGGGAAAGGCAACTGCCAGACAGTGAGGATATAGCATCATATCCACATCCCTAGAAACAAAGGGGAGGGATGGCTACAAGGGCCCGTGCAGAGTAGTTAGGTATGGTGGGCAGGCTAGATGGGCTGATGGGCTTTTTCTGCCATCACTGTCTATGATCTATGTAGCTAGAGCTCTGTTGGAGGCACATCATAGACCAAGGTAAAGAGAATGCTTCCTATTTCATTCCAGAATGGGATGAGGTTCATTTGGTGGGTAAATCTGTCCCATGTGGAGTTCTAGAACCAGAGCCTGGTGTAGTATCCATCTGAATTTCCATATGGGGTATCAGTAGCCCCCACAGCGGTGCACTGGAGTGCAAAGTTAACTGTAAGAGTTGGGAGAATCTTATGTAACAGTCTAGTATACATGCCAGTGTACTCACCAGTAGTGCAAGTTAAAAGAAACTGGGCTTACGTATAATAAACTATAATGTGGGCATGAACCCCCTTCCCCAACAAAAAAAAGTGCTCATTAAAGAACTACAAGAACTCAGCTACCCTTGAACCCTAAACCTTAAGTAAAGGGACCACACATTTGAGCTATCTATCTGGTTTGAAGAGTGATCTTTTATTGTGTCATCATGACTGTTTCTATAGCTGGAGTAAATGGAAAGAGGCTGTGAATGCTAATGATGTTTTTTGAAAGTCTTCCCTTAGTCTCTATAAATTGTTGTAGAGTGATGTAGAGTGCCAGATATGTCCACTCTTGCCGAAGCCTCTGCCACCATTGTCTCCCATTCGATGCATTGGTGTGCTGGATGTCTCCTGTCTTGCCTTAAGGTCTTTGTTGACGTTGACATTGCCTGTGCTGCTGTGCAGTGGTGTGCAGGATTTCTTCTGTCTTGTCTTAGTTTTCATTGACTTTGCCTCCCCTTGTCACAGAGTTATGTACTGGATGCCTCCTGTCTTGTATAAGTCTCTGTTGACATTGTATGCCCTGCTGTGCAGTGGTGAGCTAAATGTCTTCTGTCTAGCCTTAGTATGTGTTGCATTGCCTACTTTGCTTTTTTAGTGGAGTATAAGATATCTCCTGCCAATATTGCCTGCCCTGCCATGCAAAGTGTTTCCTTCATGTCTCTTGTGGTACACTGGATGTCTCCTGTCTTGCTTTAGTTTCTGTTGACATTTCCAGTGCTGCTGTGCATTAATGTTCTGGTTGTCTTCTGCCTTGCCTTTGTTTCTGTTACATTGCCTGCCATGCTGTTCAGTGGTGCCCTGGATGTGTCCCATAATGCCCTAGTCTCTGTTGACATTGTCTGCTCTGCAGTTCAGTGATGTGCTGCTTGTCTCCTGTCTTGCCGTCATCTTATTGTATTGCCTGTGTTGCTGTACAGTGGTGTGCTGGATGTCTCTCTTCTTGCCTTTGCCTCTGCTTTATTGCCAGCACTGATGTGCAGTGGTGTGCTGCATGTCTCCTGCCTTGCCTTAGTCTCTGTTGGCATTGCCTGCCCTGCTGTTCAGTGGTGTGTGGATGTCTCTTGTCTTTCTTCAGTCTCTGTGGACATTGTTTTCCTTGTTATTCAGTGGTGTCCTGGATGTCTTCTGTCTTACCTTAGTCATTGTTGACACTGCCTGCTCTGTTGTGCAGTAATGCTCTGGATTTCACCTGCCTTGTGTCAGTCTTCGTTGACACTGCTTGCCCTCTCAGACAGTCCTGTGTTGGATGTCTCCTGTCTTTTATTAGTCCCTGTTGACACGGTGTGCTCTGTTTTGCAGTGGTAGGCTTAATGTCTTCTGTGTAGCCTTAGTCTTTGTTGCATTGCCTACAATGCAGTTCAGTGGTGTGCCAATTGTCTTGTGTGTTGTCTTAGTGCCTGCCCTGCCATGTAGTAGTTTCCTTCATGTCTCCTGTAGTGTGCTGAATGTTGCCTGCCTTGTATTAGTTTCTGCTGACATTTCCTAGGCTGCTATGCAGTGGTGTGCCAGGTGTCTTGTGTGTTGTCTTAGTGCCTGCCCTGCCATGTAGTAGTCTCCTTCATGTCTCCTGTAGTGTGCTGAATGTTGCCTGTCTTGTATTAGTTTCTGCTGACATTTCCTAGGCTGCTGTACAGTGGTGTGCCAGGTGTCCGCTGCCCTACATTAATCTCTGTTACATTGTCTGCACTTTTCTGTGCAGTGGTGTGCTGGATGTCTCCTATCATGCCTTAGTCACTGTTGATCTTGCCTGTGCTGTTGTGCAAGCATGTGCTGGATGTTAGACAAGAAACTATCAATGGGGTGATCTACAGACCTCCAGGACATGGGGGAAGAGAGATAAGGAGCTAGGGCAAAACTAGAAAGCAAAGGGGGAAGTGATGGTAGTGGGGGGATCTAAATCTGGCAGATATTGATTGGGTCATTCTAGTGGACAGAAGCTCCAGAAGTCAGGCCCTGCTGAAAACACTGCAAGACTGCCTGTTGGTGTAGCTGGTTAATGAACACACTAGGAAGGTTGGCATTCTCGATGTGCTGCTCACTAACTCAAAAGTGGTAGGATTATTAAGAGTATAGGAGCCACTAAGGACCAACAAACATAACTCTATATGGTTTGACCTGGCCCTTGGGACAAGTAAGCCCTCATTAATGGCTGAAGTCCTAGATTTCAGAAAGGCAGACTTCAACCAGATGAGGGAGTTGGTCCGGGACACATTAGTCGGAGTGGACAGTATGGAGGATGTGAAGGAAAGAGAGGGAAATCAAGGGGACCATCAGGGAACAACACAGACAGAAATGGGAGCGAGAAGCAGGGCAGCAGGCAAGGGAGGGGGGAGGTGTGGAGAGCCATGTGCGCTAATGTAAGGAGCCTTGGAAACAAAATTCCAGACCTGAAAGCAATCATGGAGGAGGTTAACCTGGATTTAGTGGCCATAATATGTCAGTACTGAGGATCACAACTGGGACATGGCAATACCAGGCTACTCTCTGTTCAGGAGAGCTATGGAGGGGAGGAAGAGTTGTATTTAATGTGAAGAAGGAAATCAAGGCAACGGAGGTACAGTGGCACCAAGAGGAAAAGGATGAGGTGGAAGTGCTGTGGGTCATCATTCAGACAAGCTATGGGACTCCTGTTGCACCACAATAGTGTACATAACTCCAGCACAGGAAAAGGAGGTGGATAAGGCACTTGGGGAAGCCATCAGCAGAATGGTAAATAAGGGGAGGTGCTGCTAGTTGGCAACTTCAAGTTGCCAGATGTGAAGTGGAGCCTTCCACCAGTGTCCTCAGCAAGGAGCGGGGCCATGTCTGACTCCCTGCAAGGGGCTTTTCTCAGGCAGCTAGTCAAAAACCCACTAGGGATGAGGCAGTGCTGGATCTGGTACTTACAAACAAGTATAGCATTGCAGACATCACAGTGGGCAGTCCGCTGGGTACCAGTGATTCCCGTACAGTTTGGCTCAGCATAAGGACAGGAGGAGAGGCAAATCACATGAAGACAATGGTCCTCGACTTTAGGAGGGTGGATTTTAAAGAAATGAGAGATTGCCTCAGAAAATGCCTTGAAGGGGGGAATTGTCAGGGAGGGAGAAACACAGTGGGGAAAAATAAGGGAGGGTGTAAAGGAAGTGAGCCAAAGTAGAAGAAAAAAGAAACCGATACGGTTCTCAAAGGAAGTAGCAAGCGTGGTAAAAGAAAGAAGGGTGGCATGCAAAAGGTATAAAGAAACAGAGAGGGAGGAGGATAGGAAGGTAGACCAAGAAAAGCAGAAGGTAGCAGGCAAGGTGGTGACAGGAGCAAAGGTGCAGACAGAGGAAAGGATTGCTAAAGTGATAGCTAAAAGGGATAAGACTTTCTTCAGGTATGTACAGGATAACACATGACAGGCTGTGTGGTTACTGGGGAATAATGCACACATCGGCTGGTTATTAGGCAAGAGGTATAGCCAAATGCCACAACCATCTGAAAAGGGTATCATTCTCTTATGACTGTGCACCCTGGAGTGTTTAATCCCACTTATTAAATGGGCTTTTACTTGTTAAAAATTATATACTGTAGGTTGGGTGAGGTCTGCAGTTGTAAGAGACTAATCTTGTTTTGACTGATGAGGTTACATGATCTTCATGGTCTATTTTAAAAGTTCTGATAGGAAATGACTGAGATTGCACTTTATGGACAGTAAGCATAATAACACCATAAATTTAAGATCAGAAGGAACTCTAGGTCCATCATGTCTCCCCCTGCTTCATAAGCAGGTATGAATACGTACGCTGTGCAAACATACACTAATTTCTATGACTGTAATAGCTGAGGTAGATATTGATCACAGATTACTGTAAAACTAGAAATGTTCACTGTCTAATCATTTCTACCATATTTGCTGAAGCACTAATTAGTGTTAAAATGTATTTATGCTAATTAGCCCTAACACTTTTTCCATTATAATGAATGTGGTGCCAAGGACTTGACACTAAATTAAATTTACGCAATTATGGTTGAATTTGTGTTTGTGCTAAAATTACTTTGCCTCATAATAATAATTTTACAGTAATAAATATTGCTAATAACAGAGTATCAAAAAGCTAGACAATACAGCAAATCATATTACGGTAAATATATTGAACTTACAATATACAGAATAGTTACTTATTGTAACAACAGATCTTCGAGAGAATCTCCTCCATTAAGCTACATCACTGAACTGTAAGCTGTTGGTGTCAGGGTCGCCTAGAACAATTTTACTAGCTGGGGCCACCCACATTAACGTGCATTGTCACAACCTATATAATGTGGGTGGCCCCATCATGCCTCAGTTCTCCACCAGAAACAAGCTCAGAGGATCATCGGACTGGCAGGGACCAAAGCAACCAGGAACAAACCAGGCACACGTGAGAGGATATGGAAACCTGAGTAATGTAATGCTGAAATCAGCATAAGAGGAGAATCAGCATGCAAGCACAGACACGGTAACTACCCACTACTCAAAAAAAGGAGAAAGAGAGAGGGAGAGGGAGCTGTGGCTCAATGGAGGAGATCCTCCCAAAGATCTACTGTTTTTTCTTTTCCATTGGTAACTGGGTACATCCACAAGGTGCAAGGCCCATTTTCTGGGGCAACCCAGGAGCACTGAAGAGGTTATATGACTTGTTCAGTGTCACACAGTATGCAAGTACAGGTTGCAGGAATCAAACCCAGGTCTGTTGGATATACTGAGCTCATTCACAGCTCGTTACTCTAACTTCCATGCTATACTGCCAGCCCACTGTTCATGGTATGTAACTATTCTATCTTCTTCGAGGATATCTCCCTCCATTTAGTCACATCATGGAACAATTCCCAAGCAGTACCAAAGCACCAAGGGAGGAAGGAAGGAAGGATCTAAATACTCTGAGAAAGGAAGCCATGCAGGACAGTAAGGCCAAATCTGGCATGTCTAATAGCTCTGACATCCAGACTGTAATGTTTAGTGAATGTATGAACAATACTCCAAGTAGCTGCAGCACAAATGTCAGCAGCAGACACACTGTGAAAACAAGTCATGGAAGTAGCCACCCCATGGGTGAAGGGAACATGGACAGAACTAGGACGCGGGTGGAGGGAGCACAGACAGTACTAAGAAGCTGCTTATCATGCTTCTGGTAACAGAAATTAATGTAGCATACTAGCCATTTGGAAACACCCTGCTTAGAAATAGGGGAGCCCACAATCCTAGGGGCGAAAGCCTCAAATTGCTGAAAGGATTTTCTACAATCCTTAGTATGATCAATGTACCAACGCAACATCTGATGGACATCAACTGTGTGCAGATGACATTCCCCACTATCTGTGGGAGTTGAAGAGTAAACCGGAAATTCAGGGAGACTGATTTAGTATTCACTTAGAAATAACCATCAGCAGAAAATGAGGAATGGTACACAGGGTAACCCAATCCTTGTGAAAGTTTGCAATTCACAAACATGTCTAACAGATGTCATAGCCACGAGGAGCAGTGTCTTCCAAGAGAGGATGTGATGCTCACAAGTAGCAGTAGGCTTGGAGTGAGGTGCAGTAAATGATTTTAAAAACAAATTAAAGTCCCACACCGGAACCGAATCACGGATCTGGAGGTGAAGAATATCTTTGAGGAACTTGTGAGAAACCTCAAGCTGGGCCACTGTTTTGCCATTGGTGCGGGCATAAAAAGCCAACAATGCAGTCAAGTGAACCTTCATTGAGAAATAACCAAGGCCTGCAACTGTAAGAAACCGGAGGTAGTCCGTAATACTGACTGGACATGTAAAGTGGTCTAGCTGACGGCCAGTACACTAAATCAATAAATGGTTCCATTTTTGTGAGTTGGAGCATCTAGCAGATGGCTTCCAAGCTGCCAACAGAACAGCTGCAACTGCTAGGGAAACCCCAAAGTGAGAGAGCTCTATGTCGTCAGGAGCCAGGCATGGAGGTGCAGGATTGAAGATCTGGATGCACCAAACCAATCAATCAATCAAACGTTATTTTTAAAACGCGCAATTCCATAAAATGATCTAAGCTATACAGTAGGGTATTAAAATGAGATACATAAGGACACAGAATAATAACAGAATACATCTAATAAATACAGCTTAATAAGCAACCAGAATCTGGAAAAGTCAGGTTAAAAAGATGGGCTTTAAGAGCTCATTCTAAAGCTCTCAACAGTCAGACACTCTCTTACCTGATGAGGTAGAGTTCCACAGGGTAGAAGCTGCAAAAGCAAAAGAGCGAGCACCAGAGGTCTTAAGTTGAACCCTGAGAACCTCTAGCAATCCCTCACTGGAGGAACGGAGAGGCCAGAGGGGGCAGTAGGGAACAAGGAGATCTTGCAGATAACCCAGTCCCTGCCTGCATAGGGCCTTGAAGGTCAGTAAACTGACCTTGAAGGGGATTTGCTGAAAAACTGGCAGCCAGTGCAGGCTGCAGAGCGCAGACGTAATATGACAGGATCAGGGTTGACCAGTCAACAACCTGGCCGCCACATTCTGAACTAGCTGCAAGCGGTGGATATCCACCCCCAGAAGCCCTAGGTACAGGGCATTGCAGTAGTCAAGGGGGAGGTCACAAAGGCATGGAGCAATACAGGAAGGTCATGGGGGGGGGACAAGATGCTTAACCCTAGTGATGTTTCTCAGATGGTAAAAAGAGGTCTTCATGACAGCAGACACTTGAGATTTTAGGGTCAGACCGCTGTCAAACACACCAAGGTTCTGCACCCGATCCAAGGCTAAAAGCTCAAGTCCATCAAGGCAAAGCCCAGATGGTTGACCAGCAACCAAGCCTAAGCCCCAATGATCCAGGTCCATCACCAACCCCTCAGTTTTGTCCAGATTCAGTCTTAGCCGGCTAGCTCTCATCCAGTCTTGGATCTTGGAGAGGCAACTATTAAATACCGAGATGGCTTCAGCTTGTTCAGGCACAAAACACATGTACAGCTGAGAGTCATCTGCATAACAATGGAAACTCAGCCTATGGCATCGCCCAATGGCAGCATGTACACAGTGGACAACATGGGTGAAATAATAGAGCACTGCGGTACCCCACAGGGAAGGAGTAGAGGGGTCAAGGAAAAAATTCCAGACACCACTCTGAGTCCTACCCATGAGAAATGAATGAAACCATCTGAAGACTGTCCCAAACAATCTGCAGAAGAACCACAGGTGCTCTAATAACACACCATGGTTCACCATGTCAAATGCTTTGGAAAGGTCGAAGATGGAACGGCTGCCTCGATCCCTCACAGTTAAGAAAGCATTAGGTACCCAAACCAGCGCCGTCTCAGTACTATGCCTCTTCCTAAATCTGGACTGGAGAGGATCGTAGACATCATGGATACTTAAGTGGGCCTCCAGATGCTCTGCGACAACGTTCTCTCAATAACCTTGCCCACAAAGGACAGGTTAGAGTCTGGTCTGTAGTTGACTGGACAGTCTGGGTCAAGGGAGCTCTTCTTAAGGAGGGGTATTACTACCGCCTTCTTCAGAGGAGTGGGAAACACCCCTGTATCCAGTCAACAATGGACAATCTCAGCTAGGACAGGGCCGATGACATCCGCACACCCCACTAACAGGCTAGTTGGGCCCAGGTCCAAACTACAGCAAGTCAGGCGCAAACTCTGGATGATCCATATGATGTCTACAATTTCCAGATGGCCAAAATCTGATCAGACAAACTGGGTGCCTGCAACCTCCTGCCGACCTCGCCAAAGTTCATCGGAGGGGGGCTGCACAGATCTCCAACCTGATGGTGGTAACCTTGTCTACAAAGAATCGAACAAACTCATCACATTTTTCATGTTAAAAACTCTCCAGGAGTGAAGACAGACTGGATAGCATAGTCTGTCAACAGTCTGGAAGAGTTGAACTGGTCAATTCTGTGCAGTAGTAATCTCCCCGGACAGCAATTCTGCCTTCTTGTGGGAGATTACTGATTGCTAGGACTTATAATGTTCCATCAGTCTAAGTCTGTCATTCTCCAGGCCAGATTTCTGCCAGCGCCTCTCCAGCCTTCGCCCCACACATCTCAGTTCCTTAAGAGTCCCATCAAACCTTGGAGACTTTGGGCAGAGAGTGAGGGGACAAACATGGACAGGAGCTATGGAATCCAGTGCCACTGTAACCACCTCATTATAAGCCAGTACCAGCACTTCTGGATTGCTGCTAGCACTCATCAAACCTGATAGGTCTAGTAGCGCCGTAGGACTACCCTGCTCCTGCGACAGAAGTCCTGCTTGAAAAGGGAGCGAGACAGCGTTCCACTTTACAGTGTCAGTGGCTCAGCAGGTAGCACACTCACCTCTGAGGCCTGGAGATCAGAGGGCTGTGGGTTCAGTTCCCACATCTGGCACTTGGGTTAATATCCCAGTACTGACACTGTAGTGTAGCATGAGAGGGGTGCTGCACTTCTGAGGTGCCGTCTTTCAGATCAGACGTTAAACCGAGGTCCCATCTGCCTGGATTGGTGGCAGTTCAGGTGGATGTTAAAGATTCCATGGCACTTATCGAAAAAAGTAGGGGAATTTCCCCGGTGTCCTGGCCAAATTTCCCTCATTCACTAAAAATACCACCAACAGCTTAATCTGGTTCAAGGTCAGTTGGCATTCATCTGTATCCCCCTCCCCCGGGTCGTGCCTGAAAATAGGCAGGATTTGTCTAGTGCACTTACCCGGTCAACAAAAAAAAACTAAACTAAACTAAAACTAAACTGTCAGTTGTTGAAGCAGAAGGAAATAGATATGTCTGAACCAGTACAGAGCCACCAGAATCAGGGTGGAAGACTAGGCCCGCAACTTGAACAGAAGCCTCCATATCAGGGGGAACAAGGAAAATGCACACATGAACCTCCCTTTTCAAGACAGAGACAACACATCTTACCCAAAACCTCCAGGCCTGGGAGCAAGCAGAAAAGCAGCAGTTTTGCATTGTAGATAGATGCTCAAAGGTCGAGTTCTAGGCAATCCTGCTTTACAAAGAGGTCGTTCACGATGAAGACCAACAACTGCCATCCATGGCAGAGCACCTAGGACCAGATGAGATGATCTGCTAGGGCTTTGAGGGTACCGGGCAGAAAGACAGTCCACAGGAACATGTTGCATTCCACAGCCTAGTGACAGACTCTCATCACATCTCTGCAGAGAAGATATAAGTGGACTCCACCTTGGAGGTTTATGTAGTAAATCAATGAAATGCTGTCTGTACAGAGCAACAGCTGGTGACCCCAAGCGAGGCTAGATAAGGCCTGTAGGCCAAGCTGAACAGCCTTCATCTCCAGAGCACTGCTGTGCAGAACTGTATCAAAGGGAGACCACTGACTCTGAGTCTGGAAGGGGCCCAGATAGGCACCCCACCTAGAACTGAGACATCCCTCATCATCACTAGAAGAGGAGATGGAGAGCCTGTCTCCAGGTTGGAGCAATCTAGCTACCAGAATAGGGAGTGTTGAAGTGGGGGAGTCACATGTACGAGACACTTCAGTTCATCCAAATGCTGAGCCCACTGGACATGGAGGAACCATTGCGGAATCCACTTATGCATATGCAACAAAGGTACAGTAAGAATAACAGTGGCCATTGTTGTATACTTTTCTGATACCTTTGATATTTTCATTAGTTTCTGCAGAGTTTCATTGGAGACCACTATATCAAACAGGAGCAGGATCACAGAACAGATTCCAAGACTCATTTAAGTAAAACGGCTATCTTATATTTATTTTCCAACTGCGTAACATAACTAAGTAAGCTCAGCAGACACACTGGAGTCTTGGCACACACTGGCTCAAACTGGTTACACATGCACTCTATTTCTTGAGTGCATGACACATACTGAAGGAGTCTTAAAGAGACAACAGCATATATTACAGCCATGAGGCCTATCAATTTAAGGGAACAGTTGCTGGAACAGACCAGCTGAGCCTGAGTAACCAACAGGGTGGCATGTTCCAAAGGAAGAAAAGCCCAACCCGTTCCTGCGTCCTGAATGGCTCCTGCGTAACGAAGATGTTGGCACAGAGTAAGCAATGACTTTGGCTCATTTAACAGAATGCCCAACTGCAGGAAGAGCTACCTGGTGCAGAACAGTGTGATGGGGCTTTCAGAAGCCATTCGTCAAGGAATAGAAAATCATAAAGGCCCTCCATTCAGAGGCCAGATGCAACTGCTGCAAAGCATTTGGTAAATAGGTAGCGAAATGGGCAGACTGGGTAGGCCAAACGGTCCTTATCTGCTGTCAAAGTCTATGTTTCTATGTTAAGACACAGTGCAGAGGATAAGCTGAAGGGCAACACGCAAAACTGATAGTAAGAGCCTTGGAGCAGAAACTACAGGTACTGTCTGTGGGACTTGTGGATCTTGATAAGGAGGTAAGCATCCTTCATATCTTGGGCACATAGCCAATCTCCTTGCAGCAGCAGGGGAATCAGGGACTTCAGAGAGACCATGCAGAACCCTCTGTAGTCTAGAAATAGTTTGTGACTCCAAAGGTCCAAGATGAGATGTAAATCTCCTGTCCATTTCAGTACAAGAAAATATTGAGAATAGCTCCGATTCATTTCTGGAATCGGGACGGGTTCATGGCCCTCTTACGGAGGATGGCTTGAACCTCCTCTAGAGGAGGGCATGATGTCCCAGAGGATAATGGTTCAGCAAGAGATTATGTATGGGAGGGACAGAGAGGAGTTCTAGGGTGTTTCCTTGTTGAACCACCTCTAGCACACAAGCCTCTGTCTCTTTGGAAGGAAGAGATGGATGTGGCCTCCTACAAAGACTCCCTGATCTGCAATGGCTGGGGGAGGTGCAAGAAACTCAGAAGGCTCCAGGGTAATAGCCAAGTTGCCAAGACCCACATCTTTTTTGACTGCGGCATGGGCACCAGGAGACAAAGGGGCCTGAGAGGAGGCCTGGGTCTGCTGGGAGCAATGGCTGTGTCCCCTGAAATGGCCTCTACCAGAGTGGGCATAGGGCCTATGAAAGAACCACATTCCCAACCCAGAGACTTTTGAGTAAGGGTATGAAGGGAACTCAAGGTAATTTTAGATGACTGGAGCTGTTACCTCTAAAGGGAGCATTAATGACAGACTACTGGACATCAGTGACAAAGCCAGCCACATGTAACCATGAGTGGTGGTGCAGGAAAATGCCAGAGACAGCGGCACAAGCAGCAGCATCAAAAGCATCATAAGTCAACTTTAAGATACCAATCTCCAGACCATGGGCAACAGTTTGTTGGACTTCAGTTTTATCTGGTCCATCAAGCAGCTGATCAACCATTTCAGCCACTGTTTATCTGCCTCACAAGGCACAGCAGACAAAGCACTGGGACTGTGCCAAGCAGCCATTGTGGCATCCTCCCAAGCCAAATAGACAGGAGGAACAATAACTGTAGGCAGTGCTGAAACCTCAAAAAATTCATAGAGGGTCTTCTTTGAGGAATCTTTCTCCTCAGTAGTAAAGCCCAGCTTGGACTGGAGCTGTAGGAGGAAATCCTGAAAAAAAGGCATCTACAGGAGGGGACTTAGGTGTGCAATGCACACTGTCCTCACTACAAGAGGATAACATAGAGGTGGAACCCACCACATCAGGAGGGCAATTCCTTCCTCTGCTTCCTCCATCAAGTTTGGATTAAATTCCAGTTCCTCCTCCTTGTCAACAGAAATAGGCAACGGGTTGATGGCAGAAGGAGGCCACACAGGAGGAACCATCGACAGACCAGGCATCGATGAAGGAAGCCAACAGCAGTGGGCCTTATGGAGACAACAGATTTGGCATCAATAGCACAGCCAGGCTCAGAAGCTTTTGAAATCATTCAGACATAGTCTGAAACAGCATCTGCATGTCAACGGACCCCGATGGGGTTGTCGACGACTGATTCATCACTGGGACAGCGCTTGACAGCAGAATCAGCTGCAAATCATCTGGGAGGTCTAAAGTCAGTGCCAGACCCCGACCTTGGTATCTGAGTGACAGTTGGGGGGGCAGCGGAACCCAAGGACTTAGCCTGGTGCCTGTCTTTTTCTGCAGACTTACCTCTTTTAAGAGGAGAGAAAGACCTGGCAGGAGAGACGTCTTTGCTGCTGCTTCTCTTTATCAGCATTGTGGTATTCTTCTGCCAATTTAGCAACTTTCTCCATTTTTTTTTTTATATTTTCTTTTTATTCAAGGATGTCACATATACATGAAATACAGTCATTATCTTGAGATCATTGGTGGTATGAGTTGATACAATATATCCAGAGCAATAAAATTCATTATAATTTTACCAGTGTCTTTGCGTTTTCATTTTCTATAGACTGAGGTTATTAGCATGATAGTGGATTCACCTCATTACATAATTATATTTTTTTTATTTTTTTGGTTCCTTCTAAGAAAGTTTAAAATTTATAAATCACCCAAATGTGATGACAACGTTCTAGAAACTTTGTGAGGGTCTTTATCTCTCCCGATAGAACATATATTTTTATAGTGTGGATAGGCTCAGCGGACAAAATCCAGGTCGCGAGCAGACAAGTACAAAACCCAAGGTCTCCAGGAGATTTCAAATGCCTGGTATTTACCACGGAGTCTGGATGTAAGATATTCCATATTATAAATATCCAGGACCACCCCCCTCCAGTCTTTCAATGTGAGAATAACTGCAGTTCTAGGGACATGGATATGTTGTTCATCCACACTGTCTGGCAGGTTCCTTGCAGTTTTAAATCTTGCGGAAGGTCTGCAAGCTGGCTCCTCCCACCCACCCACCGGGTGGTAAAACTCTCGGCTCCACCCCTATGGCGCCAGCTCTTCCTTACGCTTGGAAGCTCAGGTTCCCTCCTTAGCAGCTCTGCGTGTAGACTGGATCCTAATTCTTCTGTTCTCCCGAAACGTATTTTAACATTTTCAAGACTTCGGTCAACTTTCTCTTTCACGGCTGCAATGGACAAATCAACTCCTGGATTTCGGCGGTGCCCTTGTGGGAAGAAGATGTCCAGGACGGATCCACACTCCACATGCGTCTACTGCCTTGGCCTAGAACATGACCCGCAGGCCTGCGAGTTATGGTGTTCATTTTCGGCCAACATCCTGGAAGACCACGCTGCCCGGTTACAGCTTGGGCACCCTGAGAAGCGCTACCCACCGGTTAAGTCGAAGGAGGCCCATTGGGCAGTTACCGCGGTGGCTGGCTCAGCTGAGCAACTCGAGCAAATGATCGCCCTCAAGGAGGAAGCAGTTCAGGCCGCATCATCCTCTTCCTCGGTCGCGGCATTTATCCCACTCTCACTGGTATCTCGTATTCAGCTTCTTTCAAGGAGCTTTGCCAGTCCCTTTCCATGAAGGGAGAGGGGCCATCGGGACATTCTTCTCGGTCCAAAAAGAAGGACTCAAAGGGTAAGTCCCATCGTCGGCGTTCGTGGGAGCTGATAGGTCCCCTTCCCCGGACATTCGACTTCAGTCGAGGTTGCGGCTAAGGCCACTGGCTTCCTGGCGTCCCCGTCAGGCCAGCCGGCCGAGACACCTGTCGATGCGGTCGAGATTTTTCTCGACCCATCGGACGAGCTGTTGACTGGTGAAGCTGACAACCCTTCTTCACCGGTTCCCCCAGTGGAGACCGAGGACTTGCCTGCGCCTCCAGTGCTGCAGTCCCCAGTTAAGGCTTCCGAGCCAAGGGAAGAGTGGGTGTCCCCCGCGCCTTCACAGACCCATCCTCGGAAATGCCAAGGATCTCGGTCTCAGACATCGTCTCGGTCTAGCCGATCCCGCCGACATCGGCGGTCTTGGTCTCGGCACTGAGGTAAGCGGCGCCGCTGCTCGTCCTCGTCTTCCTCCTCGGAAGAGGAGAGGCTTCGGCGCAAATTGCGTCAACGCTACGAGGACCTGATGAGGCAGCAGTTACTTCTGTCCAGGAACAAGCCGATGCCGTCGCCTTCCCTGGCCATCAAGTGGCTGTCACACGAGCAGCCGAAACAACCCCTCGCTGTAGCCGAGGTGCCCAAGCCTGGGCCGGTTGTTAGGCCGAAACCAGCTGCCCCACCAATTGTGGTGGAACCTCCGTCTCCACAACCAAAATCAGGGGCACCGACCAAGAACTCTCGGTCGGGTCAGGGCCTGCCCCACAGGTTGTCGGTCACCCTCACTCCCCACCGTCCTCAGCAGGTGGAGGGTGGCTCAGGCCCCAGGCAGCTCTTCGCGGACTCCTCGGAGTCCATCGATGACTCCTCCCTGTTCTCCAGGCCCATTGACCTGGAGTCCTCCGGGGACCAGTTGATGGAAGAAAGCCCATCATTTTTCATGGGTTTGCTTCAGCTCATCTCGGAGTCTACCGGGGTGCAGCTCGAGCCTGTATCCAAGCGGGCCAAGTATCCCCTGATGGAGATACTGGACCAAGGGGATTCACCCACGGAGGCCTTTCCAGTGGCTGAAGCCATTGTTGGCCCAGCCTTGGAGCTCTGGCAGTGGCCTGCTTCCTGTCCTGCACCTTTGGCCAGGATGGCCAGGAAGAATGCGGTCCCTACCGACTCTTTGCCCAGTTTTTCGGAACACCCCTCTGCCAAGGGGTTGGTCACTGACAGCGTTTTCCGGTGTTCTGGGAGCAGCTAGGGATGTGGACAAGCCCCCGACAAGGAGTCCAAAAAGCTGGACTATGCCGGGTGCAAGGTGTACGCTGCGTCCTCCCTTGGCCTCTGCCAGGCCAGCTCGGCCGTGCTGATGGCACACTTCTCCCATGCCCTCATGGGCTCCCTGGATGAGGTGATCCCTCATCTCCCGGCTGACCTGCAGACCACGGTCTGGCAGGTACGGGACCAGGGTAGGGCAGTGGCTAAGCAGCAGCTCCAAACAGCTCTGGACATCAGAGACTCCTGTGCCAGATCGGTTGAGGCCGCGGTGGCCATGCGCCACAGAGCATGGCTGAGGATATCCACCTTCACGGCAGATACCCAGCACAAACTGGCAGATGTCCCCTTCTTGGGGACCGACTTCTTCAGCCCTGGAGTGGAAGGTCACCTCCAGCGGATCGAAAAGTCCAATGCCACTCTGGACTCGGTCACCTCTGCCCAGAAGGACAAAGGCCACCGACAGCAGCAGCACAAGTCCTTTTTTCCTTCTACACCTGCAGCACGTCCGGCCCAACAGCACCAGCACCAGGGCCAGCAGGCTCACGTTTGGCATCCCAAACTCAAGCCCACAGCTTCCTCCAACAGGAAGCAGAGAGGTAAAGGCCCAGGAGGTCCCTCGGCTGGTCCCTCCTCTAAGCCTGCCCAGTGACGGGTTGAGGGGTGTCGCCGCCAGCCTCGTCACTCCCCCCTAGGCTCCCCCCATGGGGGGATGGCTCTGCCACTTCCTTTCCGCTTAGTCTGTTATCACCATGGACCATTGGGTTTTGGAGGTGGTAGCAAAGGGCCTACCCCTGGAGTTCGAGCAGGCCCCGCCCTTCCAAGCCGTCGCCCCTCGGGGGGGCTATGGGGTCCACAGCCTCTTTGTTGGCTCGCCGAGCCAATACTACCCTGCTCCTCGAAAAAGAGGTGATCAGGAAGGTGGCGGATCCTCCTCCATACTCGGAGTTTGTGTCCAGGTACTTCCTGGTCCCAAAACGGATGGGGGGCTGGTGCCCCATTCTCGACCTGCATGACCTGAACAGGTTTCTAAGGTCTCGGACCTTCAGGATGGTCACTCTGGCTCAGATAATCCCATCCTTGGAACTAGGCATGTGGTTCTGTTCTCTGGACCTTCAGGATGCGTTCTTTCATGTCCCCAATCCGTCCATCCACCAGAGACTCCTCCAGCTCCAGAACAGAGATCCGCTACGGTTCGAGGCCATGCCCTTTGGCCTTTCCTAGCTCCCAGGATCTTCACCAAATGCATGGCAGTGGTGACAGCATTTCTGCGGCGCTGAAGGGTCCGGGTGTACCCTTACCTGGATGACTGGATGATTGCAGCGCCTTCCAGAGCGGAGGTGGAGCGGTCCAGAGATCTGGCCCTCCAGGTTTGCTCTCAGGTTGGCCTCCTTATCAATGAGGCCAAGTCAGAACTCATGCCAAAGCAGGTGATACAATTCATCGGGGCAGAGCTCGACTCTCTACGAGCCACAGTATGGCTCCTGGTGGACAGGGCCGAAGTCCTTTCCTCCTTTGCCCAATCATTTCAGGTTGGGCAATCACACCCTGCCTGGGACTTCCTGCGCCTCCTGGCCCTCATGGCGGCCTGCACCAGCATGGTCCTTTGGGCCCGCTGGTACATGTGTCCACTTCAATGGGGGCTAGCCAGCCAATGGTCACAGCATTTCGATCCACTGGATCAGCTGGTGACAGTGACCCAGGGGATGTGGAATGCTCTCCAGTGGTGGACCATTCCAGCACATCTGCAGGAGGGCATCCCGTTTGTCGCCCCAAGCTGATGGTCTTGCTATTGACCGATGCCTCTCTGATGGGTTGGGGTGCCCATCTGGGGAGCACAAGCGCGCGGCCTCCTGGTCCCCTGAGTCCTGATGCCATATCAACCTGCTGGAGCTTTGAGTGGTTCATCTAGCCCTCACCGCCTCGCCTCCGTTTCTGCAGGGTCAAGTGGTTCAGGTCAGACAGACAATACCATGACCATGTACTACCTAAACTGCCAGGGAGCGGCTCCATGCCTCTGTGCAGGAAGCTCTCGCATTTGGTCACTCATAAGTAGCCTGGGCGGATCTCCTTGCCATTCATGTGGCAGAAGCTCCAACACCCTGGCCGATGCCCTAAGCCGGATAGGGGCTGCGTCTCACGAGTGGTCTCTCCTGCGGAAGTAGTACAAGATCTCTTCTCCCACTGGGCCACGCCTCCAGGCAAGACCTGTTTGCCTCCAGGAGAATCTGAAGCTGAGGCTGTTCATGCCGCCCCCTCAGCAGGGCTCGCTGCAGGGGATGCCTTCTCGAGGCCATAGACCCCATGAGCCTCTTCTCGCCTTTCCCCATTTCCCTTGATCCATAAGGTGCTTCTCAAGGTGAGGAGGGACAAAGCACAGGTGATTCTGGTAGCCCCAGACTGGCCCCGCCAGTTCTGGTATCCAGATCTTGTCAGTCTCTGCTCCAGGCTCCAGAGGTGGCTTCCAGCCCGCCCGGACCTGATCTCAGTCAATCAGGGGAAGGTATTCCATCTGGACCTTCAATCCCTGCATCTGATGGCCTGGTTCCTGAGCGGCTAGAGTTCCAGGCCTTGGGTCTTTCCGACGAGGTCGTCAACGTCGTTGAGGCGTCCCGTAAGGAGTCGACCAGAAAATGTTATGCCTTCAAATGGAAGAGATTCTCCATTTGGTGTCAGGGCAAGGACCTGGACCCTTCCTCCTATTCCTTGGCAAGCATTCTGGACTACCTGTGGTCCCTTTCTCAGCAAGGGCTTCGGTCGACGACCCTTAAGGTGCACCTGGCAGCCATCTCTGCTTACCGGGCGAGGGCCGGGAAGCAGTCGGTGGTGCAGGAGAAGGTGGTCGGGCACTTTTTCAAAGGCCTTGATCACATATCCCCTCTGGTGCGAGAACCTCCACCTCCATGGGATCTACTGCTGGTATCGGCTAAGCCCATGGGCAAGCCATTCGAACCGATGCACAGGTGTGACATCTCTCACTTGTCATGGAAAACCGCCTTCCTGGTGGCTATCACATCAGCCAGAAGGATGGGAGAGCTCCAGGCACTTTCCATCGAGGTCTCCTTATCTGATCTTGCCAATTTACAAGGTTGTCCTGTCTTCACCCAAAATTCCCTCTGAAGGTGGTGTCAGGGTTCACTTAACCAGGTGTTGACTCTGCGGTGTTCTCCCAATCACACCCGGAGGCCGTAATATAGCCTATAACTTTGGACCCTAGAAGAGCGTTACTTATAAGGAGCGACGGCCAGAAGTTTGTGGGAGAGGTTCACCAACTGTTTGTCACCCACGCTGAAGCCGCACCTGGCAGACCTGCAGCCAAGCAGGCGATAGGCAGGTGGGTCACCTCCTGCATAGATCTCTGCTATAGGTTGGCGGGCATGGAGCCTCCCAGAGGGATAACAGCTCATTCTACCCACCATACCGCTGCATCGGTGGCTGCTTCCAGGGATGTCCCTATCCAGGAAACCTGCAGGGCTGCTACCTGGAAGTCAGCACACACCTTCATCACCCACTACCACATCGACCTTGAATCACGCCGGGATGCTGGTTTTGGGCCTCGGTTCTCCAGTCTTTATTTCCCAAGTAGGGTGTGCGCCTTGCCTCCCCTCCTCCCGGAGAACTGCTAGGAGTCAGCCAGACGGTGTGGATGAACAACATATCCATGTCCCTAGAAATACGGGTGCTCACCTGTAACAGGAGTTCTAGGAGATGAGCATATGTTGTTCATCCCATTCCACCGACCTCCCGGCCGGCACAACCTGGCTTCAGAGGGCTAGATCTACATGGCATCATGGGCGCAGCCAGAGTTTTACCACCGGGTGGGTGGGAGGCAACTTGAAGACCTTCCAGCAAGATTTAAAGCGGCAAGAAACCTGCCAGACAGTGTGGATGAACAACATATACCATTCCTAGAACTCCTGTTACAGGTGAGTAACCTGTATTTCTCCATCGCATACTGATTGCCTTCTTTGCAGCTAAAATACCTGTATATATATATATGGGTAACAGAGTACGCTGCCATGGGGGTCTGTGAGGAGGAAATATAGCCAAAAGTATCGATTTGGCCGAAAACTCGACCAGCTCACCGAAACAGTCTGATACCTCCTGTTGGAGCATACACCAAAAAGGAGTTAATTGAGGACATGTCCAGAATATATGACTCTGGTCAGCATATGTACTTGCACAATTCCTCCAACATCTGCCAAAGCTGGATGGAAGATATTTCGCTAGGATAGCTGAGGAACGAAAAAAGCGACTACGGCACTTTTCAGGCAAATTCTGTAATTTCGTGGAATGTTTTGCTTTACCTGAAGCTAAGAGGAGATGCCGTGGCAATCCTGGTCTGATATATTTTCAGCAAAATCCTTACACCAGCTATTAAGAATAGTGAGTGAGGAATCACCCATCCTTCTCTGAGAATTTTATAAATGTTACCACTTGATGTCCCCATATATGACCATTTATATGGTCTTCTATATATATCCATGCCAGGGATAGGTTCAGGTAATTTTGTTTCCACTTCTCTCTGTCTTAAAATATAATGTTTAACCTGGATATACCTGTAAATGTCTGTTTCCATTAAGCCATAGGTCGCCTTTAAAGTTTCAAAAGGGACAATGCCCGTGTGACATAGGAATTGTCTGAAAAATTGAAGACCAAATCTTCTCTAAATTGCAAACTTATGATCTATGGTAGATGGGAGAAACCTATCATCCCCTGAAATTTGCGTATAAAAGAAAAAAAGTGTTCTAAAAGCCTTATGTGTTTTTAACTTATACCATAGTTTCAGAATTTGTGCCATAAAGGGAGTATAGTCTCTTATTGGTGCTGTCCTAGATGCCATAGAGAATATTATCTTAGTAATGTCAAACAAGTCATTAATGACAAATTCTAGCTCTTTCCAGGGGGCCTCGTATGTTGAAGCTACCCAAAAAGTTAATATTCTGAAAAAGGCAACCACGGCATATCATTTCAAATTTGGCAAATTGGCTCTTCCCTTGGGAAGTGGGAGTTGTAATAAGGACATCCTAATTCTAGGGCGTTGGCCATTCCATATAAAATTAGAAATAATTTTATCCCATGATTGAAAATAAAATTTGGATGGGAAAATAGGGACATTCTGAAATAAGCATAAGAGTTCGGGTAGTATAATCATGCAGATTGTCTCAATTCTTTGAAAAAACTTAATGGTAGTTTAAACCAGCGAGCAAGTTCTGATTGAATTTTGATTGATAATGGTTCATAATTCAATAGTTCCAGGTTGTTTAAATTCTGCAGTATATGAATTCCCAGATATTTAATTTTAGTTTGATACCATTTTAAAGGATATTTATTTTTGAGGGTTGGCGACGGAGAAAAATATAATGAAAGGAGGTCTGTTTTAGTTATATTCAATTGAAATCCTGAGACTGCTCCAAAGCTGTCCAAGACTTCCTAAAGCGCCGGGAGAGAGGTTTCTGGGGATATGGTAGAAATCAAGGTATCATCTGCGAACAGGAGTACCTTATGTTCTCGTTGGCCCACTGGAATGCCCTCAATCCGAGGATTACTCCATATTGTTTTGGCCAGAGGTTCAGTATATAAAAGTGAAAAGTAACAGGGACAAAGAGAAGCCCTGTCTCATGCCCCTTTGTATCATAATCGGTTGAGATATGGAGCCATTGACTTGTACATGTCTCCATTTGTTTGCTTGCACGCATGTGCAAGAAACATAGTGCCATCATTTGTGTTTTTGTAGGTGTGGCACCCTGTCTTCCAATTCAGTCAGTGTGTTTGCAGGCGCTGCCACGGTTCACCAATGAATGCTGCACCTGTCTATGGCAGCAGTTGAAAATGGAGTGGTGTACAGTTGAAAGGGAGAGACCCGCTTCAGTGAGCAGTGATAAGATAGTGTTGATAGCATATTGCATGCTCATGCGCTCCACCCCCCCCCACACATACACTCTGTATGGCCGACGGAGGTGCCCAATCCCCCGTCGGCTCTGCTGCACTCCCACCCCAACAGAGTTCAGGTGACACATTGGAGCCCACCCCAGCGTGGTAATGGTCCATAAGGCCGATGGGGTGCCCAATCCCGTCAACTCCACTGTTCAATCCCCAACAGATTACGGGTGCATGCCAGGAGCCCACCCCAGCATGGCAGCAGATCCAGTATGGCGTGGGTGCGAATCCCTGTCGGCTCCACTCCCAAACAGCCTTCCAGCTGCCACACTGGAGCCCACCCCAGCTTGGCACAAGTCCCGCAAAGTCTACGAAAAAAAATAACCTGCAAGAAAAACAGTCCCTAAGCTGACTGTCCTGCCCCCACCGCTAGCCCTCTGTGCATCCTGCCTCCCCACACCCCACCTCACCCCATGCTACCTCGAGTCCGCACATGATCTTTGGTGGATCGGGAACACGTCTGCACTCTTCAAAGCCGACCGTGAACTAGGAAATGATGGTAAGCTGTATAATGGAATAAATCGGGTTTTCAACTTTGATGCATATCTCAGGCATTTTTAGGAATTTTTCACCAAATTTTCAACATGGGTTTGGGACCCCATCTCATGAATTCTGGCACTGTCATTTTGTTATTGGCCCGAGGTGATTTCACGGTCACTGCGGAACCACCTTTCGGGACGGAGTCTAAAAGCGACAGTGTCACAATTCATGAATGGGTCCCAAAACCTATGTTGAATAATTTGGTGAAAAAATTCAAAATGACTGTTCTGAAGCATGTGTTGCACTGTTCCTCGCACACTTTCGTAAGTTTGCGAATTTTAAATATTTTCACTCCAGATTTTTCAACATTGTCATTTTACTTACCTCCTTATGAGCAGTACCAGCTGTCATTTTCACATCTCTCCTAAAATGTGTTTCCGTGCATGCTTAGCGCACAATGGGCAGTCGGTATGCGAAATCAATGTTCAGGACAGATTAAGAAAATCACAGTGTCACTGTTCATGAGCAGAGGTGTTAAATGGCTATGTTAAAATTTGGTGAAAAAAGTCCATAAAATGACTGTGTTACGAGCGACCATTGCTCAGTTTCCACGCACCCTTGTAAGTTCATGCATTTGTAATATTTTCAGTCAAGATTTTCACCACTGGCATTTTTCCACTTCCTTATGACCAGTACAGCTGTCGTTTTTCACACCATGGCCGAAATGTGTTTTTGCACTTCCAGCGCAGAAATGCGTGGTCGCTGTGGGAAATCACTGTCCGGGACAGATTAAGAAAATCACAGTGACACTGTTCATGAGCAGAGGTTCCAAAATGCCTATGTTGACAATCTGCTGTAAAAAATTCCCAAACTAATTGCATTACGGGTGTGCATTGCGTAGTTTCTAGGCACACTCATGACTTCACCAGTTTTTTTTAACATTTTCACCGCAGATTTTCAACATTGCCATTTTTTGCACCTCCCCATGAACAGTACAGCTGTCATTTTTCACATGCTGTTCAAAATGTGTTTTCGCACCTGTGGTGCCAAATGGCGTAGTCGCTGTGCAAAATCAGCTTTCAGCTAACAAACTGATATTGCCACTATTCATAAGGTGGGGTCACAAAAAATCCATGTTGAAAATTTGGAGTGAAAATGCCAACGAACGCCTCAGGCATTAGGGTTTCCGACCATAACACCCCACCCTGTAGAAATTAACAGGCATCGGAGTGTGACTTGGGATTCTCGCCTGTATTGCTCATACTATTCCACATCCTGCAGCCAGTGAGAGGCATCGAGGTGTGCCTTGGACTCTTCAGCCCCAAAGTTCACCCCATCCTCCTATACAGCACCCATCTGACCATATTTCCTGATGGAATGGGGTGAGCATAAGGGCCAAAGACCCCAAGGCACATCGTGACACTTGTCGGTGTCTGCAGGGTAGGGTATGGTGAAATGTTATGCCTGACGACCCAAAGGCACACCCCAATGCCTGTCAGTCTCTGCAGGGCGGTGGTGGGGTTGGCTTCAGTTCAATGCTTCACTGTCATTCCTAGTATGCAGCTCTCTAACTCCTACACTACCAATGGCAATGCCAGCAAGCAAACATTCGGCATTGACAAATGCTTGTTTTTGATGAATAAACAGGCAGCGCAGCTGACCATGGGAAGCATTAAGTTGATGGTGAGCTGTGGGGAGAAGAATCGAGTGACAAAAGTGAAGCTGCATGCAATGTACTCCATTTGTCCTCCAGTGCCTTAAACTTTAAATAAATTACTATGATTCTCTTGTGACATCTCCATTTAGTCTGGTTAAAATCTTAGCAAATGCTGCTGGCTTTCAGGTCATGAGAGATGCCTAAGCAGCAGAGGCACATGGTGTGAGGCTCATCTTTATATATCTTAAGTTTACCAGAATGACAGTAGTGCAACAACAGTTTCTAGTCTTTTGCTGGTGGCAGAATTTTTTTTTATATTTAAAATAAAAAAGAAAGAAAGAAGCAGTAGTGTTAACGATACTTGCAAATTTCTATGGCATTCTTCAGAAGTGGTGGACCAATGAGCGGTTGATGACCTGAGAAACAACTGAGGCATGACAGGGCTGTCCACATTATATAGGCAGTGATAATGCACGTGAATCCCTCTCCCTGCTGTGGGGGCTTACCTGAACTCCAGTTGTGCCACCCCAGAACTTCTGCTGCCTGTTTTCTGGCTCTCTCTGGCCCCAGGACTGCAGTTGAGAAGGGGACCAGAGGAGCCATTATGAAGGATCACAGCACTTGCACATATTTGATGTGCACATGTTTGAGCAGCCACCTGCTCGAACATGTGAGAGGAGTCAAGTGTGGATGTTTAAGCGCTAAGAGCACCTGCCCACTACAAGCCTTTAAAAACACATGGGTGGCCACTATACCACCTCTAGTGTGCTCTGACTCCAGGGACACAACTGGGCATCAGGGGGCTTGGAGACACTAGGAGGGGGTGATGGACAAGGAAATGGACTTTGTGAGTTTGGTGTACTGTGCCTTTAAGAAAGTGAAGCAGTGGCAACTGAAAAAAGACTGTCTGCACAGAAGAGGGGTGCAAATAACGGAGCTTCTGACTGGGAGCACAAAGCCCCAACCAACTCCACACCACCACCAGAATAAAGGGCACAGGTGTGCCTATCGAACCATGGGGCCAGTATAAATAAAAAGCTGGCAGTGGCACATAAAATAAACTTTAAACTGGAAGCTCTCTGGCCCGTGGCAGCAGTCTGATTATATACATACACTCAGTGGCATAAGATAATCAACGGACGAGGGGGAGGAAAAGAGAACAGATGCAATCTGGCTGCAGCTCCTAGACTCGAGGGGTAGGAAATTGAGGTTTGGAGTGGTATACAGGCCGCCATCCCAGGCTGAGAAGCTTGACAGGGAATTAGCGGGACAAATCAGAAAGGTATGTAGAAAAATGAAGGTGGTCATTGTGGGGGATTTCAACTTGCCAGGGTTTGACTGGAGCATTCCAGTCACCTCCAGTGCTAGGGAGCAAGTGCCCTTGGACGCAATCCAGGAGGGTCTCCTGATGCAATTGGTCAGTGTACCTACTAGGCTAAAGAACACTTTAGATCTGGTATTGTCGAATGGGGAGGCAGTAAGGGAAATAAGGATGGAAGACCCACTAGCCGACAGCGATCAGCAAACGGTGTGATTTAATATCACGATGGGCATTAACAAGGTGAAAGAGTCTAACATGTTTCAATATAACAAAAATAGCAGGACAAGAGGACACAGCATGAGATTAGGGAGGCCAATTAAGGGGTAATGTGAGGAAGGTCTTTTTCACAGAAAGGGTGGTGGATGCATGGAACGGCCTACCTCAGGAAGTGGTGAATATGAATACAGTGCAGGGCTTCAAACAGGCATGGGATAGGCATAAGGGAGCAATACAGATGAGTGTTAATAGATAGGCCATTACCAGAGTAAAGGCCTATGGCACATTCATAAGGTAGAAAAAATGGGCAGACTGGATGGGCCTTGTGGTCCTTATCTGCTATCAACTTCTATGTTTCTATGTGTGGGGAGCCAGAGAAATCAGTAACCTGGGTGGTAAACCTCAGGGAGGCGGACTTTGGGAGGATGCAGGGAGGATGCAGGAAGTACTGAAAGGGAAACTGGAGGGCATAACGCAGGAGATGGGCATGGAGCAGAAGTGGGATATTATTTAGTGGGGGATTACACAGGCAGTGGAAGCCTGCACCAATAGACAGAGTAAGAGGAGCAGAGCAAGGAAACCATGCTGGTTGAACAGTGAGACAGTGGAGGTGGTGAGGGCAAATCGAGAGGTGCACCAGAGGTATAGAAGGACAAGGAAGGAAGTGGACAGGGAGGAGTATGCAATATGGTCCTGAGGGGTAACCAGAAAAGTGAGAGAAGACAAGGCCCAGAGGGAACTGAGACTAGCGCAGGGAATTAATGGGGGGGGGGACTTTTTCAGATACATCAGGGAGAAAAGGAAGTGCAAGGAGAAAATAGTGAGGATAAAAAAGGGTGGGGAGTGGATGGAAAAGGGGGAGGAACAGGCAGAAGCACTGAATGAATGCTTCTGCTCAGTGTTCATAGAAGAAAAGGGGGGACCGCTACCACTGTGGGCTCGGTGGGAACGGGGGAGAGGAGGCGACAGATGGAAGAACTGAGTGAGGTAGAGTCCTAGAGGGACTGAGGGCACTGAGGGTAGACAAAGTACCAGGGCCAGATGGTATCAACCCCAGGGTGCTGAGGGAGATGGCAGAGGTCTGTACAGCACCTCAATGGAGTCGGGATGTGTGCCACTGGACTGGAGGATGGCACATGTAGTGCCATTACACAAGAGCGGACCAAGGGATGAACCCGGTAATTTTATTGTCTGGTAAGTCTCACTTCCATAGTGTGCAAACTCATGGAAACAATACTAAAGGAAAGACTAGTGTCGTATCTGGAGGACAACTGCCTCCAGGATGTGAGGCATTATGGGTTTGTTTCGGGGAAGTCTTGTCAAACCAACCTCATACAATATGATGACTGGGTGACAGGTGAGCTGGATAAGGGTCATGCAGTGGATGTTCTTTACTTGGACTTCAGCAAGGCCTTCTATTTGGTGCCTCATGGGCAGCTTGGGGAGAAGCTAACTAGTGTAGGGGTAGGGGCAAAAATGATGAACTGGATTACAAGCTGGCTGAGTGGGAGGTTGCAACAAGTGGTGGTGGGAAGGAAACTCTCAGCTCCGAAGCTAGTAACAAGTGGGGTGCCACAGGGCTCTGTGCTGGGACCAGTATTATTTGGGCTCTTCATATCAGACACTGCATATGAGATGGTGAGCAAGGTAAGTCTGTTCGCAGACAACACCAAAATGGGAGCAGTGGTGGATGGAGGGGAGGGTTGGAAGCAGCTGCAGGAGGACCTAAGCAAGCTAGAGGAGTGGTCAGAGAGGTGGCAGCTGGGGTTCAATGCAAAGAAGTGTAAGGTTATGCACTTCAGGGCGAAGAACCCAGGGACAGAATACTGGCTGGGGGGGAGGGTTAAGCTGGGGATCACTGAGAAGAAGAAGGACCTAGGGGTAATGGTAACAGGGACCATGGACAACACTGCCCAGTGCAGGAGAGTGGCTGCAAAAGTGAACAAAATGCTTAGGTGCATAGAGAGGGTTGTTTCGTCCAGGCAAAGAGAGGTGATCTTGCCCCTCTACAGGTCACTGGTAAAGCCGCACTTGGAGTATTGTGTGCAGTTTTGGAGGCGATACCTGAAGTGTGATATCAGGCTTCTGGAGGGGGTGCTGAGGAGGGCAACGAAGATGATATGTGGAACGGAGGGGACAGACTATGAGAGCAGGCTGGGAGACCTGAATATGTACACCCTGGAGGCAAGAAGGGACAGGGGACATGATAGACATTCAAGTATCTGAGGGAATCAATAAAGATGGGGCAGACACTAAGGAGGGAGGGACACCAGAAGGCATGGGCTAAAAATTGGGGGGCAGATTTAGGAGGAAATGAGGAGAAACTATTTCACAGAGAGGGTAGTAGCAAAATGGAGGCGCACTACCAGAATGGGTGGTATCATGTAAATCTGTGAACAGCTTTAAAAAGGGCATGGGATAGGGAACAGGGAGAGAGTGAGGGTGGGGTGGCAGTGGGATGACAAAGGGAAGGGGTGGGGCAGCTGCAAACTAGGGGTGCTAGCTGCACCTTGAGCAGACTTAGATAGGCTGGGTGGTCTGTTTCTGCTGGCACATTCGTATGTTCGTATGATATGTACGTATTGGAATGGCTTATAGCAAGATGTACTGATAGGATCCCTTAATCTGAAATTAAGTGGCGACCGTGGGTTTTTTACATCTCCGATGAGGATGATTCTTTCCTCCTTGAGGTGGTGAAGGGTTGCGATGGGCGGGCAGATGCATGGATGGGTGCTGGACTCTATATGGAGATGGCAACTGGAGCAGCCTGGATCTCAGGTTTTTCATTATTATGTTTGGTATTTTAAGGATGGTTACTTCACATTTTTCGTTGGTTGTTTTTTATAGATAAGTGGGACCCTATATGATATGTTTGGGAAAGGCATTCCATTATGTTGCATTATTCTTTTTCCTTGTTTTGCTTATAGAAAGATGCCTTATGTGGAAATTTGTTTGTACCTTGCTCTGACTAATAAAATAAAGAGTTAAAAAAAATAATAATAAAGTGGAAGCTCCATTTTACCGTAAAGACAGCCACCATGTTGTCAATCTCTGACCTCATGGCAGCCAATCAGAGGTCAGGGATTTTGGCAGCTGAGCCCCACAAAGGATGTATGGGGAATAATGCAACAGAACTCTCCCAAATGGACTGTCAGGCTGTCAGGAGCCAATCAGAGGGCAGGACAGGGCAAAAAGACTGATGGAGAGCTCTGTCTGACTAATGGGGCATGGAATGAAGGAGAAAGAGCTTGCTTGGCTATTGAGGAGCTGGAGGCAGTCAGAAAAGGACTAAGAGGTGTTCAGACCTGCTGCTGGTGGGAGTGAAAGGCTTAGCCGGGCCAGAAATTCATGCAAACCCTTCCCAGGATTCATTCAGGAAAATCCTTTTTGAATGCTTCCCTGGGTTCACCCTTATCAGAGATTGTTTCAGACTAGCCTTTGTTTGGAAGAACTTACTGAGAGTGTGAACCAGTGGGCCTTTTCTGCATTCAGAAGCTGCTAAGCTGTACTGAGTGGAGACAGAGACCTATTTCTGCCTAGCCTGCTTCGGAGCTAGGTAAGGGGCCTTCTAGCCCTTACCCAGTGGGGTGGAACGGGGAATAGGGAGTCACGAGGTATGTGCCTGAGTATGGGTGTACTCTCGAAGCCGCTGCGTAGTGCTCCTGCATCCAGAGAGGTGTGAGCTAGAAGGGCTGTATCCAGAAATGTATGAGCCAGAAGGGCTGAACTGTTGCTACACATTCGAGACAATCCGAAGTATCTGATCATTGTTTAGCTTGTTCCTGTGTTCTGGTCCCCACCTCACCTGAACTGCTTCATCTGAGGGTCACATGAGTGCTAGTACTGCTGGCTGGATCTTTTTACTTCTCCTTGTCTGGATTACAATAGTTGGGTTTTCAGGCCATTTTTTAGAATTACAAGTTCACAAAATTGTGCTAGCACACTATGGCCTGTTGTGGGGTTAAATTGCAAGCTTGCTAACTTTCCTCAAGTGCACCACAGACAGAACCCGGGCAACATAGCTACCAGGCGTGCATCGGGACTTCTAGTATGACTCCTGGGTACCCAGAGTTGAATTTAATTTGTTTTATACTTGAATCGGTGGGTTTATCATTGGTACCAGTTAAAGTGTTTATTTCTGCCTGTGTAATTTAGTTCCTCTCAGTGGGCCCCTTGCTTGGGCTGGTGCGTCCTTAAACTGTGTGGGGTTTTGGGGGTTATGGTGTATTGATATATGGGGGAAGTGTTTAAGGTGACATGCAACTGCCTAACTTCCTCTCTTTTTCAAGATGCCAGGCCTGGGTTTCAAAATGAAAGCATGCTAATTGTTTGAATTGTATTCCTCTGTGTGCCCTCAGTTTGTACGCTCTACTTGAAGTGTTTATTGGTGAAAGTAATAACTGTTGTGGTCCCCAGGGAGTGGTCCAGTCCAGTGTAGGGAAGTGGGTAGGTACCACATCACAGAGGGTGTTACTGCACACAACATCTGGTCCACTTATTCTCTCTGGGAGAAGGCATCGTGCTACTTATTTTTTTTTTTTTGGCACCGCCTGTCCCATATTATCAGCCATAACTCCCAGACCCACTACCCCCCCCCCAACAGATCCCCGAGTCGCCCTGGCTTACCCACCAAGGCAGAGCCACTGTGACAAACCCACCCATTGAGAGAGGTTCAGGTTACTGGCCACATCACCATGACTGGCAGGGCTCCGTGACAACCCCCACCCCTAGGTGGGGCTACAGGGTGGACCATCCAGTTGTAACCCCTGGGCAACTCCTAGAGTTACACCCTGCCTACTACCTACTGAGATAGGCTGAGGGTTTTTAGGTTCTTAAATTTACATTAGGTTCTAAAAGTGCAGTGCCTCAATTTACCTGGTATAACTCCCTGAGATGTTATACCACCCGCGAGTACCTTTTGCCACCCCAAAACATGATCCCTTATCATTTCCCCACATTTCAAACTTTTTGAAATTAAAGACTGTTTCTAATAATATGCTCACAACAACCATTTGCAAAAAGCAATCACAATAATATTCATTTGGGGGACATGAGAGCTAGGACGGGGAAATGGAATAGAGGTTATGCATTCACAATATGTACAGATGATTAGATTGGATTTGGTACTGGTGAAACTCTCCAGCTAGGTAAATCGGTACAAGTTAAATCACATTTCAATGTTGTATTTTCCCCACCAACCTTAGTGATAAACCAGAGCCCTGGCTATCTAACTAGCTGCATGAGACAGATCATATTTAACAATACCCACACTGATACCAGTATCCCAGATTATGCAAAACCCCGCAATCCCATACCACCTGGGTACCCAGTAACTGTAAAGTTCTCAGAACATGGTGCAGGCCTGATGGACGGTGCAGCTGTACATATACCGGCATGGTTGGGGCCCTTAAGGGAATCAAGCAAATTAACTGCAGATGGCAAGAATCACACTATTGAACTATGTACAAGTTATAATCGGTGGTGCAGGGATTGCCCTGCATTGTTTGCAGTGAATGTTCTCTTTGGTTTAGACAAGTCCGAAACTAGTGCTCTCAGCAGTCTGGAACTCTGACTCCAAAGGTCAAGACACAGGACAAAGCTAATAGCCAGTAACCCGCAAACTGACTGCAAAGGTCTTGCAGCTTTTGAGATGAAAACTTGCATTTTAAATATTAAAGACAGTGTCTCTTTAAGACTGGAACCTTTGCTGAATGAACAGGTAGTAACAGGGACAGCACGCTACAACCTCAAGTCTAGTCTGTACCCCTCGAGGGAAGTGCATATGGCAGTGCCTTGGCTGGTGGCACGCTACCAGGCTGTCTCCCAATCACATTCAGCACATTTACTTGTCAGTACATTCATATGACCTGAAATGGAGCTTTGCTTGTATTTACTTGCACAAGGCCAGATCTCTTCTGAGATTCAGCTTGTCCACATTTGACTGCATAATGTCCTGGACCCATGCTTGATTTTCCGCCACTGCCCACAGCTGTTGCTCAGGCTGGGCCTGTGTTACTGAATTACTGCTGCCTTGAACACTTTTACTTGTTAGCCAGAGCTTAGTACACAACTCTGGTTACTACCACTAGACTGAGCTTGAGGCTGGGCTCAATACCATTTGAACTGCTTGACCGTGAACTAGACTGGGATTGAGGCAGGACCCACTACCATTTTGTAGGGCAAGGCAAATTTTATTTTTCAGGCACCCAATCCCAGAGGCTCTGGGCGACCACAAACACAAAACATTTAAATGTAAAAATATATATATATATACATATATCTCACTATATAATAAATAATCACATATCAGAAAAAGCATTATCCTAATATATAAATAATCACCCTCTTTACTTTTAAAAAGGGACTGATAATCTATGTTCTATACAGTACCCGAGAAAGCCTGGCTAAACAGATAACACTTCAGGCGGGCTTTAAAAACCTCCACCGAAGGGGCCTCCCTCACCAATGGCGGAAGCAAATTCCACAGGACGGGGCCAACGACACTAAAAGCTCTGTCACTGGCCGTTTTCAACCTTATCCTGGGAATCGCCAGGAGGCCACTCGAGGAGGATCACAGGGAGCGGACCGAGGCAGCGGGTGTAAGAAGGTCCACCAGAAAAGCAAGGGCCCAGTCCTTGTAGGGCCTTAAAGGTGAGCAAGCCGGACTTCCAGTTCCGCCACGGCTCAGGGCAGAAGATAGAGAGTGAGCTCCATCAACGTCCTGTGATAAACCCCCCAGATTATACCAAATTGAGCATTAAAAATGAACATAATGTCAGGATGTGGAACACAAAAAGAATAAAAACTCCAGATCACAGTCACACCAATCTAAAGGAAGCAAAGAAGCTGCGGGATACAGAAGTATCTCCCCCACCCGTGTGGCAACTCAGATCTGTGCTGGCGAGGCTACTGCAGCATATGACATGGATGAAGAAACGGATAGACTCTCCAGACGTAGATCTGACCTACTCCTAAAGGAATTGAAAGAAATGAGAGCTGAGAACAAAGTGGAATTCCGTAACTCAAACCAAAAATTAAGCCAAGTGGAACGGCGAGTGCAGGAGATGGAAGACCGAATTTCACAAACAGAGGATGGCCTGCTTCATCTGGGAAGAACGGTGCAAGCCCTTTGTTACCATACTATGGATCTAGAAGAAAAATGTGTTGACTTAGAAAGCAGAGCCCGACGTGATAACTTGCGGGTGTATGGCTTAAAGGAGGGAGCCGAAACTGAAGCTATGACAGGCTTTATGACTGATCTTCTAAAAGGTGTCCTAGAGCTTCCCCCCTTGTATGAAATGCAGATCGAGAGAGCACACAGGGCCTTACTGCCAAAACCGAAGGAAGCAACAGCCCGTCCACGTTCAGTCATCATAAAATTTAGCAGCTATCGTACCAAAGAGGACATTATAAGACGGGCCTGGCAGAAAAAAGAAATTAAATATTTGGACTCTCAACTGTTTTTTGATCAGGACTATCTGACTGTGATCCAACGCCAGAAGTTGATGTACAGCCCCCTGATAAAAGCTTTAAAACAGCAACATATTAGGAATCAGACCACATACCAGCTCGTCTTAGGATTCATTGGGCAGAGGGTCCAGAAGTACTCGACTCACCCCTGGATGCGAGAAGCCATGCTGAAAGCGTGGTGTATCCCCACCCAGAGCTACGTCCACAGGCACAGCAGAAATGGGAGAGCCAGTCAACGGGTGGCAGCTAAGCACTTCAAGGAAAGCCAGAAGATCCCAAAATCAGGGCACATCACGCTCTGCATTGCTGCTGCACGAACTCATAAAGAAGCTACCAGGAGTAGAGGAGAGCGACCTTACGGATTTGGGAGAGGACTGAACGGCTTGTAAGTAGCGGTCTTAATTTTAGTTGTCACATTGGTTCCCGGCGGCCCTGCGTGTTCCTGTTGTGGGGTGCATCAAACGGCCTTCTCTTTAGGAGAAACGCCCTCTGAGTAAACGGGGCTAACCTTAGCGGGGGGGGGGAACTGTGCTGGCCACCCCCACAAGCTTCATTAACCTGCCGGCTCACCCTGCGGTTGTTTAGCAGTCTCTCCATGCCACTCATGGGAAATGCTGCTTGTTTCCTTTCTACAGAAGAAGGGCTTGGGCATTGGACAATACAATACTGTGGTAAATATGGACCTGATCAAACTTAGGGAATGCCGTGGCAACTTTTACTGTGGGGAGGGTGGGAGATGGTGATGAGGGTGATTGATTCTGTCCCTTATAAGTTACATAAGTAATTTTAACAGTAATAAGGCACAGGAAGGGGAGGGTTGGAAATAAGAGGGCCGGAAGTGCGCACTCTGCACAACGTGGGGTTATCAGGGATCTGTCCACACTAGATGAAAACACTGGGCAAATAAAGGGCATTACATCATTAGGATTGTGGTCTTATCGGCCCTGTGATTGGGGTCCAATTGGGGAGGGTACGACATGTGACCACTGAGGCTGAGAAAGCAAGGGGCCCCAGGGGCCACAGTATGTGGGGGAGAAAATGTTTTCCCTTCCGCGATACCGGGCTCTGCTTGGGAACCCCATTATAAAATTAAAGCAGGTCAGAGGAGGGGTAGAGGGTGAACGTTAATTCAGACAGTCTTACAGTTTGCCCTCTGGATCGCCCTGGTCCGTTGGTACCTTTATTTACACTGAGCCCCATGTGGACTCGAGAAGGGGGTCCCTCTAGAGAGGGAACTTACTTTTCCCCTTTCTGCCCTCTCCCAACTAGGGAAGGGCAAAAAGGCCAAGATTGACTAGGCCTTCTACCTTGGAAGTCAAAGTGTGTAGGTGGTGTATTTTCTACCTTCTTCTAATACTATGTTCGGCTGTAGGTTTGTTATTGTTAATGCCAACACAGTTAATTGTTTTATATTTGTATTACAAATGGTTGCTGCCTTACTGCCTTTGCCCTCTTCTATAGGGCCACTCTCTAAACTGTAAGTAGAAAGAGGGAAAAACAAAAGGATGGCAATTACAATATATAAATATGGCTAAGATATGTACCAGCTTGTTCTCCCTTAATGTTAATGGGCTTACGAACACTGTTAAATGAGGTAAAATCATCTCCTGTATTAAGAAAAGGAGAGCAGACTTTTGTATGCTCCAGGAGACACACTTCTCACAGCCAGAACATGAGAAACTAAATAAATTTGGCTTTTCTGAAGTAATTGCATCCTCATACAGAGGGGGCCATCGTAGGGGTGTGGTGGTTTTGGTAATTGGAAAGGTTGCTTTGAAACCAAGACACTCTGGTAGATGCAGAAGGTTGTCTAGCAACCTTGAAGGGTACCTATAATGAAGAATTAATCACAATCGCCTCGATTTATGCCCCCCTGGCTCAGACTATAACTTCCACAGGAGGATGTACGTGAGACTCTCTGAGTGGGCGGAGGGGTCATTAATCATGGGAGGGGATTTGAACCTTGCATTGAATGACCATCTTGACTCCACTTCTAGAGTTGAGAGGTCAGATAGGAGAGTGGCCCTAATGGTTAGTAAGTTATTAGCTAAGGTAGGCTACATAGATGCGTGGAGAGCTTTCCATGGCCAGAAAAGGGATTATACCTTTTTCTCTCCTGCCCACAAGGTACATACCAGAATAGACTATTTCTTTGTCCCCAGGGAAATTGTTTCTCAACTACAGAATATAGAAATAGGGGAAATCTATCTTTCCGATCATGTACCTCTGTGGATACAGCTGCACCTGGGGCAAAGTAAGAGAAAGACCCAGTGACGTCTTAACCTATCCCTTATTCAGTGAAAGGAAGATCAGGAACAAGTCCAGAAATGATTAAAGAAGTGTTTGACACAAATGACACTTCAGATGTCTCCCTATCCATTCTTTGGGACACAATAAAAGCAGTGGTCTGGGGAAACTGATAGTGAAAGCCGCTAGGCATACAAGGGAAAGAGAGGCCCAATAGGCTTTCCTGCTGATGCAGATAAGGGAACTGGAACAGCCCTTAAAAAATAAATATGATGCAACTAAAGAGAGAGAAATCCAGGCACATCGGCGTGCCCTTAACGCCATTCTGGATTACAGGGTAGAGCAAAACATGTTATATATAAAGCAAAAATATTATGATGGGGCCCCAGGGCATCGAGTCTGCTGGCTAGCAGATTAAGGCAAAGAAAGGCCAACGCCACTATCAGTAGGATCAAGCATCCACATACTAGGCATCAGTTTGGTAAACAGAGTAGATATTTAGTTGTTTAACCAGGAGTAGCACACTAAGCTGAAAGCTTTTTTACAGGAGCGACCTGGGAGCACAGAGAATTTGTGACGTTCAGGGTCACACAGTATGCAAGTGGAAGCTGTGGGATTCAAACCCAGGTCTGGTCTGCTGGATGTCACCTGATTTGCAGCTCTGAGCCTTAAACCACTGCGCTATACTGCCTCCAATATATAGCGGAAGCCTTCATGGACTATTACCAGGAGTTAAATAAAGCAGGACCCGCACCTGAGACAGATAAATTAACGCAATTTATAGAGACGCAGCACCTGCCCCAGATGGGGAAAGTGGAAGCTGCTTCTATAGTGACACCAATAAGGGACTCTGAAATTACAGCCGAGATATCCAGAATCAAAACAGGAAAGTAACCCGGAATGGATGGGTACTCGGCCGAATTCTATAAACTCTTTAAGAACCAGGTCACTCCAGTTCTAAACAGAGTTTATAACTCACTGCTGACTGAGGGTGGCATAGTCCCCCCATCATGGAATTATGCGGTGGTCGCGAAGTTGCCCAAGTCCGCCAGGGACCCCTTACTATGTGCCTCATATAGGCCAATCTCCATCCTAAACACTGACTATAAAATAATGGCTGAAATCATGGCTAGATGACTTCAGGATATCATCCCCCAGCTTATCCATGCAGATCAGATGGGTTTCGTCCTGGGCCGACAGGCACAGGATGGCATCCGCCGAGCTGTGAACATCCTTGACCATCTGAGGGGGATGGGGGAGGCAGCATTGGTCATGAGCTTAGACGCAGAAAAGCTTTTGGTAAAGTGCTGTGGCCTTTCCTTCAGGCGCCCTGGCGGGCTTTGGTTTCAGAAATCTTCTGCAAATTAATAGCCCAATTTTACACCACCCCGCAGGCTGTGTAAGGGTGAATATTGGGTATAGGGAGGTCATTTAATTTAGAAAGGAAACGAGACAGGGCTGCCCACTCTCACCCTCTTATTCGCTATTTTTGTGGTGCCATTAGCACAAGCAATCTACCTGAATCCAGCAATACGGGAATAGAACTAGGGAGAAATGAACACAAATTAGGCCTTTATGCGGATGATGTCCTACTGTTTCTGGGTGACCCAGATTCCTCCCTCCCAGGAGTTTTTAAACAGATACAACAATTTACGGAAATATCCGGTTATTCCCTAAACACGGCCAAGACAGAGGTCCTGACCTGCTCCTATCAAGTTTCTATGGATACTCAGTGGAGATATCCGATGAGGTGGGGATTAGATAAACTAAAATATCTGGGTGTATTTTGGGGGGCAAACCCGTCAACCCCTTTTCAGGATAATTACCCTAACTTAATGCGAGATAACACAAGATTATAAGAGATGGCATTTACCCCGCCTATCCACTCGTGAGTTCAGTCTACCAAAACAACATACCCCACATCTCTTGTATCTGTTCCAAAGTGTTCCCTATGCTGTCCCACAACAAACTCTCTTATGCTGGCAAAGACAGCTGTTGACCTTTCTGTGGGGTGGGTAGGCCAAGGGTGGCTAGGAGTGTATTATACCTGCCAAAGGAGCAGGAGGCTTAGCAGTCCCATACCTTCCAGGATATTGGACGGTCTCACAGATGAAAATTGCACTGATGTGGCAGCACCCCAATACACCTCCTCATTGGAAATCGATGGAACTACATCAAGTCTGAGACCCCCTGCAGGTTATACTTTTAACCGCCACCTGCAGCAGTTAACTGATGCGCATTCCCAACAAGGGTTTTGACTGTCTTGGAGGGTTGGAGAAGAGGTACTAACAAGGGAGGACAGCAACATATGTGGAAATACAGGTGGTGGGCCTGGGAGGAACAGTTCGTTCCCAGCATCCCAAGACCATTGGTTTAGAAACCAAGCATATAAAGGATTCCATTCACCATGGCAGGTCTTAAGTGGAGAAGCGCCTGTTTCTTTTGAGGCAGCTGCGCCCTATTTGATCTGAAACCAAATGATAGATTTAAATACTACCAAATTAGTAACTGGATACATGCCAACCTAAACAATCCAAAGGTGGTGAGGAATCAGAATCTGCCCTCCCACCATTTGAAAGAATATGGTCCTCGCCCTCCGGAGAAGAGGATTACCGTATATGTACTAACTTTATAACAGATCAGGACCACAGTACTCAGCATTAAAACAAGGTGGGAGGAAGAGATGGGGAAATAATAGAGAAAGATACATGGAGAAAAGTTGGGGTTACTGTGGAACACTACCTCCTCCCAACATGGAGAGAATGTGTATGGAAAGCTAGGATTCGATACTTTTGGTCCCCAAAACCCAAGCTAAATTTAAGGAGGTAGTAGTCCTACCTGTTGGAGGGATGGGGAATCCTGCCCAGGGCACTTCCACATCTTATGGCAATGTCCACAAGTGCCTTTTGGGAAGAGATTGTCAGGCATCTAAAGGCTATCTTTGATGGGGTGGAGGAACTGGATCCAATACACATGGTGCTGGAGCTGAACCTGAGTCCTTAAGAGGAAAAGAGGCTAAATACCTCTTATGATATTTCAGGCAGCCGCATTAAAGGCCTCTTACAAGACACTGGTTGCAGAAAGACAGCCCAACAGTAAAGTATAGGTCAATATTGTTACAACAATACTGGAGATGGAGAGGCTAACTTATACAATCCAACACAGGCAGGCCCAATTTATCAACAGGTGGGCCAGATGGGACATGTACACTACAAACATAGATGTAGGATAAAGATAATAGGCTCCACCCAAGTGAAGTTAATCTTTGGATGAGAGACATAAGGTGGTAGAGGAGGACGGCCTATAAGAGGGAAAGAAAATGGGTTAAAATCAATCTGAACTCATTTAAATTAATGTAAGATGAAATCGAAGGAGATGAATTCATGAATTGATAAATGGTAGTCTGGGAGAGAATTAGAACTAGCCTAAATAACAGGAAGCTAAAGCAAATGAGCCAACTGAGTAAGGACTGAGTGGTAGGAACAAGGAAAGTTATTAACAAGGAAAAGTAATAAATGTTAGAGAGGCGGTGGCAGAAGACGGCAGCTTTAAAGTTTAAAGTTTTAACTGTTTAAAGTTTTTAAAAGTTTTAAAGTTCTTATTTTTATGTCTTAGAAACTGTTAAGCATTCTACATATCAAATTGGATATTCTTTGAATATTGTAGCTTGTAATAGACTAAAACCTTTTTTCAGAAGTTGGATGACAACACATCAATATGTAAAAATGTACGTTGCTGATCAAACTTGTATGAAAATAAAATAAAATTTAAAAAAAAGGTGAGCAAGCCCACCTTAAAAAGCACCCTCCATCAAATCGGCAGCCAGTGCAATTCCCGCAGCACCGGCGTGACATGACAATATTTCCACTGTCCAGTCAACAACCTGGCAGCTGTGTTCTGCACTAGCTGCAGTCGACGGAGGGTGCCTCCAGAGATCCCAAGATAGAGCACATTACAGTAGTCAAGCCTAGATGTTACAAATGCGAGCACCAAAGTGGGGAGGTCCAGGGGTGGAATCAGGTGCTTAATCCTGGCAATGTTTCTCAGATGGAAAAAACTGACCCTGACAACGGATGACACTTGATGTTCCATTGTCAAACCGCTGTCTAGCACCATGCCAAGATTGCGCACCTTAGAGGAGGCCATCAATGAGACAGACCCTAGAACTAGTCCAGTATCTGCCCCAGAGGCCATCTTATCACGCCTCCTGTTTGACTCCACCACCAGTACCTCCATCTTATCAGGGTTCAGTCGCAACCAGCTAGAGGCCATCCAGTCATTGATCTTGGCCAGACAGCTGTTTAATACTCCCACCGCATTGGATGTCCAGGGCAAGGATAAGTACAGCTGAGTATCATCGGCATAACAATGAAACCCCAAGCTGTACCTCCTAATGATCTCACCCAGGAGCAGCATATACACGGCAAACAACATCGGTGACAAAACCGAACCCTGAGGAACCCCACAAGACAGAAGGCTCGGGGATGAGGAAAAATTCCCCATCACCACCCTCTGTCTTCTGTTTGTCAAAAAGGACTCAAACCAGCAGATGACAGTGCTGGTAGAGTCCGCAGAAGTCCCTCAGGTGGTTGAGTAACACATGATGGTCCACTGTGTCAAAAGCTGAAGACAGATCGAGTAGAATAAGAATTGTCCCCTCACCTCAATCCCTCGCCCTGAGGAGATCATTATGCACCTGAACTAATGCAGTTTCTGTTGAATGTCCTGCACGAAAACCGACTGGAGCAGCTCATAGATATCAGATGCCACAAGGTGTTCTTCCAACTGTTGTGCCACAATCTTCTCAACCTTTCCCAAAAATGGTAGGTTGGAGACTGGTCGGTAATTCACCTTGATGTCAGTGTCCAATGAAGACTTCTTCAGAAGGGGCCTCACCAGCACCTCCGTCAAGGCATCTGGGAAGACCCCCCTCTGACAAGGAACACCGGACAATCAAGGCGAACACCGGGCCAACAGTGTCGACACATCCCATTAAGAAATGTGACAGCACCGGGCCCAGCTCACAATATGTGTGCTTCAGTTTTGAGGCCACCTCGATGACATCAGCCACCTCCACTGGTTTAAACTCCCCCCAACCAGGCGGATTGCTTTGTCGACAATCCAGGTGACCACTGTTGGCCATAACACAGCTCACTGGTGGAATTTCCAGCCTGATGGTGGACACCCTGTCCAAGAAAAAAAAGCAAACTCATTGCACTAGGCCTCAGAAAGTGCTTTTTTGGCTGTAGACAGGCTGGCTGTAATAGCCTGTCCACAGTCCGAAAAGCATAGCTGGTTGGTTTCTCCCAGCAACAATCTCCTGGACAGGAACACTGCCTTCTTATGGTTGATTGCCCTGGTACACACTATAGTGTGTATGCAGGGCCAGTTTGTCCGCCTCCAACCCGGTCCTCCGCCAGCAGCGCTATAACCTCTGACCCTTGATCTTCAATGCCTTGAGCTCTCCATCGAACCATGGGGACCTCAAGTGAGAAGATCTGGGTCATACACGGACCGGTGCAAAGGAGTCGAGTGCCTCAGTCATTGACCTATTATAGGCAGCAACTGCTTCACCCACACCTCCCCTGCATGCACTGTCCACACTAGATAGATTTACCACCGCCAGAAAACCCTCCGGGTTCAAACCCCTCAACGGGCGGTAGCTCACCATCTCTACAGGGGGAGGGATCTCAGAAGGGGCTCTGAGCAAGAACTCTACCATGCAGTGATCAGACCAAATGACCTGATCAGTCCTGAGATTCTCAATCTCCAGCCCCAGCGAGAAGACCAGGTCCAACATGTGGCCACCCTGGTGGGTCATGGTAGTAACTGCTTGCGACAAGCCCAGAGATGTCATCATCTGAAGGAAGAGAAACCCAACCAAGATGACTCGTTGTCAGCCCAAACATTGAAATCCCCCCAGGACCAAACATCTGGGGACTCCAATGTTTCACCGACCACAAAGTCACCCACTTCCTGCAGGAATTCTCCTGCCATCCCAGGAGGAGGGTAAATCAGGAGAATCCTGCAACCTGCACCCAGACCCCCATGAATGGCCACACATTCAAAAGAACCCGGTGTTCTCACTGGGTGCACGGTGAAGCCTAACTCAGTTCTAAAACAAATAGCCACTCCTCCGCCCCTGCGTTCCACTCTGGGGCAGTGCATGACGGAATACCCGAGGGGGATGGCGGCCTCTAACACTGGCCCAGCATCATCCCTCAACCAGGTTTAGGTACGGCCAGGTCAACCAATGAAATCAGATCCGATAATTGAGTCTTATTATTGATCGACCTGGCATTGCATAGCACCACCCTCAGGGGATTGGTGGACAGTGCAGCCCTTTCAGCTACCTGCCCACTAGGTCTCATGGGAACCCTGGAGACAGGCACTAAACATGTCTGGAATCTCTCCAAGCCCCGTCGAATCCCAGGGTGCCTTCTGCACCCAACCACCTTTATCCTGCTCCCCTTGACCGTGCATGGGGTGCCCTGCCAGCCTCTGTCCAAGCGTCTTCTTCCAATTCTGACCTCCCGGCAATGACAAACTGTAATACTAGATACCGGGAGGGCTGTGAAGGGCTGCAGATCATAAAGCTGGGACACCCCGACATGATCCTAGTCCACCCTGAATTGCCAAACACCCCCGTACATATTTCTCAGTCCCAGAATGCCTAAACTTAAACACAGCAAAGTAACCTAGACTCTAATGCAAACCCTCTCAAGCACCTCTATAAATACCCCCACTCCAAGACAAAATGAAAATCCCAACTAAAACCAGTCCAAAAGAAAATATAAGTTCAATTTAGGAAACCAGAGTACTCTCACCACTCAGGGTAAAATGTCCAGGATAGATCAACCCCACCATCTTCTCACATAGTGGGGAGAGTCCAATGGAAAAGAAACAAAACCAACTCAGAATAATAAAACAAGATAATCAAAAAAAAAATCAGTTTGAAATAAATCAGTAACAGTGCTAAGTCATGAGAGTTCCAGCCAGATCGAGTCACATCTCTCAGGGTAAAGGAGGTTAAAAGTTTAAAACCAAGGTGAACCTCACTGCTTTAATAAAGTTACAGTACTCCTCACATAAAAAATAAGAGCAGATGATACATTCACCACCCATTGAGGAAAAGAGAACAGATGTCCGTATAGACAAATCCAAGTTCAAAATCAAGAAGGACAAATGGCTAATCAAATCCACCAGGCTCTGCGGGATCCATCCGTAGCAGCGAATAAACAAAGGGACCTAATCCAGGCAACATTCCTAATGTGTCCACAGCATAGCCCAGGAAGACAGAGGCAAAATCAGTGGGCTAGGTGTGCAAAGTAAATCACTGAGGGAGCCCCCCAATTCCACCAAACATACAGGTCCCACACCCAGCCACCCGCGACCAGCAGCTACAGTCACCGAGAGCAGGCTGCAAGGTCTGTCTCCAGGTGACTTAGGAGAACCCCAAGCACTCCGACTCCCGGAGGCTATGTGAAGTAACTCCGCTCGGTCACAAGTAGTGCACAACCAATGGCCCTAGGTGCGGGAGGAACCCCCAACCCAGCACAGCTCCCAAGCCATGCCACCCTTTAATGCACTAAGAATCCAGGGCAGAGAATCAATTCCCAAAGACAGTACCTGCATGCAGCTGGTACAGATCTTGCAGTTCTTAAGTGCAGTTCCTCGGTTAGTTCACAATCGAGCAAAGAGCCGAGAAGTAGCAGCTTTTGTGAAACAGCAGCAGTTCCGTAGAAGTCCCTGCATACAAATCCCACAGAAGGTCCCCCAACAGTGGTCAACCAGACCAAACAAAAGATCCACAAAGCTGAAAGGGGTCAAAAAATCCAAGCAGCCAGTGAGCAAAAGGACCGAGCCACACACCTCCTTCAGCAGGCATATCCTCAGAAGTCCAAAGAGGTCGCAGACAGGAAAACGCTAGGCATTTCAATAAAGAAAGTACATAGTACAAATAAAACAGCCGAAAAAGCCGTAGCAAAACAAAACATAAAACTTACGCATAAAACATAAAACTTACGCAAAAAGAAACAAAAAATCTAGCAAATAAAACAACAAAAAAAGCAAGCAAGAGGTTACACTCAAAAGACTCCTGACGGCTGGCTAGCAAACAGACTCAATAGACTCTTTTTGACGCAAACTCTGATACTTGGCTGTATCTTTATTTACTTTAGCTCCCTGGGCTCAACAATACTGTTGTATCTTGCTTTAACTCACACTTCACTGTAGCACTTGGCAGTACTGATCTCAGTAGCTGTCTAAGCTCAAAACACAACATGCAGTCGGTCTCTTGTGGCTCTTGGCTGGCACTTGCAGATCCCACATTAGACATAACATATTGCTGGCCCACCAGGCACTGTCCGGAACATTCCGTGTGGTCAGAGAACTCCCATTCAGTCCTGTGGCATCGCTCAAGTCAGACACATTTATGCACTTTTACTTTAAACTCTTTTCCAGTTGTTAGCACATATCCACCCATTCCAGGCATAGATCAGACGCAGGGTGGAGACACACACACACACACACAGTCACAATCCAGTCACTTTGGGCATTCACTGCCCTTGCAGATACTTTTCAGTTGCACAGTCCAATCATTAGCTAGGACTAGGTGGCCACTTAAAGCTTGGTTAAATTGTACTTTCAGACACTGTTTTACTCACTCAGATTACTTAGCAGAGATGGTTGTCTCTCTTGTAGTCCCAGAATTCATCAGCACTCTCACTGCTGAGGCAGATTCAGCTCTCTCACAGCTGGCTTATGATCAGGTCACTGGCCCACATCTTTCACCAATGTGGAAGGGAGGGTAAGCCCTGGAGGACATTCTGCTGGCAGCCCCAGGCTAGGAACTTCTGCTAGAAGCTGCGCTGTTCTTCCTTCTGGAGGAGGAGAGCCCTTTCTCCCACATGGAGGCTCCAACTTGTCTGCTAGGCTCATTTTGCTTTGCAGGGACCTGATTCACACCCCGTGGGAGCTCCTGCTGGATCTGCTTGCACAGCCAGAAAACACTGTCTCTTCTAGGGCCTCTGAGGCCCCCCGATTGGCTGCTGCGCCCGAGACATCCTCCTGATTGGCTGGAAGTACTTGTCAGTCACAAATATGAATAATGCATGAACCTCACTCGATGCACAGTTAGTCTGCTGTTTTGGAGCCTGAACTTAGGTCCCTGTAAGTCCCCATGAGCACTTTGCATTTACCAATGAGCTTCAGTTAATGTCCCACAAGTCCTGGCTTTGTTATTCTGGCTTTCTGATTGGCTGTGGCTGCTTTTGCAATGGCTACCTAACCCTAACCCACTGTCTTCTGAGCAGAATAGGCACAGTCCCAAATCGAAGTCCTGGTTCAGCCAGACAATATATTTATTCTTCTCCATTGCCCCACCATCCATTAGTCCTGAAGGTGTACTTGCTTTCACTGCACAGAGCTGCTTAATTACCCAATCCATAAACCTGTCGCTGCTGCCAATATTTTACTTGCCAGATTTGCAGCAGGTAGGCCGCGTGCTCTGAGTCCCAAAGTAGGTCTGGTGCAGCCAGGAGAACACATGTATGTATTTAAACACTCCCACCCCTTGTTACACATTTCTCCAACATTTACTGCAGCAGCTACAACATTCAAGAAATATTTATTTCCCTTCTTAGGGCCATAGCTGAGAACAGCTGCCCTGAGGGCAGAACAGACCCTCATGAATATTTAAACGATCGGGGCTCCTGGCTCATGAATATTAATGAACCCCAATTAAAACTCCCTCGTGGATCTCTTTAATTCTTGAGAAGAGCTGGCTCTCTACACCCTGTCTGTGGTCACCAGGTCCCACTTAGCTGATGGGGATCCTGGGACCAATGGAACACTCTCTGGATTGACCGCAATCCCAAGCAGTCAGATTTCAAAGGCGCCGCTCATGCCTGCGCAATCCCCACTGCCCCGAGGGCAGACAATATAACGGGTGATTGCAGTTCATTTTTTTGAGCCCCTGAGGGCTAGATTTTTACTTTGGGCAGGTTGGAGCACCAGAAAGGGCAGAAAAAGGACCTGGAGGGACTGAAAAAATTACAGGTTGGTCCTGGAGGTGCTCTGGAGAGAGCAGGAGGAACAAGGGCTGCAGGGGTGGCAGGTAAGCCCCCGCAGAGGGGTTACACTGTCTCCTCCCTCAAAGCCTGGCATCCCCGCCAAGACTGGCACCCTAAGTGGCATTTAAAACATTTTCTGAACAGTTATTCATGAATGGTCTATATTAGGTATATGGCTCCCTAGCCAGCACTCAGTTACCACAACATCCTATTCTAGACATATAGTTCCTATTCTAGGCAAATAACAAACAATTTTAATCATTCATGAGTATTTGCAGATATTAATTCCCCTGGGGACCCTTAACAGTACAAGATTTTAAACTGCAAAAATATTTTGGTGCAATTCCACTTTTGGCCACTAGGGGGTGTACACACACCCACTAACATCACACCCACTAACATTCACTGAGCCAGCAGTGAACAGGCTTACAGCAGAAATTACAAGCTGGTCCTGGAGACTCTCAGGAGAGCAGGAGGAACAAGAGGCTGCAGGTGGCAGATAAGCCCCTACAGGGGTTACACAATGGAACAATCTCACTCGGTGTTGGGTACTTTGTGGGCGACAGTACCAGGAGGTGGCATGATCCCTGGGACAGGCACCATTTTTGTGGATGTTAATCCCCCATGAGGCGGGACATGCAATGACATCAGTGGGATGAACCCAATGTGTATCCCGCCTCCTCACATATCAGGCATGGGTCACATCAGATCTGCCAGGGTCCACACTTTTGCACCAGACACTCGATCACACCCCACCCCACCCCAGAGGGGAGAGCAGTCCATGGGATGCTCAATCCACCCCCAAGCCGGCTTCTGACTGTCTCGAGTTCAAATTGAGCCCAGGTCACCAACTTCGAGGTGGAAACCCTACCCCTGCACCAATGGGCCGGCAGCATCACACTACTTATTATCCTTCTGAGACATACCTCTATCACAGGAGATGGAACAAACCCAAACCCTCAACCAGGTGTGCCCTGTTCAGTCACCAGGCAGGGGTGTGCACCAGGACACGTCGTCACAGGAGTCACACACATGGATGTGGGCGGCCTCAGCTAGCACAAGTTTTCAGGTGGTCCTGACACTGACGGCTTACAGTTCCATGATGTGGTTCAATGGAGGAAGATATCCTCGAAGATCTTTTTATCCCATTTTAGATCACCGTTTTTTTCTTCTATTTAATACAATCCCACTTTTCTCTTCATTTTGTGTTTGCTTTATCTTTTTTTATTTGGAATAATTAACTGTGAGCATCATTAAATATGGCTGCCACAAAGTTTTTCATCAATATTCCCAGCTGTTGCTGAATACACATTATTTTAACATCGCTTTTCTTGGGACTAAGATGAACTAGCATGCAATACAAATTGCTCCCTGACCATTTGGGACACTGGTGACATCAGGGCTAATGCTGGGTCACAAAATGTAAATGCTAATTGGGTGAACAGCAAAAGAAAGGTGGAAACATGAAAATGGATTCAGAAACAAAATGAAGAGCAGGGATTAACATTGGTGGTTGAAAAGAATGAAGTATATTACTTCTTTTTAACATGAACTGCTGCTATAATGTTTCTGATTGCATGACTTTGAAGATTACCTTGGCATCTGGCTGATGGACCTTTGTTGGTGGCTTCCACTCGTCCCTGGTTGGCAGTGTTTTTTTCACAGGAGTAACTAACTTGGACTGTGGTGGAGGCTTCTCCAGCATCCTAGGTTTTTGTGCCTTTTGAGCTGATTTCCCAGAGAATGGCATGAACAATGGACAAAAAAGTAACATCCTTAGTATTTGTGAGTCGCATCAGTCATATAAACATAGAAAAATAGGAAAGAAAGAAAGAAAGCCTGTTTTTCATAGAGTTCATCCCCTCACCAACTCAGTGAGCTTCCCACTCTATTCCTTTTTCTTTTCGTTCAACTTAAATAGGAATATAAATGTACAAGGACTCATAGTCTGAAAGTCCTCTTTCAAATATGGTGTTGGCTTACCAGTGGGTATTAATAGTCTGGATATAGCCATGTTTAAATAAGCCCTCCATTAAAGGAAGGCAGCAACCACTGCATAGAATCTTGTGAAAGACAGTGATGTCACTGTTGGGGTAGCTGTAAATGTTAGTAGTCTGGAGATATCCATGTCCAAATCAGCCCTATTTTAAACAAAGGCAACAGCCATTTCATGGAACGCTGAGACAGAAAGTGATGCCACCCTTGGGCTAGCTGTATGTTAGCAGTCTGGAGCTATCCCTGTCCAAATCAGCCCTATATCAGACTTGGTAGTAGCCATTTCAGGGAACCTTTAGACAGAAAGTGATGTCACTGTTGAGGTAGCTATATGTGTTAGTACTCTGGAGATATCCATGTCTAAATCAAACAAATGAAGGGCCACCCCATGTGCTGCCGTACGGCGACAGGATTTAGTGTGAACTCAGGCAGCTGCACTGGGAAGTGGACCACAGCAGATGCTCTTGGCAGTACGCTGTGGTCAGTGAGGGTTGAAGTTGGGCTCTAGTGCCACAACAACCACTTCAGTGGGCTAAGGAAGCTTGCTGCCTCTGAAGGGCATCACTGTGTGCAGCCAAAGCCATTAGGATGTCTCTACCTGACACCATGGTGGTGGGGGGCCAGGGAGAAAATGGGGGAGAAAAACCTACATGCTGTCTCCATGCCAGATCAGGTCCCACAGCTTCCAGGATTCTCCACCAAGCCACTGCCAGATCCTTGGAGGGGAGACAGCCCTACCCCCAGAGCTCCTGCCACAGAGGTGAAGATAGCGGTTGTTGGTCTCGATGGAGATCCAGGAGGAACTGTTGACACCAGCCCAAGAAAGGTATATCCCTGGGATCAGGGTATATTCCTGCAACAATGGTGGGTGAAGCAGGAAAAGCTCTATGGAAAGAAAAACCAAAGCAAATGCAGCAGCCATTTCCTGGAACCTTAAGACAGAAAGCAGAGTCACAGCTGGGTAAGCTGAGTGTTTTTAAGCACAGCTTCCCCAACCATGACATCACCTTCTCTCTCAAGGTATCATCAGATGGCTATTGCCTTGAAGAGTACAGGACAGACTTATAGCCGGATATCTCTGGACTGCTGACATCTACTAGTTAGGTTAATACCTTTTTTAAAACAGCATGGTCTTTCAGACTTTGAGGGACCCTATGCACCTGTGTTCCCCCTTTTTTGTTTCCTTTCATACAGATTTTTACCCCTCGGATGGCTATCGGCTCCTGTCCCCCCTCTCCCCATGGCTGACATCCACCTCTGCTGTACTTACCTCAAGCTAGCCCCCCACAGACTCCCCCCCTCCTCCATGGCAGGGCTGGAGGGGTGAGGCCCATCCTCCTGCCCCCCAGAGCTACATATCCAGATGCTCCAGGCATCCAGGTGGTAGAGTGGGTCTGGGGAGAGGTGCAGGGATTCATGAAGTCCTTGGGTCTCTTTTCTATTTTCTACCCTAGAGCTGCGGTAGCATAGGCTATGCATGTACCTGGAGGTGCACATACATCCCGGAACTGTGGCTGCTTCCCACCTCTGTCTTATATGTGCCACTCATGCATCAGCGTTGCCAGCAGGCATCCACCTGGTGGCAGCCAGAGCCAAGTCAGCACACCACCCTGGTCCGGGAGAGGAGAGCTGCTTCAAGGCTGTTGATCTACTCTGGCCCGCCCCACCAGCCCCCATCAATCCAAGCTCATTCCTGAAGTAGGCAAAACTAGTGGTAGGAAGGAGGCCGCAGATCAAATAGGATCTGGAGCTTAACAATAGGTAGGGAAATGGGCACACTAGGTGGGCCAGGTGGTCCTTATCTGCTGTCAAGTTCTATGAACTCGGGTCATCAGCATGACGAAAAGTAAGGTGCATAGTGCCTCAGCCATCTGCACCACTTGGCTGGCATATCTGTGTTCCTCTTTAAAGACATGGGTCTGATTTTTAACAGGTCTCCCCGTGTGTGAGCAGCAAATGTTTCACTGTCACCCAACCGATATACAGCCCCAGTTGTACACATGACAGATAAAGAGTCCATCCATCCTCTGCACAAGTGTACAAATGGGGCAATACAACTGGGAGTCAATCCGTCCATAAAGCATGTGATGAGTACAGTGCCCTACTGACCCATATACAGTAGGGTCTGTGTGACCTCCACCCAATGTGAGGCCAGAGATCAGGATTAGTACCAGGACATTTATGGACCACAAGGGTCTGGAAATGGATCTTGGGCATAGACATAGAAAATTTAATTTTTCATGGAATATGGTCACATCCCCAAGTCCCACAGTTTCTTTAGCTACCCCTGCTCCACCCATGTCTCCCCACCTAACTGATAAAATAATATTTTTTTCTGTTTCCCTACCCAGTAGCTGTTTGGGGGTTGGAGGGGACATTCACTATGAATGCAGACACCCCAGGGCCAAATGACACTGCCAGACCCCAGCCCCCAATGTACTTGTCATGTTACTTTGTATAATAATTCATAGTATAGACAGAGGAAGGCAGTTGCCATCAAGTCTGTCTCCCACTCCCAGTGGGTTAGATCTCATCTCTTGTTTTGAGGATGTATTTATCTATCCTTGACTGAAATATACGGACTGGTTCTGCCTCCATGACCTCCCTCGGCAAGATATTCCATTGCTCTATTGTCCTTAACATGAAGTATTCCTCCAGCTCTTTTCCTTACCCTGTTCTAATTTTAGCTGCTTAATGTGATCTTAGAATTTTTCCTTATCCTTATATTCAAGGACAAATTCTGACATCAAGTTATTATCTCCTAGAGCTCTGTAGACCTGGAACATGTCCCCCTTATTCTCCTCTCCTCCAATGAGAACAACCCAAGTTCCACAATCCTTTGCTCATATGTCAGTACCTGGAGTCTCGGGAACAACCCTGTAGCCTTACATTGCACCCTCTCCAATCACATCTTTTCTAAAGTAAGTATTCCAAAAGGGTGTTCCGATATCCAAATACGATCATATGTATGTCTTGTATAGGGGCATTAAGCACTGTTCTCTCATAGATACAAATGACTTTTTTATACAACCAGTTAGTCTTCTACCAGTTAATGCCAGTCTCTTCCATTGTTTCTCATGAGATAGGGCATCACTAATTAATATTCCCAAATCTGTCTCTATTTCTACTTCTTTTACAGTCTTCCCTTTAGACTATATACCTCCATGGGTTATTATGCCCCAGATGCAAGACACACATTTATCTGAATTAAAATACATTTTATTTGTTTTGCCCAAATTTCAATCTCCTTTCGATCTTCAACCAAAGTATCATATTTGTTTTCTATGTGAACTTGCCCACCTAACTTCATGCCATCTGCAATTTTTGTTAATCTAGCTCTTATCAATTTTATGCAAGTCTGAAGCAGGTGAGAAAGAAATAATGTGACTTACTGGGGTGAACCTATGCCTGCAATACAGTCCCAGTGTTCTATTGGTTAGAGCACCGGAACGGTATTCAAGGACTGGGTTCAATTCCCAGTAGGTCACATTATTTCTTTCTCACTGCAATCTGTCACTTAAATTGCTGACCAGTGGCTAATACTGCCCCCAAAACACCTAATTGTCATCTTCTATAAGTCACCAATGTAGATGGAGAGTGCAGGGCCCAGGACTGGCCCTGGGAACCCCCGCACCTGCCTTGTCTCTGATAATACACCTTTGTCTGACCTGCTGTACTCTGTTATCCAACCAGGATTCAACCCATGCTACAGTTTTTTTAGTAGTCCCATCCTTTCTGTGTTTTGTATCAATTCTTGGTTGATACTTTAACAAAATATTTTTTTACAGTCCAGAATTATAACGTCCACAGGATATTGCCATCCAAACTTCTGCTAACTTTTTCATAAAAAGCTAATTACACTAGTCGTATAATCGTCCTGTTTCAAACCCATGCTGTGTCACATCCCTTAGTCCCTGACTCAATGTCACGATAAGTTTGCTCCTGATTAGTGTTTCCAAGGTTCTGTACAGTATGGCCGTTAAAATAACTGGCTATAGTTTCCCACCACTACTTTATTCCCTTTTTATAGATGAGAACCACTATTGCTCACTTCCAATCAGACGGACGGCCCCTCGTTGTACAATTTATGAAAAGTAGTGTTATTGGACCCATAATGTAATCCCTTGTTTCTTTAATCAATCTTGGGTGCAAGCAGTCTGGTCCTGAGATTATTTTAATTTTACTTAGTGTAGTCAGAACCTTCATTTTCCAAAAAGGTGTTGGTTCTTGTCACGTCCACCACTTTATTTATGACTGGTTTACTTTCTTGCTTGGTATTAGACATGGAACAAAAGTAGTCATGTATATTGTTTGCTATCATATTTGGTTCAGTTAATAACTCCCCATTATGTTGTATAGGACCACTGACCTATATGACCCCTTGCAACTATTCACTTATGCAAAAAATGTTTTATTATTTATTTATTTAAAAGTTGGTAACTGGGAGAGGCACACTGAGCTGAGACTCATTTCCAGGTATGACCCAGGGGGAAAGGGGAAGGGGAGAAGCACAATTACAAAGAAAATACAGCCAGTCAGGTGACGTGGTAACAATGACAGTGAGGCATAAAGAGCATAAGTTGAGTGCAGTGAAGGCAAAATGACAAAATATTGCATACTGAGGACAAATAAATTAGCATTCAAATCATCTGTGGAGATTGGTCAAACTAAAAAAGTGCATAGTGCCAGAGAGAAGGGAGGCTGAGCTGGTGCTAAAAGGGGTAGTCAAAACAGGTTGATAAACCTCAACAGGGTTGCAGAACTAAGAGGTTAGGGGTGAGGAGTGGTATGGAGTGATCAAAAGCCAGGCAAGGGTAAGAAAGCATATAGGAAGAGGTTGGCAGGAGCATGGAGGAGGATTTTCAACTGGCATCTAATGGAGAGAGGAAGGAGGGAGGAGGGAAGGAGAGGAAGGAAGGGAGGGAGGGAGGGAGGAAGGAGGAAGGAAGACGGAGGGAGGAAGGAAGCTGGTTCAGAGGAATGGGAGGCACTGTGAGACAGGAAATCTCCCAGCTGAGGCGTGGTGGTGGGAATGGAGAAGGCACGTGGCCCTTTGAGCGCAGAGAGTAGGAAGGAGGGATGAAGAGGAGAAGATTGGATAGGTATGAGGGGAGGACCTAAACCAATATTCAGAGATGAGGGAAGCACAGTGGGACTGGCAACATGAGGGGAGAGGGAGGATAGATAGGGAGGAGTAAAGGGAGCAGTGGTGGGTACGAGAGTGTATGCTAGTGGCAAAGTGGCAGAAGGCGTTGCAGAGAATGTCCAGTCTGGCAAGGGAGGTGGAGGGAGTGGTGCCATAAACCACATACATCTGCATGGTCAAAACCTGGGACAACCATTTTGGTGACCAGCTTCTGGTGGACCTAGGCAGGGGTGTAGCCAGGAATTTTAAACTTGTACTCAAAACTGATGCACTGTTGCCCCCCCATTATGTAAACATAAACCAAAATATGCGCTGCCACACCACACCATTGCCCCTCCCCCCACTAGCCATGTCTGAGTTCAAGTAATCATTTTCCTCCTGTAATCCTCCTTCCTTTGTTTTTCTGCCTGCCTGGTAAGTTGTTCTTGTTTGTGTATTTGGCTGCTGGCATCAGTGCCCCATAGTGAGCAACAAAGGCAAAAGGGTTCAGCGCCACACAGACACAATGTGACTCACAATGTCCTTGCTTTCCTCTTTTTGTTGCCCCTGCCTGATTTGTTGCCCCGTCTGAATTTTTTTTACTGTACTCTGTTGAGTACAGTGCATATGCCTGCCGACACCCCTGGACCTAGGGAAAAAGGCAGTCCTTACTGCGGCACAGGCATCACGTTTTTTTTGGGGGGGGGAGTTTGGCATAGATGGCATCAATGTGGGCAGAGAAGTCATGCCTGCTATCTTACCACACACTGAGGTATTTGATAGCTGGGACTGCTTCAAGCGGTGTGCCATCCAGCATGGAGAACATGAGGAGAGAAGTGAGCTGGGCCAGCTATTGAGTGGTACCAAAGGTCATAGACAGGTTTTTCTTTTGTGCTGACCCAAACTTGGTTGGACTGGAACCAGCGCAGAATCTTGTGAAAGCCAAGGGACTGGAGGTGTAGAGACCTGTGTCATCTGCATACATCTGAATATGTGAGTTGGCATAGGTGGAGAAAAGGTAATTTAGGAAGATGGAGAAAAGGATTGACCCAGAATGGACTCTGGGACTCCGGCCTGGATAGGAAGGGGCAGGAGATGGTGCCTCCTACTTGTACCGACTGCTGACAGTCCAAGAGGTAGGAAGGAACAAGTTGATAGCAGGCGCTAAGAGGCTGGCAGAGCTCAGCTCTCTAGCAGTAGTGAGGGACAATGAATCAAAGGCTTTGGCCAGATCAGTGAAAATGACTGCTGTGATGTGCCCTGATCCATCCCAGTGAGGATGGAGTCGGTGACCCTAAACAGGGAGGAAACGTTGGAATGATCCTTTCTAAAACCAGACTGGAAGGGAGAGAAAGTTGAGGAGGAGAAAAGCCATGCGTAAACTAGTTTCTCTGCAGCTTGCATGAGAAGAGAGGCGGAGATAGCAGAAGTTGCTATTGTTCTTGCTGTGTGCAATCTGAAATTCCAAATGTTCTCTCTTGCTTTATCAGTTGTTTAGTTCTTTTAGCTGCACCCTGTAGTTATGTGTATTTACTTCGCTTGGTCTGTCTCTTGCTGTGACATATGCCTTTTCCTTTATTTGTTTTGTCACCCTACTTGTCATCCATAATGGAATTTTCCTTTATTGATGTACTTCTTTTAAGTAGCACACATTTATTTTCCACTTCTAATAATTTATTTTTGATGGTTATCCAGCATTTTTCTGCTGTTATTCCCTCCATATTCATTTTACAATCCCAATTACTCAGGCGTTCCCTAATTTTGGTAATATGTGCTTTAGAGTAATTTCTAGCTTCTACTGTCCCATCTGTCCTGACCAACTTTGTATTTAGTTCAGATTTGATGGTATTATTATCACTAGTACCAAGATTCACCCCAACTCCCATAGTTTTAATTTCAGATGGTATATCTCTAATTACCAAGTTCAAAATATTACAGTCTCTTATTGGTCTCATAATCTTTTGTTCCAATCTATTTGCTAATAATGGTTCAACAAAGTCAGATTCGGGGAGGGATTCACAAAAGGGATGCGTAGCGCATCAGTGTGGCGCATCCCTGACTGCGCCAATTTGCGATTCTGTAAGGGCATTGATGAGCTGGCACATCACCCATAACGTTATGCGGCACATCTGGAGGGGGTGTGCACAGGGCATGCCCATGCATATGGGGTGCAGCCCTATTCACAACCCACCTTGAAGGCACATCTCCGGAGCAAGTCCGATGATGCACCTCCAAAAGATAAGTCTACAGAAAGTAGACTTAAGTGGGTCTCTGCCCACAGGCAGGCTGCCGTACTGCAGACAGCAGCATGGCAGCCTGCCTACCCTGGGCAGTCCAGTGCCCCCAACTGCACGTATCCTCATAGTGGCACACATGCACCAGGCATCCCTGGCACTCACCTGTTCCCCCCCCGCCCGTATCCCTGGAAGACATAAATAACACCAGCCATCCCTGGTAGACTAGTGAACCCCACCCTACCCCAACCCGACTGCACTGACTAACGGTAATCAAAGTATCCCTGGTGGTTCAGTGGACCCCCACTCAGGCACCCCTCCCACCCGCTCCCCATCCCAGCAAGTGCTGAAAGGCGGCGGGCAGCACTACCCCCGCATACCACCACGGCTGCCTGCCGACTGTGCTGTCAGTGAATGACAGCGTACAATAACTCTTACCAGCCCACTGGTAGACCCTGTCAACCAATGGACTTGCAGTGTGTGCTAATAGCTTCCATTCACAAGTTGTGAATGGAAGCTTGTTCCTTTTGCAAACGATTGGTTGACAGGGTCTACCAGGTCTTACAGTACTATACTATCACTCACAGCAGTCAGTGGGCAGCCATGGTGGTATGGAGTACAGCGTTCACGGCTTTCGCACTTGCTGGGATGGGGAGCAGGGCTGGGGAGGGGTGCCTGAGTGGTGGGTGGTCCACTGGACTACCAGGGATGTCTGGTGCTATTTATGTCATTCTGGGGATATGGGCATGTGGGAGGAACAGTTGAGTACCAGGGATGCCTGGTGATATTATTGCCACTACAGGGATATGGGAAGGGAGGGTGCCACTAGACTACTAGGGAGGTGGTGTGTTGTGTTTACTGTGGCACTTGCAGGGCACCTGGCACATTCTGCTGGGTGCATCCCTGCTGGAGGTATGCAAATGGGGCCATAATGACATGAAAATGGCTAAATTGCACCTTGCATGCCTAATGGCACCATATGTGTCTGGGGCTGTGAATACCAACACTGGGCATCTGGAGATGCATTGCCCCATCGGTTTCCTGGCCCAACCAAGGGGTTGCGCTGGTGCTTCTCGGGTTGTGTGTGACTGTGGTATTCACAGAGGGATGTGCCGGCATCTTCTGGTGCATCTTCTGTGAATACCACAGTTTGGGCACGGCGTATCTCATTTGTGCAAGGGCAGCTGAGATGCACCGTGTACAACTGCTTTGTGAATCTCCCCCATACTTTGACCCACAGCTTAGATCTGCCCACTGTGTACTTGGTAGATTAAAATCACCCAGCACTATGATATCTCCAATATCTGATAGAAACATAGAATTTGACATCAGATAAGGACCACTTGGCCCACCTAGTCTGCCCATTTCCCTACCTAACGGATAAGCTGCAGATCCTAGTTAACCAACAGCCTACTTCCTCCTACCCCCACTAGAATTGCCTTATGTCTGTCCCATGCATTCTTGAATTCACCCACTGTTTTTGACTCTATGACCTCCTCGGGAAGGCTGTTCCATGCATCTACAACCCTCTCTGTGAAGAAATACTTCCTCACATTACCTCTGAGCCGTCCCCCCTCTATCTTCAAATTGTGCCCCCTTGTTCTTGCACATCTCTTTTTCTGAAAGATGCTACCCTCTTGGACTTTGTTGATTCCCTTGAGGTATTTGAAAGTTTCCATCATATCCCCTCCTCCTTTCCTCGAGGCTATACATCTTAAGCTCCTTTAGTCTTTCTTCATATGTCTTCCTGGTGCAGACCTTGCACCATTTTGGTTGCCCTCCTCTGGACAGCCTCCACCCTGTCTATGTCTTTGTGGAGATGGGGTCTCCAGAACTGTACACAGTACTCCAGATGTGGTCTTACCAACTGTCTGTACAGAGGGCCAACAACTTTCTGTTTTCTACTGGTGATGCCTCTCCCAATGCATCCCAGTATCCCCCAGCCCTCCTTACTGCCTTCTCACATTGCTGGCCCACCTTTAGGTCATCTGATATGACTACCCCCAGGTCCCTTTCCATTTTTGTTGTTGTCAGTATCTCACCCCCCATTGTGTACTCTTCCCCTGGGTTTTTGTTTCCCAGGTGCATTACTTTGCACTTCTTTGCATTGAATCTAAGCTGCCATACATTTGACCATTCCTCCAACCTTGCCAAGTCCCTTTTCATCCTTTCCACCCCACCTTGCGTATCAACCCTGTTGCAGATCTTTGTGTCATCTGCAAAGAGACATACCTTCCCTCCAGTCCCTCCAAATGTCACTTATAAAGACATTAAAAGGACCGGCCCCAGTACTGAACCCTGTGGTACCCCACTAGTAACCCTTCTTTCTTCACTGTGGACTCCATTTACTATTACCCACTGTGTCCTGTTGTCCAGTCAGTGTTTTACTAGGCTACCACCCTGGGACCCACTCCCAGGCTGGCTAATTTGTTTATTAATCTTTGTGCTGGATCAAGCAAATGCCTTGCTAAAGTCTAGGTAGGCCATGTCCACAGCCCTCCCTGGTCTACTACTTTGAAAGATGATGTATTCATAATTCCTCGATCTTCATTATACTTGTGTCCACAGCTAAGCATCCTGTAGCATATTTCCAGTGATACTGTACCTTCTTTTCCTCTATCTGTTCTTAATCTGCTATATCGCTTCAACACCCTTGTCCTTCTATGATGCTGCTTATCTCAGAACACTCCAAGTCTTCCTAACATAGTCACATACCCCCTTCTGAATTTCCTATTTCTATGGAACAGTTTGTACCCAGTCATGTTTCTACTCCAGTCACAAGTACCACCCCACCATGTCTCAGTGATGGCTGCTAAGTCATCTGTCTTCTCCTAGTTAGTACTATTTCTAATTTGGTTTTCTTGATTATAGTGAGGCTTCTTGTGTTGATGGAAGGAAATGAATCATGTCACCCCTCCCTATTACCTATATTTCATTTTTTCTTTATCATTTATTGCATCCCGAGTCCCTCTACTTTGAGTTTAAAATACTTGCTACCATTTGTTCAGTTTTTCCCAGGACAGAGCTCTCATGTCTATTTAGGTGCAATCCATCCCAACTTTTAGTAATAATTATTATTTTAGATTTCTCCCAATGTGTCATACATCTGTCACCTTTACATAGGTTCATTTCTGAGACACTCATTTATTCCTTTAACTGGTGTTTGCCTTCCTCTTCCTGCCCTCGGAACAGGACGTTTTCAGATATGACTATTTCACATCCCCTTTTCTCCAGTGTTTCATACAGTTTGATATATCACTCTGTATATCCTCCTTGGCCTTTCACCCCATTCTATTTGTGCTCACGTGAACCACCACTAGCAGCTTTTCTGCTGCATCCTTTAGTATACTGTCTGACATTCTTTCAGTGTCTGCTACCTTAACACCTGTGAAGCTAATAGTGGTCATGTTTACCTTATTAGAGCACTGATATACTTATCGGTGAATTTCAACATGCAGTCCATCCCAACTGTTGTAATAATAATTATTATTTTCAGATTTCTCCCAATGTGTTATACATCTGTCACCTTTTCCTGGGTTCATTTCCTAATGAGCCAGTCATTTATTCCTTTAACTGTTGTTTGCCTTCCTCTTCCTGCCCTCGAACAGGAAGTATTTCAGGATATGACTATTTCACATCCCCTTTCTCCAGTGTTTTACATAGTTTTATATATCACTCTGTATATCCTCCTTGGCCTTTTGCCCCATGCTATTTGTGCTCACGTGAACTGCCACTAGTAGCTTTTCTGCTGCATCCTTAGTATACCATCTGTAAGTAAGTTAATTAACACGAGATTTCGTATCCTTGCCATAGCATTACTAGCCTATATATAAACCCTTATCTGGTGGGCAGCAGCCCACACTTTCTACAGTTTGTTCTAAGTGTTATACAGTACAGTAAACCTACCAGCTCACTCCACGTTGGTGTCTGCGTGATTATTACGTGGTGTCAGAATGGACCACCTGCAGCCTCTCACCGCTCTCAATCTACATGGAAATGTTGCTGAAAACTGGAGAAGATTTAAGCAGCAATTTGAAATTTTCTTGGTTGCCAGTGGACTCACTGAAAAATCCCAGAAAATCCAGGTTATGACCCTCTTGCACATGGCTGGCCCTGATGCAGTGGAGATATTCAGTACTTTCATTTGGGAAAAAGAGGAAGAGAATGAGCAACTGAGTAAAATGATGGGGCAATTTGAGAGGTACTGTAACCCAAGAAAGAATGTGACTTATGAGAGATATTTGTTCATTACTAGGAGCCAGAATCTGGGTGAGTCCATTGATTCATATATAACTGAACTGAGGCTAAAGGCTAAATCTTGTGAATTTGGAGATTTAACTGAATCATTGATCAGAGATAGAATTGTATGCGGCATACAGATTGAGCATGTGAGATGCAGACTGTTGAGAAAAGTGGACTTAACATTAGATGATGCCATAGATATATGCAGGGCCGCTGAACTGAGTGAAATGTAGATTAAACGCTTAAGTGGAAATGCTCAGGATGAAAGTCCAGTGCAAGTAGCAGTTGTGCAGGAAGAAAGAGTAAAAGCAAGTGCCAATGTGAGCAAAGGAAGTCATGAACCTCGAGCGGATAAAGTTAAATGTGAAAAGTGTGGTCATGAGCACATGAAAAACAAATGCCCAGCATATGGACAGTGTTGTAGATTATGCCACAGGAAAAAATCACACTGCTAGAGCATGTCATGTGGGTAAACGCAGTGAGATCCATGTTGTCAGAGAAGATGCCCAGGAAAATGAAAGTACTTTTAGTATTGAGACTGTGACTACCTATAAACCTGAGACTGATTGGAAAGTAAATCTGAGCATAAATGGAAAAATGGTGACGTTCAGATTATACACTGGAGCACAGTGTAATGTGATTCCTTTTCAGATGTATAAGACATTGTCTGGAGAAGCTGCTCAAACGCTATCAGCTAGATTGGTTTCCTATTTGGACATAAACTTGATGTGAAAGGCAAAGTGACGTTGCTGACATGTTTTAAGCAAAAGTATTACCTGTTGCCATTTCAAGTGGTTAATGCAAACATGACCCCAGTGTTGGGCCTATCTACTTGTTTGGAAATTAAGCTTATAAAGAAGCTTATTTTCAGTAGATGCTGCAAGTGGAAGTGCAGGGAAACCACAGAAGGAATACTGGCTGAATTTGCTGATGTATATGAGGAATTGGGATGCTTAGAGGGTGAATACCACGTTAAAATAGATAAGAAGTCAGCCTTGTGATCCACCCCTAGGAAAATATCTTTCACATTACAAGGCAAAGTGAAAATTGAGCTAGAGAATATGGAAATATTGGGGGTTATTGAGAAGGTGGAGAAACCCACAAGCTAGGTCAGCTCGATGGTGGTAGAAAAACCAAAGTATGAGTTTGCATATATCCCAGAGATCTTAACAGAGCAATTAAAAGGGAACATCACCCAATGAAAACAGTTGAAGAGGTTGCAGCCGAGCTAGCAGGGGCCAAAGTATTCACAGTGTAGAGATGCTGGGCATGCCTTCTGGCAGATTAAACTGGATGGGCCTAGCTCTGATCGAGTGACTTTTAATGCACCCTTTGGGAAGTACAATTTCAAGCATCTCCCTTTGGGATTTACCAGCACCAGAGTCTTCCAAAGAAAATTTCACACATGTTTGAAGGGCTCAAAGGCACAGAGGTCATTATGGATGACATCCTAATATGGGGAGCTAATGTACAAGAGCACAATGAGAGGTTACGGCATGTTCTACAAAGAGCCAGAGATAAACATTTGTCTTTAAACCTAAAAAGTCAAAAATCAAAATGTCAGAGGTCCAATATATCGGACACAAGTTAAGTAATGATGGACTGTTGGCAGACCTCGAGAAGATAAAAGCAATTACCCAGATGCCTGTTCCCCAAAATAAGACTGGCTTACAGTGATTTATGGGCATGGTAAACTACCTGGCAAAGTTCTTTCCAAACCTATCAGCTGTAAATAAGCTGTTGAGAGAGTTACTAGAGAAAGAAACAGCATGGCACTGGGAGGAGCCACCAACAGGTCTTTCAAGAACTGAAAGCAACTGTCACAGACCCCCAGTGCTGGTCTACTATGATCTAAGGAAACCTGTTGAATTATTTGTCGACGCATCTTCAGAAGGGCTGAGTGCTTGTCTGCTGCAAGGAGGCAGGCCTATTGCTTTTGCTTCCACATCACTTAATAAAGCTGAGAGAAATAATGCATAAATTGAAGAGGAAACACTAGCTATTGTGTTTGGCTGTTCAAAATTCCACCAGTATATCTATGACAGACCAAGGGTTCATGTTGAATTGGACCACAAGCCTCTAGAAAGTCGCTTCAAAAAACCACTGGCCACAGCCCCTCTGAGAATTCAATGCATGATGCTACAAGTGCAAAGGTATGATTTACAAGTACAGTACAAAGCGGGTAAAGAACTTCATATAGCAGATGCCCTGAGTAGGGCCGTGGGAGAACATTCTGTGCCAGAAACTGAACTAGACAAATATGAGGTTCACACGGTGGCCTATATATGCCTATTAGTGATAAAAAACTGAAATTGATTCAGCAAGAGACTGACAAAGATTCAGCATTGGTCAAGTTGAGAGACACTGTTTTGAATGGATGGCCCCAGGAGAAAACATCAGTGCACCCGAGTTAAGGCAGTACTGGCAGTTCAGAGATGAAATCTTGACAGAAAATGGACTCTTTGCTGAAGGGGGGAGACTGATAATTCCTATATCACTGAGATCAGACATTTATTTATTTATTTATTTCATGGTTCGAAATAACCTTTGAGCAAGGTGCTGTTTCAAAGGTTCCACGTCAGTGGTACACAATAATACGATACATACATTTATAAATACATACATTATAATAATTTCATTTCCAAAAAAATAGCAGGGAGCACATTTTACAAAAGCAAGGGAATGATTCAGGCAACACCATGTACAGCCACATGTTAACCAGATTACACAGCAGCCACTTGGGCATTGAAAATGGCATGTGCAGGGCCAGAGATCTTTATTCTGGCCGGAATGAACAGTCAGATTAGTGACATGGTGGCCCAGTGTGGCATTTGCAACCAAGTTCAGGAAAGCACAATCTAGAGAGCTGCTGCAGCCACATGAGATACCAGAGAGACCTGGCAAAAGGTTGGGGCTGACCTATTTGAATTTGAAAGGAAATCTTATCTGGCAATGGTTACTACTCCAAATAGATTGAGATATCCAAGTTGCAAAATACAACAAGTGAAATGGTGATTATCCTATTAAATCACAATGTGCAAGACATGGTATCCCAGAAATACTTCTAACAGATAATGGCCTACAATTTGACTGCACTGAATTCAGAAATTTTCAACAAACATATGAGTTTAAACATGTAATGTCTTCACCAAGATATACCTAGAGTAATGGCATGATAGAATGAGCCATTCAAACAATAAAGAGACTGTTAAAGAAAGCACAAGTGCACTGTCAAGACCCTTACTTAGCATTCTTGGAATTGAGAAATACCCCACTGGAAGGGCTAGGATCACTCAGCACAGCTGCTTATGGGACGAGAACCAGAACTTTAAAGCCTATCAGATCTGAGCTACTTAAACCAAAAGTGCCAGAAGTTGATGAGAGCTACATTGTGAGTGACTCAAGAAAACAAAAATCGTATTACAATTTGCATGCCTGACCCTCCCAGCCTTACAGCCGGACAGCCTGTTTACTTGCGAAAACCTGAGAATACCTGGACCCTGCAATTGTGGAACACATGCTGAAGAGACACACTCCTATGTGTTCCAAGCAAATGGGAAACTGTTTTGAAGAAACAGGAGGGACCTTTGTTAACCCCTGAGCAGCGCCCGCTCCTGTGACCCTACAAACTCACACATCCGAAGAGGGAAGAGAGCTGGATGACATGATGGAGGGCGTTGGGATCCCAGAGGTGAGTGCAATGGAGGTCCCTCCACAAGTGATGCTGGAGCAGTTACAAAGCAAACTTGTGGAGCTAGCCCCCACCCCTGAGCAGTTGGGACCAATGACTGGCACCAGCTCCAGCCCGAGAATTAGCCGTGTCAGTGGAAGGGAGATCCAGAGGCCCACCTGGCATCGTGACTACATAGACTCACAAAAACTTTGAGCTACATAGAACTTTAAATGTTTTATGTTTGGGGGGAAAAGTTTAATTGAGAAGGGAGATGTAAGGAAGTTAATTAGCATACGCAATTTGCTATGCCTTGCTAATGTGCATGCGCTAGCCTATATATATATTAACCCTTATCTGGCAGACAGTAGCCCATACTTTCTGCAGTTTGTTCTAAGTGTTATGCAGTACAGTAAACCTACCAGCTCACTCCACCTTGGTATCTGTGTGATTATTACACTGACTGATATTCTTTCAGTGTCTGCTACCTCAACACCTGAGAAGCTTCTAGTGGTCATGTTTACCTTATTAGGTGCACTGATGTACTTATCAGTGAATTGGTTTAAAAACATACTTATTTAGTTTAGCCTTTATTTAAATATAGTTGACATATTTTAATGTTGTTTTAATCTATTTATGTATATGTTCTTATGTGCCGTGCCTTGGCTCTGACAGGCGCTATATAAATAAAGTTGATTAGATTTGATTTGATTTGAATTTCGATATGGAGTCACCCAGGACATAAACCTATCATTCCGTCATATCATTTGCTTGGTTATTAATGCCTTGTGTGATGTGTAATGCTCGTGCAATCTGGTACGGAAACTGTTTAAAAAGTTGGCTCATGGATGGTTTCTGCTCCTGCCACCTTAGAAACATGAAAACATAGAATTAGATGGTATGTAAGGACCCCCACCCGGTCCACCAATTTGTCCCTGCCTGCATTGTTGCCACAGGCCATACCTGATCTCCGTCTGCCTCCCCCCCCACCCCCGCCTGCTTCCCAAGTAAGATTCCCTTGTGCCTATCCCATGCATGTTTGGAACCCCCACCACTGTTTTTGCCCCTACTACTTCTGCTAGAAGATTGTTCCAGGCATCCACCACTCTTTCAGAGAAGAAATACTTCTCGCATCCCTCCCAAATTTAACTCCTTCCAGCTTCATTGCATGCCCCTTGTTTTCGTGCACCTTCTCCTCTGAAAAACACTCTCCTCCTGTACCTTGCTGAACCCCATGAGGTATTTATAGGTCTCTATCATGTCCCCCCCCCATCTTCTTTTCCAGGGTGTACATATTGAGGTCCCTCAGTCTCTCCTCATAAGGCTTCTGATGCAGCCCCTGTACCATTTTAGTTACCCTCCTCTGGACAGTCTCTACCCTGTCTGTTTCCCTCCTGAGATGTGGTCTCCAGAACTGGACACAGTACTCCAGGTGGGATCTTACCAATGATCTATACAGTGACAACACCACATCCATCCTTCTGCCAGTGATATCCCTCCCTGTGCATCCCAGCATCTCACTGGTCCCACCTACTGGCTTGTCAGGCTGCCTCGCCATCTTGAGGTTATCAGATATGATTTCTCCAAGGTTCCAAGGTCCCTGTTTTGCTTGGTGACTGTCAGTACCTCTTACCCCATGTATACTCTGCCTCTGGGTTTTTGTATCCTAGGTACATGATTTTGCACTTGTTTGCATTGAAACCCAGGTGCCATACCCTTGACCAATCCTTGAGTTTTATTAGGTCTCTCCTCATTTTCTCCACCCCCTCAGGAGTGTCCACCCTATTGCAGATTTTGGTGTCATCTGCAAAGAGGCATACCTTCCCTTTCAGCTCTTCTGTAATGTCACTTATAAAGACATTAAACAAGACTAGCTCCAGTACTGAGCCTGAGGTCCCTTTGGTCACCCTTACTTCCACTGATTGAGTATCATTTACCACCACTCTCCTGTCTATCCATCAAGCAATTTTGTACCCAGTTTACCACCTTGGGACCTATCCTCAAACAGCCCAGTTTCCTTATGAGTCTCCTATGTAGTACGTAAGTCAAAGGCCTTGTTGACGTCTAAGTGGACAGTGTCCACTGCCCTCCCTGATCTATTTCCTGGTCACCGAGTTGAAGAAATCTATCAGGTTCGCCTGACATAACCTCCTCTCTATGAATTTGTGCTGCCTCAGGTGTTGTAACCTGCTAGATTCAAGATACTCTACAATCTTTCCTTTAATAGCAACTCCATTAAGTTTCCAACTGCTGATGTCGGATTGACTGGCTAATAGTTGCCAACCTCGTCCCTGCTACCACTTTATGAAGCAGGACTATATCTGCCCCCCTCCAGTCCTCTGGAGCCAGTCCTGTTTACAGTGAGTTGTAGAATCAAAGGCCATTCCACAAATCTACCACTGTTTCTGTAAAATACAATTTCAGAATAGTCTTTCTATATCTTCTCCCCTTAATTACCCACTTGTGTTCTTTTACTCTTTCTATATATTAAGTAACTTTATCTAGATGGAGTTATTCCATTCCGTTCACCAATTTGAAGACTTGTCATATCTCCTCTTAGTCTTCTTTTGTCCAGAAACAACAACCCCAGATGAGACAGTCCTACTGTTTTTAGCATATCTATATATTTTCTGTACGACAGATCATCACACCTAAAGTTGACTTGTAAACAGTACTGTATACGGTGTGCAGTGCCATCTAGATGTGTGGTGCTGCAGTAACAGTCATACAGTACAGAGCTGTGTTGCAACAGCAGCTAGCTGAGAGAGGTTGATAGCAGTAATTATGCAATGGCTAGAAAGAATCCAGCAACTGGACTGGTTAAGGCATCTTCTTTCCTGTGATTAAATCCCAGCACATACAGGTGGAAAAGTCCCAGCCAACAGTATTTTTCTGCCTACTTTTTAATCCCTCCACCCTACAAGTTCACTACATCCTTCAGAATGGCACTGTGTTCTAGTCGAAATAGAACAAAACAGAACTTTTGTTTTTAGTATAAACATACACATAAATAAACATATTACAAATATTTATAAAACTTGTCTTTTTCTTTTAAATACATGAAAAATGGATTTATTGCAATAATAGCAATAATACACTCCAGGTTTGGTATGTCATGGCTGTTGGTCTTGTGCCTAACAACACGTGACAGTACTCCTTGACATACTACATCCTGTCGTGTAACCTCCAGGCTAGTGAAACAGTCTCTTTAGTTTAATTGTTAGAGGTGCTCCCATTGGGAAGTCAAGGTTCATAAAAATATTGAATTAAGAACAATATTCTTTTATAATTGTCAAATAAATAAACTGCTCAGAGGGTCTTATACTATTTTGAAGGAACTTTTTCACCAATATCATTGACCAATCTGTATCTGTTGTAAGAGCTAAAGTACATTAGAGAAGGAAAGGCTATATAACATACATTTAATCTCTTTCTATTAATAGTTGTGCTTTTTGGATGCATTCTTTTATTCCTCCTTCTCAGGGTCTACGTGTCTGGAAGGGAGAAAGGTAAGTGGTTGCCTCCACAGCCAATACCAATTCATGCACTCTCAGCCTGCACCAGATAGGGGGCCCATTCTTTTTTTTTCCTTTACATTTGTAATTTTTCCATCCTGGTCACTTCTTTCCCTGTACTTAGCAACCACTCAGCTCTGTTGCCCCATCCACAATCCCCAGCTTTCAACACCTCTGCTTTTCCCACTGAGACAGGGCTGGGCAGTGGTCCCCCTCATCCCTAGGCCCTATGGGTGCCGGAGCTATAGTAGGCTGCGCGGCCCGAGAGTACCAGGAATTATTAATGTGATTGCAGGGAGTTTTCCCCTTTTAAGCCAAACCCCAGGGATTGCTCACATACAAAGACTTCAATGCAAGCACACGCATGCGATGGCGTGACGTCTTGTGGAGCCAGCAAGTATCCCTTCTCCCCTTTGCCACACCGTCCTACACCTCCACCTTTGGACACCCAGGTGGCAGTGTTCACTCAAAGCAAGGCAGCCTCCCACCCCAGAGAGGGAGAGCATCCGTTAAGATGCTTACCCTCCCCCCCCAGCCAGCCCTCTGATGACTCAAGCGCATTCCTGAACCTGGGTCATCGGCTTAGTGAGCAGTAGCTTTGCTGCAAACTGGTAAGCCAGCTGAGGTGGACCATTCACCTCTGTACCCTGCCACCTCCCACCACACCACCAGATCAGCTCTAGGAGGTTTCTGTGTTTTTTTGGATTCACAGTTATGGCTAAGCCTCCCATTAATACTTCCTTCTATTATCAAGTCCTAAGCTGACTCTAGGAATTCTGGTGTGAGTTTCCTGCCCAATCACACAACCTCGTGTACTCCCACAACAGGGTCTCATCAGCATCCACCCTACTCAGCTGACTAGGAGCCCTCAGCCCACATCTAGTGAACACAGGAAGTAGCAGGGGCTGCACTTGCAGGACAAACAAAGAGGCAGTACACTGTAAGCATAGAGGCTCAGGCAGACAAATGAATGCTTACTGTGCACCACCTCTTCATTTGTCGTTCTAACTGTTGATTTTTTGCTAGCAGCACTGCTGGGACCTGCTGGAGCGCAGCAGCCTTTGTGGTGTTGCACTTGCAGGCCCTGCTGAATATGGGGTGCGGGTGATTTCACCTGCCCAGTGAGGAGAGCTCCCTATTCATTGTTTTCAATTCATCTAACTGGAGACACTGAGAATAAGCCTTACTAACCTATAGGACTCGGCCCTACTATTCAAGTGTCCTGCTGCATTGTACTGAGCTCTCTCAGTCATTAGGGCACCATGCAGTACTACAACAGGCAGCCCTCCTCTCCTAGGGTAGACATGTTACGGGATGCTGCATCTGTTGCCTACTAAATTGCTACAGCAGTTCTAGATTTGGGCATTGAACCCAAGTTGCCACACGGTAAGCAACTCCCTAATTTTCCAGCTGGCTCAGTGGCGCTAAGTGGTGAGGGAATTCTCTGGCACACTGGTGGCCTGAGTTCATGCCCCAAACTCAGGGACAGAGGCTGGCAGGAAGGGCAGCTGAGCATCTGTGAGGAGAGCATCCTCCCAGGGGAAAGGCTGAGCAACGCACCACTTGGAGAGTGGCCCCTGGTAGCTGCATGGTGCATTTGCTTATGTGGGTTACCGTGCATCAGCCAGCACTGCTCCTCAGGACGCCAACTTGGTCATACTCCAGTGGGAGGTGAGGTGGAAGACAGGACTCACAACAGGGGAAAAATGGCCACCTCAGTTCAATGGAAGGTTGTCTCCAAGTCTCACCATGTAACCTGTCCCCTCACCCTATGCGCTGATGAGGTCATCCCAGCCAGCACCACTGATGGAGAGGAGCTTCATCTCCCCAGTAGAATCAAGGGGACCCAGAGAAGACAACTCTGGTCCAGAGATGCTGGGGGATCTGGAAAAGGTGACCATGATCAGCAGCAAAACACAAGTCTGGTAGACTGCAGGGAGAAGTGGAGGACCAAGGGATACTGTAGAAGCAGAAAAAACACATTTTCTTACCTTGTGCCTGCACAGCAGCAGGAGGGCAACCAACAGGTCTGGAAACTGAAGGCTTCTTTCTGTGCAAGACCGTATGGCTAAATTCTTCTTTTATCAGCTGTAAACAATACATATTTAATAGATACAGTAAATATGTTTGAAGCATGGCACTGATCACTAGACTACTCTGCTGCTGCAGCAACCCCAGACATAGCCCAAGATAACTCACCTCCGGGCTCAGATATTTTGCTATCCGTTTTTCGAGGAATGGCTTGCTTAAGATTGAGTTGACAGATGGGCGGTCCCGGGGATTTATCTTAAACAGCTGTGAGATCAACATCCGCAGGTCATAAGAGTACCTCGATGCAACTGCAGCAAAGTGGCCTCGACAAATCTTCAGCACTAACTGGCGTAAATTATTTGCTTCAAACTGGGGAAAGATTATGGCCTAGGGTTATTGCAAGAAGTTCTAGAAAACATCACATTTTGCCCCCCCCCATCTCCTCCATGTTCCCCACCCAGACAGTTGTGGGGACACCACCACTGCACCTTTCATCCAATCAGGATAGTGACTATGTATCCACCTTCCCAACTGATGTCAGTACAGCCCCTGGCTGCTGACCCATCAGCAAAGCGGCAGTGCTATTGCTAGTGATACCAAAAACCTGGTTTCAGGAACAAGCCCAAGTTGTCACAGGGGAAGGAGGACTGAGCATCCCAGTAGATGCTCTCCACCTTTAGGTCAGAACAGTTTTGGAGGGATGAGAGGATGCCATCTGGTTCTGGTGTGCACAAGCCATAGCTCTGCTTGTACACATCCCTGAGCCCTTGTGTTTATCAGCCCTGAGTGACAGAGAACAAGGGAAAACCCTGCCTGCATGCAGGAGGAAACATCAAGTATTCTCTGCCCTCCCATACACTGACTGGCTATTGCTTCCGAGAACTGTGTAGTTTGGAAGAGGGGAGTTGGGCCACCTCTCCCACTGACCCCAGCCTGGTAGGGAATGTTCGGGGTAAGAGGAAATAGGTAAGTGCCAGCCAGAGAGAGGGAGAGAGAGAGTGGGTTGGGGCTGGGAGGCCACCGAGTGAGTGGATGGGGCCACAAGATAAAAGGAGCAGAAATAGAAGGATAAAAATTAAGTAAGCTAATAATACATAACACGGTGTGCAATAAAAGCATTAGTGCTACATGCCCCAGGGTTTTGTGAGGCACGAGGGCCAAGTGTCCTTACACCGGGAAGTACATCACAAATGCTTTAATGAACATACTGGAGTGTACTACTGCACTTATAAAAATGGATTCATTGTGACAAACAGGTTTTTTTGGCATAGAAAGGAGATCAGATGCCTGAATGTGCATTAATACTATTTTACTATACAGTCAAGTGACCTGTCTCGATCAAGGTTACTGTGTTTTTCCTTGGCATTTTATAACAAATAAAAAGAAAATTGCCCCTGGCTGTCAGTGGGTACATGAATGGCAATCAGTTTGTGCCTCCATCTGTAGAAGCTGGGAGCCTCACCTCTGGGACATATTTGGTTCCTGCTAGCCCCAGTGTGCATTTCTGGGCTTTCACATGAAGGTCAGTCTCTGAAGAGGAAAGGTGAGGCATTGCTCCTGCACCTCTTGGCTAGCCCATATATCACACTAGTGACATTTTCAGAATAAGTGTGGCACAGAGTATCACTGCAAAGCAATCGAAACCTCACCGCATGCAGGAAGCTGCATACACACACCTAGCAGGCTGTCACTTGAGGAGACATGCATTTATTGGTTACTGATCCCATTCCTTCAGGCTTGGGGAATACTGTAAACCTATTTGAGGAACACCAAAATGTACAGAAGCCTGATTTCTGGGCTGTCATTTCCTTCTGTATGACTGCCACTATTATTTTTGCTCTTGGAAGACTCGGCCTATTAGTGTGATATGTCAATTGCTAATTAGAGCCCATAACTGCTAAGGCCTGTTGCACCACAGAAAGTGGTTGTATTCCATAAAATACATGCTGGCAACTCAGTCAGTATTTTCTGCATTTCATTGAACACTGTTTACCCACTAAATCTGGTACAGGCCTGCATCTTAGGACCATATTCTCACAATCTGTGTGGTGCAGGTCAGTCAGAATCTGGTCAGTTGATGGCTGGTCTCAACCCACTTCCAGTGAATAATAGACAGCCTGGTCCTGTACAGCAGTGCTGCTATACAGATCATTTTATTGCCCCTTAAAGCACAGACTCAATGTCGAACGCCTTGGAAACTGCATTAAAATCCTTTAATGCACACCCTGGAGTGGCTTTTTGCACTTATAAAATGGTTTGCTGCTCTTATACATTATGTAAAAAGTGAAACATTTTTATGACTCTCAGACATAAGGTTTCAGGATTTTCCTTGCTGTTTTAGAAACTGTGATAAAAGCCCTTCATTTTGATGTTTACTAGTGCACCCCCAATCTATACATTGTACATTTCATGTTCCCTGTTGATACACTAAAAGTTGCATTGTATTGTTTAGTTTGTATTATATTTCTGTACATTTATTACTATGAACACTCTCCTATCCATGCTTCCCTTTGTTAGTATGAAGCTTTATTATTTTTACATAAGTGAAAACACAACCTTAAAACAAAACTGTTCCTCTTTTTAAATAACCTATCCCTCAACAAGATTCTCCCAGTCTGGAAGAGGCTGCACTCACTCACCTCGCCCAGCATGGGGTCCTTCATCGCAACTGAAAATGTAATTGCCTTTAGTGTGCCCACTTTTTACAGCGTGTCAACTACATTGTTTACACCCTTCCTCAGAAGCCAGGTTTGCATTAGTCAAGATCACGATATTTTTATAGCTAGGTAACAAAACGCATTAGTTGAGACCTGGATATTTATAACCAGGTAACAAAATGATGTGGAGCAAAACCTGCTGCTGCTTATCCAAAATAAGGACACCTGTGTCCAGGAGTGCTGGATGGCTCAGTGGTTAAGCAGCAGGTTAAGGAACATTCACTGAAGATATACTCCAGGGTGTGAGTATACTGGTGGATTTACCACAGGTGTGGTTCAGTCACAAGGCGAAGTGTAGTGACTTAACCACACCAAAAGTGGTAATTCCACCAGTATACCCCTGAGGTATACTGCTATTATGCAATGTCTGTTTTTGTGTGTTAAAAATAAATGAAAAATGTTTTGCAGGTTTTAAATTACTTTTGTTGTTATTTGGTGCCCAAGGAAAAAAAATAGTTCCTGTTCGTCAGTTTGCAGTACCTGATAGTTTCGGTTTTGAAGTCCTGTAGTGCCAGTGCAGACGGAACCGTTTAATGTGGTGGTGTGGCTTTGTAGAAGACACTGTGGAGCGGGAAAGGAAAGATTTTTTGTTACTGCTTCTGTGTGTGAAAAACTGAAAGGCTGGCTGATGCACATGGCTATCTGTGACAGTTCTGAAGTGTGGAGCTTCCATAGGGTTCTGGTGGTATGGGGCTGTGAGGTAAGTGTTCGGATATGGAGGAAGAGAGACAGTTCTGGTAAGAGGGAGCACTTTAAAAATATATATATATAGTGGGAATAGAAAATAGAAGAAGCCGGGGTAGTTTTTGTGTGTGGTCTGGTTAATTGGGGCTGCTGAACTGAAAAGGGAGCGGCATTGGAGTCGTTTCTTACCGTGGGTGGTTACTGAGATGAAGCCTCTCACTGTCAGTCACAGTCTTTGCTAGGACTGCATTTGGTATGTTCGGAGTGATTTTGGGGCCAGTTCATGATGTGGTCAACTGGTGGCTGGCACCTTTTCCAGTGGGTACACTGGAGGATTTCCAACGCTGAAAAGGTGCCAGCCAGCCAATCAAAATGCAGGATTTGGTGTGTTTTTGTGCCCATTATATAATTCTAGATCATTGATTCAGATCCAGCCCAGGTTGATCATGGTCAAAAGAGATTATCACCTGAAGGCTCTTCAGTGGCCTATATGAAATGAGTTGTGGTGAACTGTCTCAGTTCAGTTCATTAAGGACACATGTCCACATCCCAAAACTACTGGCAAAAATAGCACTAATGACCACCCTTGCTGGCAATTTCACATGAGGGAAATGGTGTATGAACCATCCTCCCACCTACTTGAAGGCCTCTCCATGACAGGGTTGAGATCAGTGATGGTGCAGTGTACAAAAGCTTGCACTGTGTTTGGCCACCTGTGCTGTAACTGGCATATGGATCCAGCAAGGATATCAGGTTCCAGAGCTGTCAATCAAGCACTTTTCACAAGTACTTTATTTGAAACAAGCATCAAAAGAGCATCTCTGGCCTATTTCTCTCTCCATAAATGTGGACCCCACCATAAAATGGAGTAAATAATTTGTTGGTTTGATCAGAAAGGACACAAAGTCACCAAACTTTGCTGAGAATCATTTAAACAATGGAGCTTTTTACTTTAAGAGAAGTCTGCATTCCCTATAGTTTTACCCTTTACTGGTTAAAATATTGAAATAGTGACACACTTACTGGGTGCTTTAAGGTGCACAGCTCATACAGGACACACTCGAGGGACCACATATCTCTGTTGAAGAAACAAAAGCATAAGTTTGGTGAAAGCAATGAAAGATACCAAAAGCAAACATGTGATTCATGTTGTCAGCTATACTGCATTACACAATCCCAGACTCAGATAATTTAACATTTTTTACTTGAGCTTTTGAAATTTGTGCTCCTGAGGGAAACATTTGCAGGTATAAACTGAGGACAGCACCTCCGAAAGTGCACCATCCCATGCACCATCAATTTAAGAAGAAGCAGAGGAAGATTTTGCATTTATATACCGCAGCACTCTTCATAAACACTATATCCCAAGACATTAGTGCTTTACAAGCAGAATGAAAGACTGTCAGTGCAGTGACTGTGTTTAGTATCCCTTTTTCATTTAAAGGGGAAGGGAAACATTGCAGCATCAACAATTCACATTTGCTTATCCTGTCCTTTCTGTACATCTCTTTGTTTGTATTCTGTTTCCATAGTCTCTAAATTCAGCTTTGTTGCCCCTCCCCCCATTTTGCACCAGTACAAGTGTTCCAACCAGTGACATCATAGGTTGTAATTAGTCTGTGGCCTCTGATGCAGATACTGCTATTTGCATGGGTAGCTATATTGATGACAGAGGAACAGTTCCTCAATGTGAATAATTTTCATTGAAGCAGCAACTTATTCAAGCAGCAGTATCAGGCAGTGTCAGAAGGCACAAACTGACTGCAGTTGATGATGTCACTGGTTGGAGCATTTATAATGATGTAATAATAGGAGCTATATTCAAAGCCGACATTTAAGACCATGGAAATAAAAAAGAAAAAACAGAGAAAGGCATACAGGATGGACTCTGGAGGCGAGTAAACATAACAAAACTGAGTAGCCTAGGTTTGTTCAGTCTAGAGCACAGAAAATAAGGGGTGATGTCCTTTCCATATGCAAATTACTAAGGGATGCTAAACTAACATCAGAAATGGGTCTAGTACTAAGGGTAGGTGGCCCTGTAATTAGAGGAAATGGTTTGCCATTTCGGAGTTGACCGTAATAATAGTAAGTACTTCTTTGCCCAGAATGCGGTGGGCATCTGGAGTTGCTTACCCAGTAACCTACTGGAGATTAACGATTTTAACTACTTCAAAAACAAATTAGATAGGTGCATGGGTTAGGGAAAAAGTCAGTAGTTATTGCAGCTGAAGAGTAGGAAGGTGTTTTTTTTTTTTTTACTTGCCTGGCTCCTCGGTTTCAGAGGGGGGCCTCATACCCCTCCTACTCCATCCGCCAGGTCCTGCCACCAGGATCCCCTGGTTTCATATAGCTCGTTATGGACAGGGATATACATTTTTCCCTATCTCCTGAGGATGCCGGGCACAAAAGATGTTCATCCAGATGAACGACATGCTGATGCACGAGTTGTCAAGTGCCAAACAGCATCCTTCCTCCCGACTCCAGACAGCTGTGTGCCCCTACTGCCCATGCTTCCACTGGCAGAGGAGCTACAGGTACTTTGTGCTGCCCAGTAACCCACCCTGGAGGAGGAGAGCATCCATTGGGATGTTCAAACCTCTTCCCCCATCCAACCCCCAGCGCCTGAGTCCATTCCCAACCCAGGTCACCGGCGTAGCGTGTGGTGTGGCATCCAGCGCCTCAGCCCTCAGTGCCACCAGGTCGGCTGGAAAGGTGGTTTTGATAGCCATCTGTCCTTCCTGCATCCTTGGTACCCTGGTATGAACCACAGTATGAATATAAATGGTATACCTCCCCGACAGCAACATGGTGACATTGACCGACACTAAGCGACAACAGCACCAGGTCACTGTAGTGTCAGCACTGGACCCTGGCACTGTTACCTAGGGGTCCTGCACCCCCTCCCCTAATCAGCTCTGACTCGGAGTTGATTATTTTAACTGGGGGGTGCAGGGAGCACAGTCCCCCACTTGGGGGGTTTGAGGGGCAAAGCCCCCTGAAGAAAACATGGTAGGCAGTGACTATCTTTATGCCGACTGCAAATGCAGTCGAAATAAAGGTTTTGCTGTACTGTCAGTCGACAAAGTTTTTGTTGACAAACAGTCGTAGATCCAATATAAACCCCTGTATAAACCCTAATCTGAATCCCTCTATGAACCCTAGTATGAAACTCCAGCATGAACCCTAGTATAACCCCAGTAAGACACTTAGTATAAACCTAGTATGAACCCCTGTATGAACCCTAGTACTAATCCTAATATGAGCCCTAGTACAAACGCTGTATGAACCCTAATATGAAACTGCAGCATGAACCCCTATATAAACCTAGTATGAATCTCTGTATGAATCCTAGTATTAAACCCAGTATGAACCCTAGTATGAAACCCCAGCATGAGCCCTAGTATCAATCGCAGTATGAACCCTAGTATGAACCCCTGTACAAAACGCCATGTATGAATCCTAGTATAAATGCCTCTCTGAACCTAGTATGAGCCCTCATGAATCTAGTATGAACCCTAGTGTGAATGCTCTATGAACCTAGTATGAGCCCTCTATAAACCTAGTATGAACCCCTGAATGAACCCTAGTATAAATGCTTCTTCTGATATTCAGAAGCAATGATGGATATTTTTAGGATTATTAGATAACAATAGTAGTTTAAGCTGGACCAACCAGAAGGACTATGGTCCGAAAGCTAGAGCACTTTGTTCTTGTTGTTACATCTATGTTGGTCCATTAAAAGGTATCAAATCATTTGCTTCTAGATCTATTCTTGCAAGGACCAATACGGCAACTACTAAATCTAGATTTCTCTGAACCTAGTATGAGCCTCTCTATGAACTTAGTATGAAGCCCTGAATGAACCCTAATATGAGCCTCTCTATGAACCTAGTATGAACTCCTGAATGAACCCTAGTATGAATGCCTCTATGAACCTAGTATGAGCCCCTCTATGAACCTAGTATGAACCCCTGAATGAACCCTAGTATGAATGCCTCTGTGAACCTAGTATGAGCCCTCCATGAACCTAATATTAACCCCTGAATGAACCCTAGTATGAATGCCTCTATGAATCTAGTATGAGCCCCTCTATGAACCTAGTATGAACCACTGAATGAACCCTAGTATGAATGCCTCTATGAACCTAGTATGAGCCCTCTATGAACCTAGTATGAACTCTTGAATGAACCCTAGTATGAATGCCTCTATGAACCTAGTATGAGACCTTCTATAAACCTAGTATGAACCCCTTTATGAAACCTAGTATGAACACTAACTATATGAACCCCTGTACAAAACCCCATGTATGAACCCTAGTGTGAACCTAGTATGAACCTCTGAGTGAACCTAGTATGAATCCCTGCATGAACCTAATATGAACCCGTGTATGAACCCTATTAAGAACCCTAGTGTGAACCCCTCTGCAAATTTAGATTGAACCACTGTATGAACTTAGTATGAATATCTGTATGAACCCCTCTAGGAACCTAGTGTGAACCCCTCTAGGAACCTTGTATTAATCCCTGTATGAACCCTATTATGAACCCTAGTATGAACCCTCTATGAACGTAGTATGAACCCTAGTATAAGGCTAGTATGAACCCCTGTATGAACCCTATTATGAACCCCTGTATAAACTCTATTATGAACCCCTGTATGAACTTAGTATGAACTCTTGTATGAACTTAGTATGAATTCTAGTACTGTATGAACCTTCATATGAATCTTACTGTGACTTAGGAATACTGCAGTGTCTTCGTTCCCCTTTTAACTAGTGAGCACATTACCATGAAAACAGGATTACTGTCCCTTTATGCCATCTGCTTTTTTTTATACCTCACATCATAATCCTCTTCTTCTGACTTCACAATCTGTTACTGTGGAAACATTTATGAGATAGCGTATAGAGGGACGTAGTTCTACACAAATTTCTATCCAACACAAAAACTTGTTGTACCTAAACTGCAAAGGTCATGGAATGTGGTTGTACCCTTCTGGGGTACAATAGCGCTCCATGACAGAAAAATTTACCATGAGCCCACCTGGCCCTTCACTGCAGCTGAAAAGAGTCACACAACCATCTCACTCAAATTGCAATGGAATTGACTAGATGGCAGCTGCGGTCTTTTCAAAAGAGTGCGGTGAATGGCAAATTCAGTTAATTCAGTTAATTTTAACCCGAAAACAGCAATTTAAATTAAAATGTTAATATCCTCAGTTGCAATTCTCTTTGTGCTTATGTGACTGTTAGAACGTCCACCACCAGGATGACATCTGTGTCTCAGTGTCTTAATAGTAAAGTTCAGCAAAGCAAAACACCTTATTCCTGTCATTGTCTTTATTTTTTTTTGTTTAACATTTTTATTGGCTTTTACACATAGACGCACCTTTATACACATGACAACGACCAAAAGAAAGAAAAACAGGACAAAATATATCTACCTACCAAAACCAACATTATACACTTATACAGACCTAATGCTTTAAAATCATATCACCTACTGAGACAGTATATATATAAAAAAAAAGGAGAAAAGACTAACAACACTACTATTTACATTTGTCCACATCTTGTCAAAATTTCATATATATTGCTCCTTCCAAATCAACTCACATTTCTTAGTCAGCATCTATAGTCACAATAAGATTTTATTCTCTACTTCTCTTGTGCCACCTTTCTCAATCTTAGCTTATTTAAGGTTAGCTAGTATCCTCCGTCCCATTTCCCTCATTACGTCCCCTGCTCTGCAGGATCACCGCTTTTCCACAGCTAGCGTTGATAGGAGGGGTTCCAGATGGACATGAAGGACTCTGTCCTGCCCTGAATTTGATAGGCCCTTTCTCCATAGCTAGGGCACCAATGGTCATAGCACGCCATTGTTCAATAGAGGGGTCCTTTGCTGACACCCATGTATTCAGAATAGCTTGTCTAGCCAGTGATAATAATCCTTAATCAATTTCTTATATGGGGCCCATTCCTCCCCACCCCACCTCCACACCAAACAGAAGGTCAATCGGATGCAGGGGATATCCACCCCCATATTCCCTTCAAATGCTGCACCACCTTCTTCCAAAAAATTTGCAACCAGGGCAAGTCCAGAAGCAGTGCAGGTATGTACCCTTTGCTTCTGACACCTACTGCACATATCTGATGTCCCTTGTTGATATTTATGCATTACTACCGGGGGTAGAATAGCTCATGTATGAACTTATAGGCCGACTTTATATCTGTTCGACAACAGTAGGCCCATGCTTCAACCATTATTCCCCAGTTGAAGTCAGAAATTGAGAGTCCCAGATCTCTTTGCCATTTCTCTTTCACACTTCCTGTCTTCCCTCAGACAATCCCAAGCATGCGGGCCACCACCCCCAATCATCCCCTTAGGATCTTCTCTAGCTTTGCCAATCAGGGCCTCTGTCTGCTATAATGGAAGTGGTTGGGGCCCAAGCTTCTTAGCTTCATATAATAATCTCTAGCCTGAAAGAACCTAAACATATGAGTATTAGGAATCCTCTATTCTCCTTTAACTCCTGAAAAGAGCTTATGTTTAACCCACTCAAGAAGGTCCCCTACTCTATGTATCCCCTATTGTTCCATTCCTCAAACCCTGATCTTCCAACCCAGGCCGGAAGAAAGGGTTTTATTTAATGAAAGAGCAGCAGCCTCACCTCTCGCCCCCTACCAATTTCTTAATCTGTCAACTTTCTAGTGTCCAGACCACCATCAGATTTGTTCGCCTCTGAGCCAAGTAAGCCTTTTCCACCTCTGACTAAGTATGCCGATAGTCTGCCCTTCTCCTCCATTTCTTCTAAATCTATCCAGCTGGCAACTCGGCCCATACCCAATCCTTAACCACTCTTACCTGTGTGGCCAGGTAGTAATTCTTGATATCTGGAAAGTTTAGCCTCCCTCTTTTATGTTCAATTTTAACCTGCTCAGACTGATCTAGCCCTTTCCCCTGCCACAAGAAGTCAGAGAATCCTCTCTCTAGCCTCTTGCTGTCTTTCCTAGTCAAGCCCATTGGGAGCATCTGCAGCGCATTCATTTTCAACAGGTTCATGCGCCCAATCCAGGATATCGGCAACGCTCTCCACCTTTTCATATCTGCGATCATGCCATCCACCATCGGCCTGTAATTCAGCCCATATAATTCTGAGATATTCTGCCCAATGTTCACTCCCAGATATTTGAAACATGATCTGACTTCTCATAATCCCCACCCCCTGCTTCCTTTTATTTTCCCCTTTCCACATACAATACCTCTGATTTATCTAAGTTTATTTTATAACCTGAGAATAGGGCAAATCTGTCTATTATGTCTAAAATTAGAGGATAGATCTCTCCGGATTACCCAGGTACAAAATCATGTCATCCATATATCGACACTTTGTGCTGCTGCCCTCCTGTCCCTCCCCCCCTCCACCCCTATCATCCTGCCTTATGGCTATGGCCAGAGGCTCAGTTGCAAGTTCAACAGTAGTGGGGAGAGCGGCATCCCTGCCTGCTCCCCTAGACAGACTAAAGCATTGTGACAGCTATCCATTAATTAGCACTGCTGCTCATGGAGGTACAAGGCTCTCACCTTGTCTACAAACCTTTCCTCATGCCAAACCTGCTCAAAACCTCAAAGAGGTACCCCCATTCAATGCTGTCGAAAGCCTTCTCGGCGTCCAGAGCCAAAACCGCTGTCACTCCTGGACGCTGAGAAGAGCAATGCACCACGTTTAGCACCTTTCTCACGTTGTGATAAGAGTGTCTGCCCCTTATGAAGCCCGTCTGGTCCGGATGCACCAACCTCGGCATCAATGTTCCAATCTCCTGGCTAATACCTTGGCATAGATCTTAGTATCCACATTTAATAAGGATATAGGCCTGTATGTGGCACAATCCTGTGGGTCCTTCTGTGTTTTAGAATGACACAGATCGTCACCATCCCCATGGTGGGGAGCGTGGTTCCTTCCCTGGTTCCCGGAATACCTCCCAGAGCAAATCCACCATCTTTTGCCCCATTGCTTTATAAAACTCAGCAGGCAGTCCGTCCGGTCCAGACGCTCTTACCTACCTTCATATCTTGAATAGCTTTCCTAATCTCTTATTTGGAAATTTCTTTATCCAATTCCTCCTCTGCTCCTCAGTAATTTTCTGGAGCTTAGTCCCATTGAGAAATGTTCTCGCTTATCCAGTTGGCTTGACTGACTTTCATATAGGGCCCTATAAAATTCCCTAAACCTTTCCCCTAATGGCTTGGGGTTCTTTCAGCAGTGTTCCTCCATCCCCTTTATCTCTTGAATCTCGCTACCCCTCCTGCCTCTAATAAGGTTAACCAGCACAGGTCCTGGTTTATTACCCCACTTGTAAAACTTTTGCTTCACAAACCATGTCTGGCTCCTTGCTTGCTCAGCCAACACGCTATTAAGTGTCCCTCTTGCGCTGCCAACATCTGGGTACTCCTTCATCCCTCCCACAACTCTACGCCCAGCTCCTTGATCTGCTGGAAAAGCTCTTCATATCATCTGTTCTGCTCCTTTCTATACCCTGCCACATATTCTGTTATAGCCCCTCTTACATAGGCCTTCCTGCATCCCAAAAGACCTGTCTGAATGGTGCCGTGTCTCTGTTAAGTTCCAATATCTCTACTTGTTCCCTCAAAAATTCTTGAACTCCTCCTTCCCATCAGGTATAGAGGAAACCTCCACGAGGCAGGTCTCATCCTCCCAACCTCCATTTCCAATGTCATTGTTACCATGGCATGATCTGACACATGTATAGGTTCATGGCCCACCTCTATCATCTTATGGTACCAACCACCTTCTATATAGATGTGGTCTAATCTCAGCCATGTTTTGTGAGGATTAGAGTAAAAAGTGAACTCCCTCAGGTTCGGGTTAGCTGTCCTCCACGCATCCATTAAATCTAATTCCACCACACCCTCTCTCCACTGCTTTATACATCTCCCCCACCCTCCCTCCCAAGTGATCCATAATTGATCCGTGTACAATTGAAATCCTCCCCATGATCAGCCCTTGAAACTGTTCCTCCTTAACAGTTCATTGTCTTTATTTTAATGGCAAAAGCTGTTACAATTTCTGGCTCTATACACCTTTAAAATGTACTGATTAAGCAAACCGAGCCCAACCAGCCCTGTACTGCCACCTCAAGATTTAGATTCCTATTGACCGCTTGAGCGTTGTTCTCAAGGTCAATTGGAATCTGAATCTCTAGTGGCAGCACAGGCTGGTTGCGCAAGTTGCCTCAAACAGTATTCTCTATGTCGTAAACAGAGGCTTATGAGAGTACAATAATATAAGAACTATAAGCAGAAATGTGCCTAAAAACAGGAAAGTTACTTAACATTACTCTTGATTAGGGATGATCAGAATTGTCTGACTCAGCTGGCCTGCAGGTGCAGCAGTAGCGCTACTGCTTGTGATGCCAGCGACCCGGGATCAGGAGCAATCTCAGGCTGTTGGAGGGCCAGTCTGGGAGAGGAGGATCAAGCACCCAAGGGGTTGCTCTCCTTCTCCAGGGAGGGTGGGCTGCAAGTCCTGCCACATTATCGCCACCTGGTGACCACAGGTGGAGGTGCAGGGGACCACAGAAACCGGGAGGGGAGGATGTTGGCCAGATCTGGAGCAACGGCACGCCTCAACGTGCCCATGTCCTTGGATCCCCTTGAGTGCTGACGACCTTGGGGAGGACTGAAAGCAGGAAAACCCTGCATCAGTCACCAGGAGATGGGACCCGGCTGTCCCCAGACTCCTTAACCAGGCTCCTTGGTGGGCCAGCAGGACTACCCAATGCACACTTAGGGACTGTGGAGGGATGACCCAGGATCCCTCTCTCCCATCCAGGAGGCAATCCAAGGCAGTAAGGGGTGGATCTGCCGATTCCCAAGGAGTTACCTGGGGCAAAGCTAGAGGGTACAGCATAGGGCTCCCTGATGAGTGGTGACTGGTCGGGAGAGAAGGGGCATAAAAAGCAAATTAAAAAAAAAAATTGTTTGACTCCATTAGGTTTGGCATCCATTAGATTATCGGAAATCCAATTCTGATTCTCTTCTGATGGCACATAAGTATCGGATTTGGAATCTGAATCAGATTCCAATTACACATCCAACTACTGCTATAAACTCCCTATCTAAGGGATACTTTCTCCCATACCACTATTCAATTAAATGCAACCCCTACTCCCACCCTCCTAGCAGCACCCATTCACTCTCCCTCCCACCCATTGACCTTACTATTTCTGCCTGCCAAATCCAATGCACTTGATTGAACACAGTCCTTCAGAATACTAGACCCTTAATGTCCAGTGTCCACTCCAATTACAGTAGTAGCAGTATCCTCCTGTCCAAGTCCATCCAAAACCAGACTCACCCTTTGCCTGATCTGTACCATTGCCCAATGTCACCCACCTACCCACCAGTGGCCAACTGCTGTCACCCATTGTGGACTTTCCCTTGAGAGACCCAGTCCCCCATGACTGGTCAAAAAGGACTCCTCCTAACCTCCCACACTCAGTCCTGGACCCCCTCTTCCTTCTTTTCTAGATACATAGTGTGATGATGACTTGGGCTGACCAGCACAAAACCCTAGGCTGCCAATGACCAGGTGCTATATAGACTGAATGAAGCATCTGATGGGTGGCTGCCTGGAAGTTTGTGCCAGTCAGCATTGGTGGACTGGGATTCTCAAAGGAAGCCTGTAATGGGTGAAGACAGTTAAGTACTAGTCAGTGCAAGCAGTGGGTTGGCACTGGGCAGTGGTCCATGGCGAGCGGTGTATGAGTACAGTTTGGGATGGACTTGGGTAGAAGGACACTGCTGCTACAGTAACTGGAGTGGACACTGGGGACTTCTGTTACAGAGGACTGTCTCAAATCAAACACATCAGATTTGTCATGCAAAAAAGTAAGTTCAGTTGGTGGGAGGAGTGAGAATAGGTGTTGCTACAAAGGTGGGGGAAGGGGTGTCTTTATGGCAGGGTGGCTCCTTAGCTGAGTGTAAAGTTTGTAGCACTAGGCAGATGCAGAATCAGATTTTGATTTCAAAACTTACCTCATTTTTAGGATTTAGGATTGTTGTCCTTCAGTTCTAAAAATCCTAAATTGTAATAAAGCTTGAATCTGACTAATCCTAATCCAAGGGTCAGATTCCAAGGAAACCTACACTTGATTTTCTAGCATATTATACAGTAGCATCCTTCACAGAGCCACAGTTTTTGGTCTGAAAATCAGATGCACTAGGAAGTTGCAGATGCACTAGGGGCTGATGGCACTGCACTGATGCTGATGTTGGCAGCAGCACGTAAAGCATGCTCACTATTTTATATATTTATTTTTAATTTATTGATCTGGAGAATCACACTGAGCCAAAGTTAATTTCCAGATGTGATTGGGGATTGCAAGCTGGCAAGAAATATCATAAACAATAAAATACCAAATAGAATAAAATGATGAGCACGTTGTACATGCATAATATCAGATGATGCAAGATACAACATATATACAAAGTTGATAGAATTTACAGTGGCAAAAAGTGACAAGTAAAGTGTAATAACACAGAATATTTGATGGTGAAATGTACCAACATGTTGAAAAGTATAAAATATACTGCTAATGATAAATCATTAATATTTTTATGTAGTGGAAACATTAAAATAGTGGTACATATTTGCCAAAATTTACAGTGTGAATGGTAATAATTCATTAAAATAGTGGAACAGTGTGGGTGTACAGTGGTGGCTAGAGAAAGGTAATTTGCCCGCCAGAACTGGTGCGAGTGGCAAGCTGCAGGTAAGGGAAAAGGAGAGTTGAGCCAATAAGCGAGGAAAATGAGGGCAAGATATAAATAGGAGAGGAAGACTTTTCCACAGAGTAGGAAAGTGGACAGAAAAGAAGGACTGACCATTGGAGGATCTGAGCAAGAGATATGGAGCAAGTGTTAGAAGGGTGAAGGAATAGGGAGAATAAAGGGATGGAAGGGGTGAGAGAAGAGGGTAGTAGGGGATGGTAGTGAGCCAGTATTTAGCCAGGAAAGAGGAAGGGTCAGAGAGGTGTCAGCTTCAAGGGATATGTGAATGAGGTTAGATAAAGGGAACAGTAATGTGCATGGGGCAGGGTATTTCAGGAGAAATGACAGAAGGAATGAAAAAGGGCTTCCAGTCTGACCAGGTGGATTTTGGGGCAGCTACAGTATGTAAACCACAGCCACACAGTCAAACACTAGCAAGATCATCCAGTCCGGCAGTGTAACAGTGTACCTCTGAACACCAGCAACCTGAGTTCGAGAGTGGACTTGAGTTGCAGAAGACCAACTGGGGAAGGTTGATCAAGTGTCTGATTGACTGTTCTCTTCCTTCAGGGAGCAGGGGCAGTGTGTTCTACAGCTTAACTACCACCTGACTGAAGATTGGTAGCAGCACAGCAGAATGACTGTGGGCAGGGTTGGCGTCAGATACAATGTATCACAGCATGTCACTGGCCCCAGGAGAAAAAACAATGCCATTATTCAGAGTGATGTGTGGCCTCTTACTGGCCCTGCAATGCCAAACTTGGTGCTCCACTATCCACCTGACTTAGAGACCTGGACCTTGAGGGCAAGCACTCGAGAGCATCAGTCCCTACCAGGGGGGTACAGCACAACAAATGAAGTGGAGTTAAGCCCAAGGAGAAGGGAGGTGACAGGGCTCAGGAGGTTGGACTGAAGGGGGGGGATGGCTGGTTGCACAGAATAACTATCTGAATAATAAAAAAAAAAAAAAAAAAAAAACAGCAGCAAGATCATTTTGAGGATAACCTTGTGATGGATGAAGAGCTGCAGGTGCCAGTCGCAACCACCTTTTACTGAGCAGAAGAGCAAGGAAAAAACACTGAGCAAACAACTATTTTAAATCTGAGCTAATTTAAAGTGTTAAAACACCAAATGTAACACAACATAGGCATAAGATAACTTGTAATTGTCCCTATAAGGAGGGATAAAAACAAAGCATAATCTTTGCAGCCGACAAACTGTGATGGATAAAAGATCAGAAAATCAATACACTTACATTAACTGCATGTGAATCTGTGGGACAGTGGGTTGGCGAACATGGCTCTACAGAGAGATATTCAGAAGTTCAAGAGTTATGGTAGAGTATCACCTCCTAGATCTTGCCTTTTGGTCAGTGGCTATCAGTAAAGATCTGCATATAAGGGCTCTTAGTAAGACCACAAGACTAATGAGGATAGCTAACCTTGTAGTACTGCCAACCACCAAATTACATGTTTTTCTGGATTGTATATCCAAGTAATGTTTCGTGACAATGTGAACTAAGTCATGGTTCTGCAGACATTTGCAATGGGAGCCAATTTTAGTGAAGCTAAAGATGTTGTAACTACTTTTCACATTGAATAGGCTCTGTCTGAGCCTTTTAGATGATTCCCTGTGGAAAAGTTGCAATGCTAAAAGCAACTAGCTATCCAGCTAGACAGGCATTGTTTGGAGACAGGTCTACCTTGGACACTCGGCTCATAGGACACAGCTGAGATAACTAAATGTTCTTTGATCTATCAATGTAGACACTGAGGATACACATTACATTGATAAGCTATAATGGAATCTCCCCAGAATTTCCCAGTTTAGGGAAAAATGTTGGCAGAATCAAGGACTGCTCAGTATGGAACTCCAATACAGTACCACCTCTGCCAAAAACTTGGAGAACCACCTTATGCTTGTGAAACACTGAAGAACAAAGCCTGTAACCAGAGCTTGCAGCTCCAACAGCCATTGGGCTGAGGAGATAGCTTACAGGAAACGTTTTCCAGGCGAGGAGCTTTAGTTCACATGTGACTGTCCATGCGAACAGAGAGCCTGTCAGCCTTCTACAGGCCTGGTTAAGACCTCAGCTTGCTACTGTCTTCTTAACTGGTGTTAGGTATGGAAGATTTCTCTGAGAAATTTTGTGAAGTGAGTAGGCTGCATAATGGAGTTCTCATTGATTATCTCACTGTAAACAAAAATGTCCGACAGATGAACTTGTAGGAGTACTACACCCTCATAGCTTGTAAATGTTATTTGTTTCCTTGTCAATTGATAGCTTTTCTCGTAGCTGTTGTGGATATATGTGTTTCCTTTAGTTTGTTTTCACTGTTCATACCAGCCCCTGTAGCTATCCTGTGGGGTCTTCATTTTCTGGCTGTTGAAATCTCATTGTCCCTGAGAGCTGCATGAGCATGTAAGAACATGATGCCACAGCACCCATTTACACCATGTAGCTCTATTTTGAAATTACACATGACCTAAAAAAACTTTATAGAAACATACAGACTGAATGCAATTTTTTTTCTTTTTTTGTAAACTTTATTTAAGATTGGACAAATAAGGACACACCTTATCTCCATCCAGGAGACATCTCAAAACAATGTGTTCAGGCACAAGTACATACAATGAGTGATAAGTAAGGGATACAATTCATATTTAAAATATAATCAATCTGCAATTTGTAATATATTAGTAGAAAAGTGGATAACTTCATTACCCTGTTGTTACTTGGAATGTCAACTGAGCACCCAGTGTCTTCAGAAACTTGGAAACCAGTCTCCTGAATAGCCTGTTCCAATGAGGACCAAATTTCCTCATATTTGCTAATTTGTCCACGGATTAAGTATTGTATCTCTCCATTTCATTACTTGCATAAGTGACGTGGCCCAAGATGCTAAGGTGGGGACCTGGTCAAGTCTCCAATGCATGACTAGCTCCTCATGCCCACCACTACACCTATCATCCACAATTTATGACCTCCCCAGATTGCCAGCCACCCAATGTGGGAAATCCCAGCAGAGTCTCCACTGGGTCTAAACTAACCGCAACCCGTAAAGTTTTAGATAAAATTTCAATTACTCCCAGCCAGAAACTTGTTACTTTTGGGCATGACCAAACCATATGAAAAAAGTCATCCACTTGGGCATGGCACTTCGGGCAATAGGGAGATGACTCCGGGTCTATTGTATGGGCCAGTTTTGGAGTATGATAGGTGGCATTAGAAATTATATTGAATGGCCCTTAGTCGATTATTGACTGAGCACTTTAAAATATTTTTTAGGAGTAAACTCAGTCCCTCGGGTGATACCTTCTGGATAAATATCTTCCTCCCAAGCCCGCTTAATTCTCTCTAGGGGTCAGGAAGGCCCATTCAATAGCAATTTATAACACCTATTAAGAGGTCTAAAGCCTTTGATGTTGGAACATTTTGTAAGAAGTTCTTCCAGGGAAGAACATTGTAATGTGCTATGGTCCTGGGTTCCCAAGGGGTCCTCTGTAACTTGCTTTGTATTCCAAGGTATAAGAAGTGTTGAGAAGGGTGTAACTTAAATTTTTTAATCAGGGCATCAAACTGTATTATCTCTCCTCTTTTAAGGAGTTGGCTAAGTCAGAAAAGGCCCTGCTGATCCCACCTCTTAAGGCCTATTTTATCACTGTCTGATAGCCCTCCTTTCCCCTTCAAGAACATCCCTAAGGTCACATCTGGGGAGGGTCTGGGTCTATGTCCCAGTAGAGAATGTGCTTGCATCCATACTTTCCAGGTAGCCCTGGTACAGGGATTGGAAATATTTGGGGGGGGGGTCTTCTCCCATTGAATTAACTAGCAAATTATAATAGAAATGAAAATCATCTTCACTCTCCATTTGTGTCCATGTCAGGACATCTCCTTCTACACTAAGTAAGTCTTGAATATGTGCCAATTGGTCAGCCATATAATATAGTCACATTTTGGCAAATTTAAGCCCCCGATTTCTCAGGCAACCACAGTATGTCTTTCCTGATTCTAGGCTTTTCCCTGCCACAGAAGTTGGGTGCACGCTCCTCCAGGGCCTTAATATACTTCCTTGGTAGGGATATTGGTATAGATTGAAAAAGGTAGAGAGCCCTTGAGAGAAAATACATCTTGACCAGTTTAACTCGACCTAATAGAGTAAGGCAAAGCTCTCCAGTTAATACTATCTGTCTTAAGTTTTCTGATCAAGGGATCATAGTTAGTGATATTATTTGGGAAAGCTTACTAACCAAGGCCCTGGAATTCTCTTGGTTCTCTTTTGAGTTTGGAATTGCCACAGAATTTGCATCATGCCGCAGAATATATATAGTGTCAGCAGAATTCACTGTTTTGTGAATTTTCATATAAATATACTGTTTTTCCATAGTGTCAGGCTTTCTTTCCCACCTCGTTTATCCTGAAGCCCTCCTCTATGCTCAGCATATGATGTCATCGATGACATCACATCATATTTAACCAATGACAGGACTGCATTCTGCCAGAGAATGAATAAATCATGCCATGAAATCAGAAAATGCTGCCGCGAAGTCAAGGAGCCCTGCCGAAGAAATCAGAAAATTCTGCCGCAGAACAGCAGGGGCCCTGCAACTAGGCAGCAAACCCCCCAGATATTTACTCTGCTTAGTTGGGTTTATTATGGTGCCAGCAATTTCTATGGACATCCTCCTTTCCCCCGGGGGAGCCACTCGCTTTTGTCCCAATTGATTTTGTGGCCCGAAAGGGGACCATATTTCTCAGATATCTTACTCAAGGCTGGGAGGGCCTCATTAGGATTGTCCGGAAATAATAAGATATCATCAGCAAACAGCGATATTACTTGGACATCTTTCCCTACCTTATATCCCTTGATGGCACTATTCCCCTGGATGGTATTTGCTAATGCTTCAATTGTAAGCACGTACAAAAGGGGAGACAAGGGGCATCCCTGTCTCGTTCCTCTGGTTAGTGGGAAGGGAGTCAAAAGGGTATTATTGGTCAGAATCTGTGCCTGTGGGGCAGCGTAGAAGGCCCCAATCCAATTTAATATAGTGTCCCCCAGTCCGAATTTGCGCAGCACAGCAAACATGAAAGGCCACTCAACTCGGTCAAATGCCTTTTCGGCATCAAATGCAAGCAGACCTCTGTGTACTCCCCCCTTTTTCCCCAGTTGTGGATAACATTGATGGATCTGCAAAGGTTGTGTTTAGCTTGCCTTCCTTTAACAAACCCCCCTTGATCTATGTGGACTAATCCAGGAAGTACCCCCCCTAACCTGTTAGCTATAATTTTTGCTAAAATTTTATAGTCCGCATTAAGAAGTGATATAGGGCGATACGATCCGCATTTAGAAGGGTCTTTCCCTGGTTTACGAAGTACTGTTATGGTGGCCATCCTTTGGGAATGGGGAAGCTCCCCCTGAATTAGAGCAGACTCCAGGACCTCTCCCATAAGTGGTCCAATGGTATCCCAAGTGGCTCTATAGAATTTGGTGGGGATTCCGTCCAGGCCCGGTGCTTTCCACTTGTTTATATGCCAGACCGCTTGTTTGATTTCCTCGGGATAAAGGGGAGTTGAGTTCAGCCTTAAGAGTCCCACTCAGATGCGGCATATCCACATCCCAAAGAAAGTCCTCCGGGTCCCCTTCTGGTTGGACTTGGGTGGTATATAGGTGCGAATAGAAAGCCCTAAAGATCTCATTGATCTCTGTTTGATCATAAGTAGGGGAGCCATCGGGCTTGGCCATGGATAGAATGGCTCGTTCAGCTTTTTGCTTAATTAACCCAGCTAGCCATTTGCCAGATTTATCTCCCTCAAAGTGTGTATGACTTAGTGAGTACTAGATCACGCTCAAGCTTTCCAGGGACTATCTGGTGAATTTTCCCATTTAACAGCTTTAAATCTCTAGCTATTTGAGGGCTGAAGGTGGCTCATAGCAGACTTCTCTAATTTTTGAATGTTAGCAGTGAGCTGATCTTCTTCCCTTAAGGATTGCTTTTCTTATAAGCTGCATAGGAAATTGTCTCCCCACAAATGAAGGCCTTTAAGGTGTCCCAAACAAAATTTATGAGTCCCTTTATTTTTATTGTTGTCAATAAATTCCTCAATTTTCCCAGTTATAAACTTGGCATAATCATGGTCTAGGAGTAGAATAGTGTCAAATCTCCACTGGGGTCCCCCAGGGCTGGCTGGGCTGTCTCTAAGTTCATTGAAGTGAGGCATGGTCCTAAGTTAGTGTCGGGCCATATGTGGCCAGCATGGACTCTGAAATCAGATGGGGTATTAATATATAGTCTAATCTGGTATAGACTTGGTGTGAGTGAGAATAGAATGAATATTCCCTGTCTCCAGGGTGGGAATGTCTCCAGACCTCCACCAGGGCTCTCCAGTCATGAATTCTTGCAGTGCTGCAACACTCTTAGGGTAGGGTTTGGATTTAGTTCGGAGGCGGTCAAGGGCTGAGGGTCAAGATAAGTATTAAAATCACTCCCCTATTACCAGATTGTCGTGATAGGGGGCCAGTGTCACCCTCAGGTGTGTAAAAAAAATTCGGGGAGTTGAAGTTAGGGCCATAAATTGAAGCAACAGTAGAGATTTTGCCCCCCAAAACCACCTCCACCACTGCGAATCTGCCCTGTGGGTCTGCCACATTGCTATCAACTTTATGTGGTAAGCCGGGCCGGAGCCATATTTCTACCCCCCCCAGCTCTGGAGGTAAAAGGTGCCACCAAAAGAACCCCGCCCCAGGATTGGGCCAGTTTGTCTGCTTCCTCCTTTGTAAGATGCAATTCCTGCAACAGCATCACATCTCCCTTAATTTTCTTAATGTAAGACCATACTCGTTTCGCTGACTACTGTTTTCAATCCATTGACATTCCATGATAGGATTGTTAACTCATCCATTTGCTGAGTTTAAAAATATGAAGTAATCACTGTACTTTTGTACCTGTGCTTAAAGTGTACCACAATCTTAAGGTATTGTCCAAATCATCCACATTTTACTTTATGTAACAATTTCCCTCCTTATCCCCTCTCCCCAGCCCTCCCACCGCCAACCACACAAGAAACAAGAAACCTCCCAAACAGGTCTTATCTATACCCCCCATTCAGTTTCCTCCAACACACGAAAATTGGTACTTGTATCCCAACATACCTCCCCAAAATCTCTATCCCCATGTCCCTCGTCTCTCCCTCCTCCCTAGTCCTTAGTTGTTTGTGGTAATTCTCTAGGCATCTCACCCTCTACTTACCATAGATTGAGCCTCCAGATCCATTGAATCTGAAGAGGGGCAGCATAACAATGGGAACATACCTGCACAGCTAGCCACTATATAGTGATGCGGGGAGGACCTGCTGCCAGTGTACCACGCCGGCCACAGGGTAGTGCCAAGAAATTAAAAACAACCCAGTTGCCCTAGGCTTTTCCTGCTATTGCTGAAGTTTAACACAGGGTAACATGCAAGGGAGGCCCACCTCACCCCCTGAGTGGCGCCATCTAATGTGACCTCCTGCTGCTCAGCTACTATGCTAAGTGCGGTTTGTCTCCATTGCTCATCCGTATACAAAGTAGAATCCGTGCCCATAACACAGTGAAAAACAAGCCCCAGGATGATGTTTGGCCCTGGGCATAAAGAAGGAAATAAAGAAGTTTATTAACTGTGCACCACCCCTCCCCCCAATCTCGGTAACACAAGTAGCCCTACTCCATCGCGGGCTATTCAATTCTTAATCAGTTTAAGGCAACTCAGAACAAAACCAGTAATTCGTTTGCTGAACTGTAATGAGTAAACAGTGTGTATAAACACCTTAGGGCTAGAAATTAGTGTCTTAACTTCAGAGTCTTATAAGTTTCAGTGCCCTGAAGATGAAAAAGAGTTATTGCCTGAGAATTTGTCTTCCTGAGGAACAGGGTGGGACTCAATAGGATTACTCTTGAGTCCTGCCCAAATAGGCCTCAATCCCAGATTCTGGACCAAGAAGATCCCTTCCTAAAACCCCATCCCAGGGTTACCTGTCAAAGACAGTATAGTGTGATGTCCTTATATGAGGTTCACACTTCTTTTCTTCTGTGCGATCCTCTAGCTTGCATCTCCATAATCCTTATACGTATTCCATCATCGCATCAGGGTCCATGAAGGCTCGTTGTCGGCTGCCAGGGTAGCGTCACGATAGGCATGCTGGATAGGCCAATGTAAAGGGACGGTTTATGTCACGGTTTTAACCTAACCTCCATAAAAGCCTGCCTTGGGTCTTCAAAGGTCTGGAGAAGTCTGGAAAAATGCTAACTCTGGATTCTTGCACCATGATGGGCTCACATTTCCGGGTGGCTGCAAGGACTGCTTGGCAATCTGGAAAGTCTTGGCTTCTGGTCTGGTGTGGGCCTTTGTCCCGGAGAGCGATATCCAAGATCTCATTGTGCCTGGGAGCTGCATTTCCAAGGATACATTTGGTGGGAGTGTTAAGGTTTTTTGTAGCCATTCCTTCATAAATGAGGTACAGTCCCTCCCCTCCATACCCTCGGGGAGGCCCACAAGATGAATATTACATCACCGCTCTCAGTTCTCATGGTCATCAACCACCTGTTTTAGGATTTCTATGTCTTTGAGAGCTTGTTGTAGATCCACAGATATTGGTGTTGTAGTATCCTCCTGAGCCCCAATTCTGGATTCCGCTTCAGTAAGGCAGTGGCATGGTCTCCACAGTTTCCGAGGTTGCATTTACTAGCTGCTGCAAATGTTGGATTTGAGCAGTCATATTATCGAATCCTGACTGCATCCGTGTGCCCAAGTCATATTTCAAACGCGGATCAGTCTTTCTAGGTTTTGGTAGTTAGTATCCATTGTTATATTTCCCAATTCACCTCCAGATTCTTGAGGAGTTTGGGCCTGGGAGGATGGCCCCTCAGTGGTTCTGCAGGCCACGATGTATTGCTCGAGCTGGGTGCCTGATTAAAGCATAGTTTGCCTGTTTTTCTCTTTGTAGATTTGGATGTAGTCGACATCTGGGCAGTAAATTGTAGCCCGGTAGTAAAGTTTCAGGGCGATATTATGCAGGTTGGATTCGATTTCCAATGGATCTAGCTGGAGCTCTACCAAAACACCTCCATTCGGCTCCCTGGATAGGCCACACACACCCAGACTGAATGCAATTTAAAGGGAAAAAACCTGCATTACATCTAAGACAATTTGCAAAGCTAACTGAAGGTAAATGTGGTAGCTCACACCTTGCTGCAACTTGTTTTGTTGAATTCTAAGTAAGCAGATAGGCATATTGTAGTCTAAAGGCTGACATCATGATCTCATATGTTAATGCAGCTCCCAGGCACAATGAGATCTGTGCAACCAGAAAATGGAGACTCACTCAGAATAGTTACAGGGACTGGTAGGAACAGTGAAAATAAACTAAGGCAAACACATAAATCCCCAACAGCTACACTGAAGGAGTTGTCCGCTGACAAGGAAACAAATAACATTTACAAGATATGAGGGTGTAGTACTCCTATAAACAAATGAGAACTGCAGCCCAAATTCTGAAACATCCAACAGGTACTGGACTTGTTTATAAGTACAGGTGTATTGATCAAGAGATTTCTTGGCAAATCATATTGAAAATAACTTCCACATGGATCTGTAGGCTTCCTGGTGGAAACTTTTTTTGTTGGTAACATGACCTGGAAATTACAGTCAGACACATGATGACTTCTGTATCTTTGGAATCAGGCTTGCAGGTGCCACGAAGGTATAGTAAAAACTGATCTGTCCACCGAAGTCAGAACACATTGTGCCACAAAGCTCCATGCTCATGATTGCTGTGGCAACACAGAGGCAGATTTACATTGTTGAGAGACACAAAAAGGGTCCATCTCTGGAATGGTGTATTTGTTGACTAGAGACGGAACTGCACTACACTGTCTGCAAGAGACTACTTGTAAAGCCCTACTACTGCGTGGCAGAGGTTGTCTGATAGCACTTTGGCCACTCCCTAAAGGTGAGTGGCCTGGATCTAAACACTAATGTCCAGTATCCTACGACATTCTCATCAGCGTCTTAGTAAAGAGGGTAACAATGCAGGCCCACTTGTTTTTGAGGCAGAGCATGACAACCTATTATGTAAGTGAACTACTTTTTCAAATGTCATCAGCTAGGACCTAAAATCCATATAGCACTGCTCCCATCCCTGGCAGATTTATGTGTTGATTCTATTCATGGAGAGGCCAAACATCTTGGGTCTGAAAACCCTGACAATGGGCTCCCCACCCAAGCAGGATGAACCCATCCCCAGTGTCAGTTGAGAGAATGGAAAAGAAGAGGGAAGACCGCTGTGAAGGTGCTGTTATTTGGTCTACCACTACAGTGACAGCTTGAGGGGAGCTTCAGCTGTATGGAATAATCCTACAGTAGGTAAGTGTGTGAGCATCCACTGGGAAATCCTCATGTGAAGCCTCATGAGAGGACTGAAATGTATTTATTTATTTAGTTATTGAATTCTTGGATTACAACCTTGAGCTAAAAGCTCACTTACAGAGGTTCCACATCATTAACAGAATAATATGAAAACAATAACAGGTGATAACATACAGAGATCATGGGATGTCTCCAGGCAAAAACATTATTGTAAATACAGCATAGAAGTTCAGTATAGATAGTAACACATAAATGACTATACAAATACGGATAGTAAGAGCAAGAGCTTTCTAGTGGACTGACTAAACTCAGAGAGATGAGGGATTAGGATATTCAATGCAGGAAACTGGCTGGGCCAATTTCTTTGTCAAGGGGAGTGGGTGGAAAGAAAGGCGTAGTTAGTAAGAAAAGTAGAGTAGTGGGAGAGGTAGTATGAGTGGAGAGCGGGATGGAATAATACAAAAAGTGGGATAGGATAAAGGGAAAAAAATGGGTAAAGTACTGTAGCTTTCTGGGGTGTTGAAGTGCTATGGACTGTAGGTTTGATCAGGACGCAGGACCTATTCAAGGAAACATGTACACTCCATACGGGCTGAGAGATAAGTACAGAGTTTTGTTTTAAAAGGACCCATTTTGTGTTATCAATTTGGTCAACAGGTAGAGAGTTTAGCCAGAGAGGCCCGGTAGAGAAGGATCTCTGACTTTGTGAAGGTATGGTGGTATGGGACCTTATAAGAATTGGAATTGGTTGCCCTGATTAGTCTAACTGTAGCTGCTGGGCAGATCATTGCCCGAACACCATTGGGTACCAGACCAAGGGTGGCCTTTTTTGGCAATGAGATATGTCTGGTAGTGAATTCTGTTTTAAAGGTCAAGTCAGCTCAAATGTATACAGTGCACTTAGGTGTGAGTTAGGGATGGGGCACGAGGAGTAATCTACAAGCTTTGTTCATTGTGAAGGCAATCCTATTGAGTGTGGTGTCTGAGGTCACACTGTAAACGATAAGGCCATAGTCTATGATGGAGAAGACTGAGCTAGTTATGGCTAGCTTGAGTGCAGTTTCATTAAGGCAGTGCCTGTGTCTGTAGAGCTGGCCTAGACGTCTGTTAGCAGCCTTGGCAACCTGGTCAACATGCTCTGAGTATCTAAGGGAACTATCCAGGGTGACACCAAGATATTTAAATTGCTGGACCATCTCAAGGGACTCATTTTGCTTGCTTCTTATTGTGAGACTGAATGATCTGCGTTTACTGTGAGCCGATGCAAACATTATTTTTTTTTTTTTTGTATTTTAGCAGTAACTTTGAATTTATGAACCAGTATTCAGCATTGTTGAAGTTAGCAGGTGCTATTCCAGGGTTAAGGGGTCAGATTGACTTGTGAACAACACTGTGTCATCTGCATAAAGTAGGATTTTGTCACTGCATGCAAGGGGGAGTCAATTTAGAAAAAGACTAAACAGCAAGGGGCCTAGGATTGACCCTGGGGGACTCTAGTGCTCATTCACTGGCTATCGGAGAACGTGCAACCAATTTTTACTTTTTGTTACCGACCTGACAGATAGCTCCTGAACCAGCATAATGAGTTTGAGATATGCCTGTAATGCCTAGTTGGGTTAACAGGAGTTCATGATTGACCATGTCAAAGGCCTTGGTGAGATCAAGAAAGGTAGCTCCCACCAAGTGCCCTCGATCAAAGCATCATGAATATAACCTGTGAACTCAAGCAGAGCAGATATAGTGCTGTGCCAAGTTCTAAATCCAAGTTGCTATGGACACAATGAGTACTTGTCAATACAGTCTATGAGCTGATCGTAGACTATCCTCTCCAAAGCTTTGGAGATTGGGAGAAGAATAGAGATTGGTCAGTAGTTTAAGTGGAGTGACCTTTTTCCACTTTTGAAGACCGGGGTTACAACTGCTTGTTTCCATAGTTTGGTGAATTTACTGGATGTGAGGGAGAGGCTGAGAATTTGTGTCAGCGGTGCTAAGACTTCATCGAGGGTTAGGGAGACTAGTTTCAAGTCAAGACCATCTCCACTGCCCCTTGATTTTCCAAGCACGCGCTGAAGGTACCTTTTAGCTTCTGTTTTAGAAATTACCCTAAGGTAAAAAGGTGGAGTTTGATTAGAGGGTTGGGTGATAGGAGTATCATGTGAGTCAACATTTACAGGGCATAGGTATTCAGGGGGCAGCACATTGCTTAGATCCGTGAAAGCTTCATTGAAAACATTTGTGATGGTCCCATTCAGGTTAAGCAAGGATGGTACTGTTTTATCTGGTTCACCAGTGAGAGCTTTGATATTTTGCCAAAATTTACAGCTGTCACCCAAGAATCCTCAATTCCATCCAAAATGGGAGACTTTTGCCTGGCGGATGGCCTGGTACATTTATTCCTGGCCACCTTGTAGTTTTGGATGTGCGGTTTGTGCACCCATACTCTTAGCTCTATGCCAGGTTATCCCTGGCCTGGAGTTGCTGTAAGAGCTGTGGGGTGATCCAGGACTTATGGGTACCTTTGACCTTCCTCTTAGTTTTGGGAGCAAAAATATCGCAGGCATCATTAAAGGTCTGAAAGAAATGTTCCAGCACATCGACGTCAACAGCTGCAAAGAGATTAGCCCAGTTCTGCTGCTTAAGATGTTGTTTTAATTGACCCAGCTGTCCCTTTCTTAAAGTCCGAGACATAGACACATTTGCTGGGAGTTTGGGTGACCTATTAGACCACTTGCAGAGGATAGGAGAGTGGTCACTTAAAGAATCTAAGATCACAACTGTGCAAGTGATCCTGTCAGGGTGATTAGTTATTAACCAATCAATTAAGGTTCTTGTCCCTGTGTGGTAATTAAAGCAGGTGGGTGAGTTGACTAATTGTTCTAGGTTAAGTGCAGAGATGAAAAGACTGTGACTTCGACAAGGTCCAGCATTCTCTGAATTGAAGAGGCTACTAGTTGCAGTCTGAATTGCAGTCTCTGAGCTGGGGCTTCCAAGAAAGAAAAACCTAGAGCACACACAAGCAGAAGCGTGCATATGTATTTATAAAACAAATGATATGCTATCTACAGCAATGTGGACAGGGACTTTAACATTTCATCTCAGTAGAGGTTTCTACTGGCTGACACCAGATAGAAGCCACTACTGAATGTAGTAATAGAGGTGCTGTTTCACATTATTTGAAATCCTGAACAACGCGGGAACAGGCACCCCATGTTTTGGCCTCAGCAGTTGCTTCTAGTGGGGTCATCCAGTAGAAGCCTCTATTGAGGAAAATGTTGGGGAGTCCTGTCCCACATTGTTGTAAGGAGTGCAGAATTCGTTTCATAAATACATACTTCGCAGTGCTGGAGTTTTTTGTTTTTCGCCAGTTTAGCTACAGACGAAAGCTCCAACAGCACCCAGGGATCTCAGAGTGCTTGCTTTTCTGTTCTGTGTTGTGAGCTAAGACTAGCTGTGAATTGTTTCCTTTATTGCAGCTCTGGAAGGGCTTTGAATTCACCAGCTGTGCAGATAAGGGGATACAGTAGCTGGGTATTCTGAGATGCACCATTAGAACTGCAAAGCACTAGAAGAGACACTGGAACAAAGAAAGCCCAAAAGCAGCACTCTGAAAAGCTCAGGCCCATGCAGAATCTGAAGTACTTGTGGTGACTGGGCTGTACTGGTATTGCTGAATGTATTATTCATGTTTAGAGAGGCCAGCCAGTCCCACTTCTTTAGTTACAGAAGAAGGGATCCTAGGAAACCATCTGGAACATCTTCTGTTTCATGAAGGTATTCAAGTGAGAGATAATTATATATTATAAGTGAAAAGAACCATCTTTTATTCTTATTAATATATATTCACAGATATTGTATAGCAAGAAAATACACAGTTGTTGAAATATTTACTGCAATAAGCTAATCACTGGCACAGCAGCAACTTTGCTGCTTTTACTAAAGTCTGTATTTTGGCAGTCTGATAAACCATAATGATCCCACTATTGATGCATTATTCATTGCACACACTATGCTTCCCTTCCCCCATTTCACACCTGAAAACTAACCTCTGCTCAGTGTGCCTTCCTGGTAAAACCTTCTAAATAAATAAAGTGCCTGTGACTGAAGATTAGATGTACAGTATACCAGCTGACTTCCCACCCATAAAAAAAACCTGGAATAGAATCCCTTGGTTGCTCCGAATAATTTGCCTGACTCCACTGTGACGTAAGCCAAAGGCTAGCCCACTACCTTTTCCCCTGGAAGCAAATGGCCTGCATCTAGAAACATGGCTTACGTGTTATACTATTTCCATCCATAAGAGTGAGTAGCTTTCTGAACATCATCTGCACAGACCTGAAGCTTCACAACACTACCTCATCTCTGACACAGTTGTGTGCCAGTTTCTGGACCAAGTTAATGGGTCCCATAAAATCTGGTCATGCAGCCACCAGAGAAAATAGTCTTATATTTGTGTTTCTTGCAGGCGCAGTGGAGCCTCAAGGGGTAAGCCCACAAAACTGATGGGTGAACATTCACTAAGAAAAATGTACAGTATGTGCAAGCTCACCAGAGGCATTTAAAGAGCTTGGGCAGCACTGCAAGGAGTGTGCCAGGCAGAGTACTTGAGGAACCAACAAAACCAAGTTCATTAGCAGACAAATACAAACGTCCAAACACCTGGCTGGTATGTGTTACTATTAAACATAGTTATTTAACTGTAATATGCCTTCTTCAGGGCTCTCCTTTTTTAGTTTGTGCAGTTGGTTGCTTGACGTTGTAGTACTCATCTGTGACTGAGCATGTCTCTTCTATAGTTCATGGACTCTGCAAGGACCTGATCTGCTGCTTGGACATAGAGGTCCATCTGACAACAGTCTCCCCCCATTGGAAGAAGACTGCTGAATGCATTCACCTGTCAGATGGTTTTGCTGGTGGAAGGTGCCAATCATTGGGTCACATGCCTTGTACTTAAGCTTAAGTCGGTCTTGGCAGGAAAGGTGGGAACATTACTGTGCAAATGGCATGGCCACCCACACCCTGGTGCCTTGTGACAGAAAATAATAGCAGGAAGGCCCAGAAAAAAAACACATGCGGTCTGCTATGGGCATTTACATCCAGCATGAAAATAGTGCAAAAAATAGCATGAAATTGTACAGAAATAGTGCAATATTGTGCACAAATCACACAAAATTGCTCACTAAATAGCATGAACATGGTACTCAGCACCACTGTTAGCATATTGGCACCAATTGGCATGGATGTGGCTAAGATACTCTAAGCCATGCAGTTCAATGAATGGTTGAAAGACTGGTGCAGAGCACAGGGTTTTGGCTTCACTGGGACTGGGGGTCCACCTGGAGGGATGCAGGCCTATACTGGCACAATGGTCTGCATCTGTCCAGGAGAGGAACTAGGCTCCTAGGTGATAGGTTTAAGCTTTTAAAGTAGACGATAGGGAGGCGCTGATATGAAGCAGGAAATTACAAGCCTCCTCCACAAAACAGGATAGTTAGCAAAGTAAACACAACGGTACAGAGGTCAATAGGAGCAGGACTGTGGGTAATGGAGAAAAGGCAAAGGCAGTAAGGGCAGGGGTGGGGCAAAAATTGTAAGACCATCATAAAATGGAGGGCAATTAGTACCAATACCCATAGTCTGGGTAACAAGCTTCCTGCGCTGGTGGCCTTGATGGAAGAGGACACCTGGATATCATGGCAGTCACAGAAACATGGTACATACAGAACCATGACTGGGATGTCAACATACTAGGGTACACAAGCTACAGGAGGGACAGGGAGGGTAAAAGAGGAGGAGGAGGAGGAGTAGCTCTCTATGTAAGGGAAGGGATCAAAGCAATGAATTAAAGGATAAACAGGGAGTAGAGGAGGCACTGTGGGTCACCCTGGAGACAGGAAATGGCACCACAATCCACACAGGGATTGTATACAGATCCCCATCTCAGGGGGAGGAAATGGACAAGGAAATGATAGAAACATCCTCAGAATGGCAAAAAAGGGGAGATAATGCTGATGGGGGACCTAAATATGCCAGATGTTAACTGGAGCACATTCACTGCAGCCACATCCAAGAGTAGGGTCATTCTCGATGTCCTATAGGGGGCATGCCTCAGACAGCTAGTATTGGAACCCACTCAGGAGGGAGCAATCTTGGACCTGGTACTCTCAAATGGGGATGGAGAGAGGATCACAGATTTAAAAGTGGGTAGCCATCACAGGAACAAACCAAGCACCACACAGTGTGGTTCTAATAAACACAACCGTGGAGTCATGCCATACAAAGCGAGGATACTGGACTTTAGAAGTGCTGACTTTGGCAAAATGGGGAGAGCCTAAGGAATGCACTAGCAAATGGGTTGGAAGGAGGGTGGAAGAACAATGGGGAAAAATCAAAACTGCCATCATAGTTCAAGTTCAAGTTCAAGTTTATTGCAGGAAAACTCCATTGAGCAAGCTCATTCACAAGGAGGTCCTGTGACATAAACACTTAAAGTACAAACATAGATAGGTAATAACAGTATATACATGAAATGCATGTTACATGATACAGGCTGGATATACATACAAGGGTACCACATAGGGTGACCGCAGGTGGTAAACATTAATATGAGACAGGGAAGCGACTTACAGGTTGCATACTGATGAATGAAACGTGATGACTGGTGTGTGCAATACATATATTTTGGCAGCTAGAACAAACAACAGACTACAACTGATATGGGGGAGTGATTCGATAGAGTAGCAGTGGAGTGTAAGCATAGATAAAGCCAGGAGTAGAAGGGGAAGGGAAAGCAGTTAAAATGACAAAGCAATTATACCTTACCAGTGGATAAATATGGCACACATGGGGAAGGAAGAGACTTAATGACAGTTACAGGTGTCTTTTATTTTGGCTGAACTTAGCGATTTGTAGAAGTTTATTGAAGCTGTGCTAGTTAGTTTCCAGTGGGTTTGTAATTGGTTCCAAATGGAGGGAAGGGCATATGCAATACGTTTACCAAAGGAGGTCCCACGTCCTTGGTATGTCAAGCATAATAAAGTCAGATTTTCTTAACAAGTATGCACTATGTGAGATACTAATAAAGGAAGAGAGATAGCTTGGCAATTTCTGCAGGAGCAGTTTAAGAGTCCATAGCCCAGCATGGAGCAGGTGTCTAGTAGTAAGGGATGTCCAACCAACAGCTGCATATAAGTCACAGTGGTGCGAATGGTAAGGGGAGTTGGTAATGAACCGTAACGCACGGTGATAAAGGATGTCCAGTTTACTTAGATTTGCAGGAGTGGTGGAGGAATAGATTACATCGCCATAGTCGAGTAGAAGAGAAAAGTGGCCTGTACAAGCTTGTTTCGAGTTTCAAGGGGGAAAAGTGGCCTATTTCTGTAGAAGAAACCATAGAGGCAACAAGCCTTTGTGTGAAACTAAAAAGAAAAAACAAAGTAAAAGAGATGGCAAAGAAGGTTAGGGAGAAAAAGATAGCATTCAGGAAGTATAAGGAATCACAGTAGGAGCAGGACAGAGAACTGTATCAGTTAAAGCAGAGGGAAGCGAGAAAGGCAGACAGAATAGCAAATGCTCAAACTGAGGAAAAGATAGCCAGCTCAGTTAAGAAGGGTATAAAACCTTTTTAGATACATTAGAGAGTGCAGAAAGACCAGGGGAGGGATAGTGAGGCTTAATAAAGGGGAAGGGAAGGGAGGTGGGCAGAGAGCGACAATGAAAAGGCAGAGATACTGAATGAATTCTTTTGCTAAGTATTCACAAAAGAAGAAGAAGAAGAAGAAGAAGAGGGGGATGTACCTAAACCAAACAATAGAAGCACTCTGAGAAGGGGTCGATACCAGTTCATTCACAGAAGAAGGGTCCTGAAAAGTATTAAAACTCAAGGTGGACAAAGCAATGGGACCTAATGGGATTCACCCAGAATTTTAAAAGAACTAAGGGAGACCTAATGACACCACTGACTGCCTTTTTATCAAATCATGGGAGGATGGTGTGGTACCTGAGGGACTGGAAGAAGGCAGATGTGATTCCCTTCACAAGAGTGGGAGCAAAGCAGAGGCAGAAACTACAGACCTATTAGTTTGACCTCTGTGGCAGGGAAAATGATGGAATCACTTCTGAAAGAAAGAACTGTCAGTACCTAGAGGCCAGCAGGGCACAGGACCCAAGGCAGCATGGATTCTGCCAGGAAGGTCATGTCAAATGAATCTAATAATTTCTTTGACTGGGTGACCAAAATGATAATGTAGACCAGGGAGGGGCTGTAGATATGGCCTACTTAGACTTTATGAAGGCATTTGACACAGTACCACACAAAGATTAACAAAGAAGTCAACCAGCCTGGAGTGGGTCCCAGGGTGGTAGCCTGAGGTAACAAACTGGATGGACAACAGGATGCAGAGAGTAATAGTAAACAGAGTACACTCTGAAGGAAGGGAGTCACTAGTGGGGTACCACAGGGTTCGGTACTGGGACCAGTACTCTTTAATGTCTTTATAGGTGACATTGCAGAGGGGCTGAAAGGAAAAGTATGCATCTTTGCAGACGACACAAAGATCTGCAACAGGGTTGATACACAAGATTGGGTGGAAAGGATGAAAAGGGACTTGGCAAGGTTGGAGCAATGGTCAAGAGTATGGCAGCTTAGTTTCAATGCAAAGAAGTGCAAAGTAATGCACCTGGGAAACAAAAACCCAGGGGGAGAGTACACAATGGGGGGGAGGTACAAACAACAACAAAAATGGAAAGGGACCTGTGGGTACTCATATCAGACGACCTTAAGGTAGGCAAGCAATGTGAGAAGGCAGTAAGGAGGGCTGGGGGATTCTGGGATGCATAGGGAGAAGCATCACCAGTAGAAAGCAGGAAGTTGTTATCCCTCTGTACAGACAGTTAGTGAGACCCCATCTGCAGTACTGCGTGCAGTTCTGGAGACCTCATCTCTGCAAGAACATAGACAGGGGTGGAGACAGTCCAGAGGAGGGCAACAAAATGGTGCAGGGTCAGCACCAGAAGCCATACAAGAGAGACTAAAAGAACTTAATATGTATACCTTGAGGAAAGTAGGGAGAGGGGGACATGACAGAAAACTTTAAGTACCTCAAGGTAATCAACAAAGTCCAAGAGTAGCATATTTCAGAAAAGAGATGCACCGGACAAGGGGCACAATTTGAAGATGACTCAGGGGCAAAATGAGGAAGTATTTTTTCACAGAGAGGGTGGTGGATGCATGGAACAGCCTTCCTGAGGAGGCTGTGGGGTCATAAACAGTGGGGGGGATTCAAGAATGCATGGGAATGACATAAGGCAATTATAGTGGGGGGAAAAGGGGTTAGGATAGGGGTAAGGAGGAAGCAGGCTGCTGGTTGACTAGGATCTGCAGCTTATCCAATAGGTAGGGAAATGGGAAGACTAGGATGGGCCACAGTCCTTATATGTCATCAAAGTCTATGTTTCTATGTCAGCACTAATGCATGAAATTGTAACACAAAATAATGCAGAAATAACACAGAATCACACCCAACACCATTACAGCACCGACATCCACATTATGCACAAGTACCGATGAGGTGGCATGCTGGGCACTGACATTGGCACCGTACTCGGCAATGAGGATTCCATGGTGGGACCCTGCTTGGCACTGACAAAGCCATGTGTAGCATTGATGATGATACCATGCTGGGCACTGACACTGTAGCATTGATGATGATACCATGCTGGGCACTGACACTAGGACTATGCACAGTATAACCATTGCACTGCACAATACTGACCCCATCGCAGCACTGAGGTCAGCACCATTGTCCACATCGATGTCACATCATGGCATGGACTTGAATAAGAAATGATAAAGGCTCTTTTTGCTTGATGTGCTACAGAGCAAGTCCTTGAGCCTTTCTTGTCTCCTACAAATGGTCCTAAAGACTCTCCTCCTCAGCTTTTCTGTCCTTTAACCACTGCCTGAAGTCAAGCAATGTCTGACATGAATACAGGCAAAACACTCACCAACCTGAGTTCTGGGATTCTGAGGAGAGGTCGATGTCGAATTACAATGACATCAAAAGTAACAGCTGTTGTCACAATGAGTTTAAAATGGAACCGAGTGGTACAGAGTAAAATTGATGAAAATACATCTTAATAAATAAACACATAAATGCTGATGAGCGCTACATGAACTAGAGACAAAACAATATTCAGAGTGATGAGAAGTTCTGGTCCCTGATGAGGCAGACATTGACCCAGATGTGCCCTACACGCTGCTATATACAGTGGGCAGAAGCATAGTGCAATTAATCCCTAAAGCTCTGGTTCCTGTAGGGGTCCTCTGGCTCTAAGGCAAGAGTGGAGCTCTATGGAGATGGGC